>OV656873.1:68789759-68958220 GCA_927399465.1 Sarcophaga caerulescens
AATTTCAAGCAATTTAGAAAACCAACAGAAATAACTAAAAAAGTTAAAAAAAAAATAAAGAATTATAAAAATATAAAAAGAAATATTTACAAAAATCAGAGTAAGAAAGTAAGCATAAATATTTAACCGATATAGTAACCATACTAAGGAAGTAACATACTTTTCATTAAGAGAACAATTTAAATAACTCCTTTTTGAACGCATTTGCATTGCCTAACTTTTGTATGTAATTCGGTAGGGAATTCCAGAGACTTGTGGTGTGTATAAAAAACTGACGCTGTGACAGAAGAGTCCTGTACCGTTGTTGAATAATCTTCATGCCTCGGAATGACCTAGCAAACTTGACTCGGCCCAATAAATATTCCGGCTGTCCCGTATTAATAATCTTATGGAATAGAATGAGGCATTTAATTTTCAGAAGATTATCAAATTCCACAGTAAATATCTGGTACGCTAAATGAGAAATATGATCACGGCGACCCTTAAGAAACACGTATCTTGCTATATTATTGTATGCCAAGTTTAGTTTGCGGTTGTAATTACTATCGCAATTTGCGAAGATTTCGCACCCATACAATAGCACAGGAATTAAATAAGTTTTAGCAAGCTGCATACCAATTGCAAAAGGATTTGAAGCAATGACCGCCCATAAGTTCCAAAGTATGCTGTATATTCTGCCAACAACAACGCTTATATGGCCAGACCACGATAATCTGTCATTAAATACAATACCCAGATTGGTAGCAGACTTGACATAGTCAATTTTATTTCCCCTGATACTCAATCCCGGTATGGCAACGGAAATGTTGGCTTTCGAAAGCACTATATATTTGGACTTTGAGGGATTTATGCATGATCATCAGCATACATATCGTTACGTTTTTACCTTTTAAAAACGTTAAAAATATGAGCTCGTAGATTGCAAATAAAATAAAAATATCTGTGTTTAATTTTTAAGTCAATTCTTTATTTTCTGCACAACGTTCGTGCCACTGTTCGAACTTATTCTACGCATACAATGATAATTTCCACAATACGTGCTTGTCCTTGATATTTCTCTTCTTATAACCTTTCTGTTATAAGCAACAACAACACTTGTTAGTTATTCTTCTTTGCTCACAACCTTTTTTGTAAGCACCACACTAACAACTGTTTTCTTCACGCAACTTGTCTGCACACAAGTCTGACTGGATTATAACTCGATCTCGTCACTTCGCACACCACTGGTTGAATTCTCACTCAATTCAACGCGACGTCGTCACACGACTAACTTCACTCGAACTCCGAGAATAACGTGTCTTCATACACGGCTGACTGAATTCTAACTGGATCTTCGTTGCTCGCTTTATCTTGCCTTTTATATCACTCGATCAACAGTGTGATGAATGCCCTTGAAGGATGATGACGACCTTCGGGAACAATCCAAAAATGTAAACATTTTATTTCCATTTTTGTTGTTAGTACATCTTATTTACTTTCGTCCAGGCAGAGTTGTTGTTGTTTTGTTTGTTTGTCTTTCTGCTATATCTTTTTTATACGCAGTCGTTGTTGCTATATTTGTTTATTCATCGAACTTGTAAACAAGCACTGTTGTTTTTGTTGCTATATGCTTACTCATTCGTTGATCACGTGAACAACTGCATTGTTTTGTTTTTGGAGCTTTTGTTTTTATACGTGATCAACTCCATTGTGTTGTTTTTGGAGCTTTTGCTTATTATTTTAACAACACCATTTCCATTTTCGTAACAATATGAACACGGCAGTCAACCAAAACATCCGGTAGATCATTAATATACATACAGAACAACAGAGGCCCCAGAATTGATTGATCCCTGGGGAACACCTCTACTAATATTACGCGAATCTGAAATATTACCATTCAGATGAACCTTCTGACATCTGTCCAACAAGTAAGAAAAAATTAGACTAGCGGCAGAATTAGAAAATTTAAACAGTTTCCGGAGCTTATTCAGTAATATTTTATGATTGACTGTATCGAAAGCCTTGGTGTGATCGAGAAGAACTAAAAACGCTACACTATTTACATCTAGCTCCAACCTAAGGTCCTCAACTACATTTAATAGAGCGGTAGTACAACTCCTACCTTTCATGAAACCCGACTGATTAACTGTTAAATAATTGTGACATTCCAGATAACCATTGATCTGTCTAGCTTTAATGTTCTCCATTACCTTCGACAAAAAAGGAAGAATAGGAACTGGCCTAAACTCATTGTTCGATTTTGGAATGGGAAGGATTTTAGCTAATTTCCACTCATCAGGAATTTAAAATTTGAAAAAAATTTTAAATAGTTAAACCGCTTACATCTATATTTTCATATACAATTTTTCATGGAAATTAAGAAAATTACGAAACTGAATTGAAAATTTTACACTAAATTTCGACCATTTATATGAAATTGAATGTAAGAAAAACCAAATGTGTGTGAGACATTTTATTTCATTTGAAAAAGTGATGACATCATGTGTAGAATATATCTTCTTTCAACTATCCGTCACAGCTTCTCTAGGTGGAACTCATCTAAAATGTCAAACTATCCACGAGACTGGCACATAAAACAAGTTGAATTTGAGCGATGGCATACATTAGGTTTATAAATTTGTATACAAATTATTATATAATTATTATGATATCCAATTTTATATTATATGTATAATAAGTCGTGAAGTCCTGATAATCCAGTCAGAGCTGACGTGTGAGTCTGTAACTGGGAGTTGTATTACAAAGTGTGTGGTAAGCACAGTGACACTGAATACCGAAAAGTTTAATCTCTGTTAAAAAGGATCTTAATTAAAATTGATAGCGCAGTGGTATCACTTAGGATGTGTTGTTATTGAGGTATACAATTTTTTCAAAATAAATAAGAGATAAATAACTACTTTTATTTTAATTGTGTGTTCGAATACAGGATAATCTAAGGATAATCACATGGCAAAAGAAACATTTGTTCCTAGATATCAAAATAGCAAAGGATCACAAAGTCCATTTATTTCCATGTCCTTCTCAAATCGAGATCGAGTTTTCTATGAATGGCAAACTAAAATGTTGTTCAAATATTGACGGATGTCGGAAGCAGTGTTGTCTTTTCAGTTTAAAGGCATAAAATTAAAAACGGCCTTAAAGTATTTAGTCTTCCGTAAGGCAAAGGTAAGAAGAAAAAATATGAAATTTAAATTTTATTTTCTTTTTTATCTTCCTTTTTTCGATACAATCAGCCTAAATACTTCCTGCATATACATATGCAAACTACAATACTGTTGAAAAGCCAATCAGCATCTGAAATAATAGAATATTTTCAATTACACTCACTCCTGTGTATACTAGAAATACAATTTGCATTTTTATTTGCATTTCTGCCTTCAAGCATTCAATGTGTAGCCTCTTTTCAATATTTGAAGTAAAATTTTAAAGAAAAATTAAGAGAAATTCTCAAAAATTCTATTTCCCACAAACTTCACTTTAAACTGAGTCGACTACTTATCAAAGACTTTTAATCAAAGACTTCTAAATAATCTAGTCATTCTAAAACGCAGCACCTTCGTTACGAGGTCTGTTGTTAAAGTCAGATGGCGTTTTGTACTCCGCAGAGTGAATACAATTGATTTTTTAAACGTCCTTTCTTATTCATACATTTCGTTTAGTTGTGCTTTAACACTTCAGTAATTCTTTTGAAAACACAAAACATAACTTTGGTTTGCGATAAACGTCTTAATACTCCTATACCGACTTTGCTTTTTTCCTGTGTTATATAGTTACGAGCGCAAATAGCTGCCCTCATCCTTTGGACGATTTTGTGGCCTTCTCAACTGTCCCTTAGACTGAACCAGTAGACTCTTACGATTTTTAGAAATACGTCGCAACTAGATTTACTTAAATTTAATAAAAATGAATAGAAGCTGCGTATTTTCTTAAAATAGAGACTATTTTGTGGAATACAGATGAGTCATGAGCAGGTCTTGAATTAGAAGCAGAAGTTTTTGCTCCCAGATTAAAATATTTCGGTACATAAGACAGGGCATCACAATACTATCAAGCACTCAGGCACTGACACAGGTAGCTAGGCAAAATAAGGGTACTCTCTACTGAATCCCAGATCCCTTCTGTAGCGTGGGGGCGGCTATTTCGACGGCTATGATAACTGAAATGGAGAATGAAGGGAGACAAAGACTCTACTCAAGCCAAGTAGATTGGATCCAAACAAAACTTTTGTTGGGAAATTCCAATAAGAGAAGATCTAAGTCATACATCAGACTATCCAAGAATAATTTGATTTTTGAGGCTCTGCAGACGGAGTGCAATTATTCAGAATGGTGGTTGCTTCAAGACCAACATTTAGATTTCGTGACGATGAGGATGAATCATCAGGACACATTCTACGAACCTGTGTGGCATTAATGGATCCCAGAAAAAAAACTAGTGCAAAAAAGAAATAATGCGCTACGCATTATATGGGTTCTAAGTAGAGTTTGGGAATTCCCGGACTTTTTCATTTCCCGGGAAACGGGAATGAAAAATTCGATTTCCCGGGATTCCCGGGTTCACACCCCAGGTCAGACATCAAAACTAAAATATGAAAAAATATTTCTTCGGGACTTCCTCTCAGCAAATTTCTGGCAAAAACTCTGAAAGTAATTAAAATTGCCATGAAAAAGTTTCTCAAAAATCTGTCGTTCGGAGTCGTCTTTAAACTGTAGGTCCCGCCACTTATATATACAATTAACCCATTACAGCATAACGTCCGATAAATCGTACACAAGTAAATTAGAAAACTTTCTTATTAGAAATAATATTTTTTAACAATTTTTGCTTTTAAGCTAACCATCATTTAATATTTTGTGTTGGCAAAACCGTTTGTAATAGATAAATAGCACGTGTCATTTCTAATTTGACATTCTTTAAAATGGCAAGTCACGGTAGAGCTAAATTTAGGAAGAGGTAATTATTATTTTAAATTTATTTATTGTTTAACGATATAGATTCAAAAAAAAAAATTGTATATCAATTAAAATAATACATGTAAACATGAAGAAAATGTTTATTTTACTTGAAAGTATTTTCAATGACTTTATATCTGTGCATTTTTAAGGCCGTCCGATATTTCGGACGTTATGCATAGTGAGCATTAAGATTGTGATGTTTGTTTGATTATGTAGCTTGACGGTTGGTGAAATTTTGACACTTTTGGAGGACGAAGATGCTTATGACACTTCAGAGAAACTGATTTATGTTGAGCCGCCAACTGAACGGAATGGCCAGGATACAGATGAGGATAGCGATAAGTCTGACGATGAACAAGATGCCAACCTTAACCACTTAGGACGCAAATTGCTGCAAAGTAAATGTCTATTGCAACGTTCAAAAGGCAATGAAAGTTATGCTAATATTGCGCTAATATGCTAATATTGCGCTAATATTTTAGCAGCTTCATCTTCATCGAGTGAAGCAGAAGATGATAATGATGATGAACCAGGTTCTTCTTCAATTCGAAAAAGTAATCAGGCTAAAAGAAAAAGAACAGCGTGTTGGAGGAAAGCTTTACCAAATTTTCCATGCACATCAGAAGAAAGTCAAAACTGTAAAACTCCGTTAGATTATTTTACTTTATTTTTTCACAAAGATTTGGTTAAATACATTGTAGACCAGACAAATCTTTACGCAGCTTAGAAAAATAAGCCCTTAATGGTAAAAGAAGAAGAAATGTATGTTATTTTATGGGCTATGTTGTTGTCGGGTTATGCTAAGGTTCCATCTAAAAGACTGTATTTTTCCAAAAGAAACGATGCACCTAAGATTCTGTCAGATAGTATAAGATGCAACCGATTTGAAGCAATACTGCAAAACTTACACCTAAACGATAACACATTATTATCGGCTTCTTCTGACAGGTAATATAAATTGAGTCCGCTGCTCGATAGTCTTGGAACTTCGTTTAGGAAGCATTATGGCATAGACGAACATTATAGCATAGATGAAAGCATGATACCATACTATGGAAAACATTATGCTAAGCAATTTATTAGAGGAAAGCCAATTGGTTTTTGTTTCAAAAATTGGGCTTTGTGTGCCAGCGCGGGTTACATGGTAGCTTTCGATGTTTATACAGGTAAGAGCAGAGAAAAAAAAGATTTTGGATTAGGAGCAGATGTAGTTCTTAATCTTAGAACTCGGAAAGCTCCCAGCCCATAGTGGCATAAAAATATACTTCGATAATTTTTTTACAACGTTGCCATTGATGAGACATCTCCAACAGTTAGGATATCATGCAACTGGCACAATTCGATCCAATCGCATTGAAAAATGTCCCTTGAAAGATCCCAAAGAATTTAAGCGAGAAAAAAGGGGATACAGTGATTACAGAGTGTCCGATGATATACTTGTGCGCCGCTGGAACGACAATAATGCGGTTACTGTGGTTACTAGTTTTGAAAATTGGGCTTTATCACCTGCTTCTCGCTGGTCTTGTGAAAAGAAAAGAAAAATATTGATCCCACAGCCCACAATGATTACCAACTACAACAAATATATGGGTGGAAAGACCACTGGATTGTACCTATAACCACAGAACGTCGCTGCGCCAATCAATGTGGAGGGAAATCAAAATTTAAATGCCTAAAGTGTGATGTGGGTCTTCATCCCACATGTTTTATGAATTATCACGTAATTGGTTCTCAATAATATTATTTATTAATCAGTTTGAATAATTTTACTTTTTAAATGAATTTATATGTTTTTTTTTTGTTTTAATAATAAAATATGCAGAAAAATTATATGAAGGTTTTACGTATATTTTTTAATTGAAGTTATTGCAAGGTTCCGCCATGCATAGCGTCCGATATATCGGACAGGATATAAAATCAAAACTTTGTCCTTTTGTATTATTTTTAAATACTAAGATTAATAATATGATCCTATACGCTTATTATATCATAAAAAATATATACTAATCACTAAAACAAACTTTATGCAGTAATGGGTTAACATACACAACATGAGTGGTGTGAGAAACTAGGTCATAGTTCTGACTGCAGGGTTGTAATGACCAATTATGTATGTTTGGATATATCACTGTGGACTACCATAAACAATGCTGTGTGTTCGCTAAAAAGCGCTCTGGAGTATTTGGGAAACGATCTTAATTTTCATCGAAAAATTCTCTTCAGCGATGAGACCCATTTCTAAATGAACGGGTATGTGAACAAAGAAAAGTATCGAATTTGGGACGATACCAATCCACATGAGATCCAAGATTATGAAGCCACGGATATTATATTATATTCCTCACATAATGGCCTTAATAATTATTTTATTTATATTTAAAGATAGAAAACGCTATACATGTGTTCGAATGTCCTAATTTTCAACCTACTCTCAATTTGTTAGTTTTCGAAAATTAAAAAAAAAAATTTTTTTGAAATGGAATTTCATCGTTTCTACATTACATATTTTTCTTAATTTTAAACGCAAAAATTTGCTTTGTGGAGGTCGCAGTATTGTAGAAATAAAAAACGTGTTTCTTCTATGTCAGAATCCAAGTGACTAATAATTTTATTTTATTCCAATAAAAAACTTTCTAACTGTAGTTATATTATAGCACTAATACCAATTCTTAAATTTAAATTTATAAAATATATTTCAATGTTGTATTCTAAATGTACAAGGTTGTAACTAATTAGTATTTCAAGAGTATGTAAACGGTTAATCAAATTCAAATAATAAAAACTTTCTATACCAAAGGTAGAAACTGCTATAATACTCCCCGGCCAGCTTCTGCGTTATTTGTAAAATTTAGGAAACTTTACGCGTCTACCATATCGGGTAACAGTAGGTGGTGGTTCAGGATTAACATTTTTGTTGGTTTCCTCACACATTGGTCTTCGTAGGTTGTCTTTCTGCATCTCTGGGACATCATAAACATACGTTTTTGCTGGCTTGATTCTGTCGATCGAAATTTTATCTCTCTCTTTACCACGTTTTATAATAAAATACTTTTTATGTCGCTTTTCCACTTCAAACGGACCTTCAAAAGCGGGTTCCAAAGATTTACGTACCCTGTCGACCCTTATGAAAACAAACTTGCAAGTGTCTAATTCTGGATTTACAAAATCGGCTTTTGTTGAATGCCAAGATGGTTCAGGACATCGCAGGTCACACATAGCTTGTCGTAATTTTTGAACGAATTCGGTTTGACTATCTTTATACTCACTCTTAATCCAAAATTCTCCTGGTACGCGCAACTGTGTTCCATATAGCAGTTCGGCTGGACTTGCTCCAATATCAAGTTTAATTGTAGTTCGTAGTCCTAATAGCACTAAGGGGAGAACGAAAGTCCAGTCTTTAGTAGCATAACACTTTATGGCATTTTTCAGAGTGCGGTGCCACCTTTCAACCATACCGTTCGCTTGTGGATGGTATGCTGTGGTACGTAGGTGGTAAATTCCGAGTACTTTCGTAAGCTCCCGAAAGAGACTAGATTCGAACTGTCTACCTAAATCTGCTGTTACCTTTTCTGGAACACCATATAACGCTATCCATCCAGTAATGAAGGCTGACGCTACAGTAGGAGCTGAGATGTCAGGAATGGGAATCGCTGTAGGCCATCTCGAAAAACGATCCACACAAGTAAGGCAATAACGATTGCCGCCTGAAGTTGGTAGTGGACCTAAAAGGTCAATGTTCACGTGTTGAAAACGTTTGTCGACGGGATCATAATTGCTGAGAGGTGCAGAGGTACGTCTGGTACTTTTTACTTTCTGACACTGTAAACAGCCACGCACAAATTTTGTAACATCTCTTGCCACACCTGGCCAGACGAAGCGGTCCATTACGAGCTTTCGCGTAGCTCTTATGCTAGGATGCGCGAGATTATGTAGTTTTCGCATTACTATCTCTCGATGTGTTTGTGGCACATATGGTCTTATATTATTGCCATTTATGTTGCAGTATAACATTCTTGTAGAACCTGGAATTAATAAACGTGTGAATTTAATGGACAAATCTTTACCTGAATTCATAAATGATTTCAATTCAGGGTCGTTGTCTTGCTCTGTTGCCATCTTAACAAAATCAATCGTATCAGATATTACACTGTTGATTCGAGAGAGCCAGTCTGCTGTGTTGTTGTCTTTGCCCTTTATGTGGCGGATGTCAGTGGAAAATTGACTAATGAAGTCTAATTGGCGTACTCTTCTAGGTGGCATCTTTTCACTTTTTTGATTAAACGCATAAACAAGCGGTTTATGGTCTGTAAAAATTGTAAACGTACGCCCTTCCAATGCATATTTAAAATGCTGGACGCCTTGGTAAACTGCAGTAAGTTCACGATCGTAAGCACTATACATGCGTTGAGCGTCAGTGAGTTGTTTCGAATAGAAACCCAGCGGTCGAGATTTTCCATCTACGATTTGATGTAATACGGCCCCGACTGCATACTCAGACGCATCTACGGTCAGCGTTAAGTTACCATGAGGTGACATGTAACTTAGTTGTGTTACGTTGGCCAAATCATTTTTGCAAGCCTCGAAAGCTGCTAACGCCTCAGGAGTCCACACAATTTTTGTGCTGTCTTTCTTTTTGTTGCCGATTATAAGTTTTTGTAGAACACATTGATGTTTCGTTGCATGTTGTAAAAACGGCCGATAAAAATTGATCATACCTAAAAATTTTTTTAACTCTTTGGCCATTGTCGGTTTTTTAAAATTACGAACAGCTTCCACTTTCCTTTCAGGGGGCCGAAAACCTTCACTACTAATGCTGTGACCTAAAAACTCGAGCTCGGTTCGTCCAAGCTTGCACTTGTCGGCATTTATTGACAGGTTTCCTTTTCTTAATCTGTCAAAAACTTCACGCAAATCCTTTTCATGCTGTTGTTCATCTACAGAGGCCACTAAAATGTCATCGATGTACGCAAACGTGAAATCCAAACCTCGCAGCAAGTCATCAATATAACGTTGAAATGTTTGGGCAGCATTTCGTAACCCAAACGTCATATACGAAAACTCAAAAAGGCCAAAAGGCGTTGAAATGGCTGTTTTGGGTATATCGGCAGGTTCTATAGGTATTTGATGATATGCACGTTGTAAATCTATAGCCGAGAATATTTTCTTACCATACAAAATACTGGTGACATCGTGGAGGTATGGTATTGGATACCTATCGGGGAGTGTAATTGCATTAAGCCGGCGATAGTCGCCACACGGTCTCCATTCGTTGTTTGGTTTTCGTACCAAATGCAGGGGACTGGCCCATTGACTTTTTGATGGACGGCAAATTCCTTTCTCCATAAGGTACTGGAACTCCTTTCTCGCCGCTTCCAGTCGCTCGCCCACAAGACGTCTTGGTCGAGAAAATACAGGTGGGCCCTTGGTCACAATGTGGTGAGTAGTATTTGTTCCTGTCGGTGTTCTGTTTGAATTGAGGATACACAAATCGTTATATTCACGCAATATCTTGGCAAATTGGGAGTCACTTTTATGTGTTAAAACTTTTATTGATAAATTTTCTAAGAAATTGCCTTTTGTTTCTAACAATGTTCTTCTATCAACGAGTTTACCTCTCTTCATATCAACGAGCAAATCATATGTTTTTAAGAAATCAGAGCCTATGATTGCGCTATTGACGTCGGCGATGCAAAAATTCCAAGGTAAATTACGGCGCAAGCCAAATGTCAAAGTTAAACGGCGTTGACCATACGTCTTGATCGGCGAGCCATTGGCTGCGTAAAATGTAGGAGTTGATTGCTGTTTTTGTTTATCATTTTTATTGGGCGGAATTACAGACACATCGGCGCCTGTGTCAACTAAAAATTTAATACTTGTGTTTTTATCACAAATAATAAGGCGAGCAATCTGCAATATTTGGTCGTCAGCACCGCCTGCAGAGTCTGACGGTTTACTTAGTTGTTTGTATTATTGAATGAAAAATTGCAGGGAGTCCGACACTTACGTGCTTTTTCACCAAATTTTTCGTGGTACCAGCATTGGCCTGATGTTGTAGCTGTTGGTGTTGTAGATCTGCGTCCTCTACTCCTGCTTCTACCACGAAATCGGTTTTCACCCTTGCTCAAAAGTTGTTCCAATTGTTTTTCTATGCGTTGTATACGCAGGTTGGTGTCGTCTGAAAGGTGTTGTTGTTTTGAAACCGCTGCAACCTGTTGGTAGTCTGACACTTCTAATATCTTGTCCGCCAGTTTTGCTAGCTCTGGCAAGTCGGCATTTGAAGCTTCTAGTATAGCTCTTGCTTGCGCTGGCAATCTCTGTAACCAGAGTGATTTAAGGAAATCATTGTTTATTTTACCCTTAGCCAATCCACTCAGTTCGTTCAATAACTGAGTTGGTCGTTTATCTCCCAAATCAATTTCAGAAATTAATTTTTGAATTTTCTTTTGTTCGCTGTCACAGTACCTTTCAATGATGCAAGATTTGAGGTTAGTGTATTTGTCTCGCTCCGGCGGGTTTAATATTGCGTCGGATATTTGTGCAAGAACTCCACTTTCAATGGCGGCAACTACAGTGTTAAATCTGGACGTATCACTGTTAATACCAGAAATGTTAAATTGGGCCTCTACTTGCGCAAACCATATTTCAGGCTGCTCCGGCCAAAAAGGGGGCACTTTCACAGACACTCTATTAACGATGGTATTATTTTCGTTGTTGGCAGGTGATGTACCAGAAGCTGCTGATGTTTGTGCAGGTGGATGTGTCAGATTTTGCTCTTGCTTATCGATATTCATAGTAATATTCGTCGTTCAAAGTGTCGGGGTCACCAATTGTGGAGGTCGCAGTATTGTAGAAATAAAAAACGTGTTTCTTCTATGTCAGAATCCAAGTGACTAATAATTTTATTTTATTCCAATAAAAAACTTTCTAACTGTAGTTATATTATAGCACTAATACCAATTCTTAAATTTAAATTTATAAAATATATTTCAATGTTGTATTCTAAATGTACAAGGTTGTAACTAATTAGTATTTCAAAAGAGTATGTAAACGGTTAATCAAATTCAAATAATAAAAACTTTCTATACCAAAGGCAGAAACTGCTATAGCTTCTTTATAGCAAAAATTTATAGCAAAAATGGGCCACTCCGTTTTCGAAAAAAAAAAAAAAAATACAAACTCCTGTTTAAATATGGATACATTTCTCATTGGATATTTCAACTTCATTTGTGATGTAAATCTTTGCCTTCACCAACTTTCAACATTCATTCGAAATGTTGCCACACAAATATTCTCAAAAGCTTTACGTTAAACGCAAAACAACAGCTGGAAGCAAGTGCCACAAGTTAAATGCAATACAATGAGTGTGAATTTGTTGCTTTTTTTTGATGTTTCATTTAAACTATTCAACACCATCGATATCATGGGGATATATAGTAGGAAATGTACAAATGTATGTCTGTACACCCTTCCATACAAAATGTGCTGATTTTAGATTTGGGGAATAGCAAATAATACACTTCCCCTTCTTTTTAAAAATAGTTTTTCACAAAATAGAATTTTAGCGCTTTGTATGTAAGCAAAGCATAACAGTGGCAGGCATATAAATATTTACTTTCAATAAAAGCCACCAATTCAGCAGTTCTCAAAATCAGAAAATCGATTTCTTACGTTCCGAAATTAGGCAGAATTTCGTCCAAGAAAGAGCAAACCTACTATCCCGCATATCTTTTCTCTTACTTAATTGGTCACTACAAACCAGTCAGGATTACAACCCAGCTTATCACATTTCCCATTTAGTATGTATTAATTGTATCCATGAGTGGTGGGCCCTACTATTTAATGTCGACTCTGCAGGATAGATTTTTGAGAAACTTTTCATGGCAATTTTATTTACTCTTCGAAGGTTTGCCAAAGGATTGCTGAGAGAAGGTTAGGTTAGGTTAGGTTAGAGGACGTGTACTTGTCGACTGAGACAAGTACAGTACCCGGAGGTTAAATTGACACATTGTACAACGTCCTTAAAAGGAAGAATATTGCTGAGAGAAAGTCGCCGAAGAAATATTGCTTTAGGATGCGATTTGCCCAAGATGTTTGAACCAGAGGTTAAAAACAGACTTTCGTCTAATTAGCTAACATACTACCTACTAGACTACAGTGACTTCCCACATATTTATTGATTATCAATTTCAGAGATTTCCAAGGTCATGAGAACATGCCCTATGTTATCACAAGGAAAAGAAGGCTATGAAAACATGGCTCATGTTATCACATAGAATATGATGCTATAAGTCCAATCAGTCAAATGCATAGATATCGTATGCTATTTGGGTATAGTAACAATGAATCACAGCGCAGAAACAGACTTAAATGGCAGGCTCAACAAAGCAAGGGTGGCACTCGGAAAATTACATACAATACGAAGAAACTCACAATAATTCACTCAAATCTAAATTCAAATGCTCTTTGAAATCAAAAATGCAGATATCCATCAAAAACAGCTTCAGAGTTATATGAAGTACATTCTGGCCCAGCGCTATTGCCAACACTAATTTTAACAATTTTACCCATACCATCAGGAAACACGATTTTACCTAAAGAATAAAATTAAAGTGGAAATTTCAAAGTTCAACAAGCCAAATTTGAACAAAACAGCAATAAACTTGACATGCATAACCTGCATATCGGGAGCCACAGGAGCAAATTTTGTAGGATGGATATGTTTTATGCAAGACATGCCTTTTGAAGAGGATTCAGGGAAAAAATTAAACCTGAATTAGTAAACATAAACTTGTGTGTGATTCATCACCTTAGTGAATATTGCCATATTTTCTTTAAAACAAGTAGTATTGAAAAGGAAGAGCAGAGTCAATATCATTTAATTATTGGAAAAGTGAACAATCAACGCCACGTATTGCAGAGTATTTTAAATATCATGTTTGCTTGAACCCAATACACAACAGGGTATAAAGTCTGGGTACGTGCACAAAACTTAACGAAAATATTCAAATGCATTTGTTAATTCAAGTTTATTTTAATAAAACTATTAGACGTGAGGTCACGGTTCAAAACCCCAGGTCAGATATCGCCATAAAACGAAATAAGCGAATTCCTGTCTTAGGTGGTAATGACCAATTATGTATGTAAGTATGTTATGTATGTATGTATACCTAATGTACTAGTCTCAAGTCTGATTCACAATTTCGGCTTAGAAAAGGTAAAGAAATAAATCCACCAGAATGAAAAATTATCAGAAAATTGTGGCATTAAACTTAATCGATGGTTGTAAACTTTCTCATGATTATTTTAATCTAATTTTTTTTTTCATTCTACTTTCTCTAAAACATTTATATTTTCACGTCTATTCATCATGACGTTTCTGTGGTGCCAACATTGAATTCAATCAATAAATATTTGAATTCACAGAAATCATCTTTCTACGCTGATAATCTTCTATGATGTCACTTTCATTTCCCCCTTCCTTCTTATACAATATTAAGTTTTCCTTCTATGGCAGTCATCTATAGAAATTAGTTCAGGGCATTCAATTGAGAAAACTTTCAAATTATGTGGTTAAAGTTGTATGTAGCAGTCGTATTTATTTTAGTATCTATATACAGCATTAAATAAGCGTATTGCGTTTATTTTCATGTGCAATAATTTTTCTCATTGCAGGAATTATGAAAACTTTTCTAATGCGTTCTTTCACTCAAATAAAAGCAAAAATTTCTGGAAACGTAAGAAAGTAATTCCCTCTAACTTTACTGACTGGGATTGTTTATATTGGAATTTTCACAAATTGAAGTTGTTTTCCTTCCTTTTTTTGTATTAAAATACTTTAAGAAGTAGAAATAATGAATTCTTCATAGGAATACCACATGTTTCAGATGCCATATTAGGATACCATATGTTATAATATACATGTTATAATATGTATATACCATAATATAATAAATATACAAATTAGAAATTTGTAAAAGTAAGTAGGCTTGTGAGATGTAATATAGTAATTGGGATTGTGAGATACTTTTATCAAAAGCGTTAATTTTCTTGCATACCGGTTTCAAAGCTATTTGTATTTCAGAAATAATGTAATTCAGTGCAATAAAATACTCATACAGTCACAAAGGTGAAGCTGACTTAAATGTGTGCAGTTTTTATTTCATGATTTTAAAATTTCAAAAATTTCAAATTAACTACCGGCAAGTAAGAGAAAGTATGTGCTTTCGTCTGGCTACAACATTTCTGGGAAAATTAACAAAGTTGTTCGAAGTTGAAATATAAACTATGGCTAAGTAAGATTGAAGTAATTTTTTCTGTGCAAGAGGCAACTGAGAAATTTGCCTGCTGCCAAATATGTTTACTCCGGTTATTCAAAACTGAGCTCTTTACCAAAATACAAAGCAATATCATTTTGAAAACTTAATATCGGATCTTTCAACAGGATCTTCTGAAATTTAAGGTCCATGTTGTTCAACTAGTTGTCCTCTATTCGATCTGTTTTGTCAAACCAATGAATATAACATTCGACAACACGTTTAAATAATAAATTATTTTATAAAAAACAATTAGCTACTGACCTCATTTTCATTCAAAAATCATCTTCAGCCATGAGACCTATTTTTGAATGAGAAGGTACATCAACGGTTCAATTTGGGACGATACCAATTCACTTGAAAGGATCAAATACATTCCAAAAAAGTCAATATAGATCGTTGACCACCAACTTCTTTTGGCCTGAAAACAATGATATGGATACTAACGACATGAAGTTTCAACAGGTAAGCACTGCATGCCACACATATAACTATTTGATAGCATCATCAACTCACGTGTATGTAATGTGGACCGACCACCAAGTTCTTGCGATTGACACCGATAGAAATTTTATTGATGCGATTTTTTAAATCGAAATTGTTTGTGATTTATGTGCCAGAGTTTAGGGAAATTAGTAATTTAGGATACGCTCTACACAGAGAAGCCGTGGAGGACATTTGAACGATGTTATATTTCACAAATAATTGCATGAAATTTCTAGTTTTATTTAAATATAAAAATTGAAAGCTTTTAATGAAAAACCTGATAAGTATTGTTACGAAATTGGAAACGGTGTAACATCGTTTAATATTAAAATGATAAACACAAGCTACAAAAACAAAAAAACCATGAGTATGAAAGAAATGGGAATAGTAAAGTAAGTGAGAACGCAACATCAAAAAATGTAAATAAATTACACAAACAACAATGAAACCACGAGAGTTCTCCAGAAGGCGAGGCCACGAACATTCAAATTCAAGAACATACATCAGACTGTTTACGTGGGCATATCAAAAGGCAAGACAAAGCAGACAACGAGTAGTAAGAATTCAGTCAGTCTTCTGTGAAGACGCGTGTAAAGAGAACAGTTGTGGTTTGAAGATCTCCGCTATACAGATCTAACGAACAAGTGTTGTTGTTTCTGCATAGGGTGCAAGCAAGGAAGAACAACGAACAAGCAATTATTGTTTTATACATCAAGTTGGAAACAGTGGCACACCAAAATTGTGCGAACAATAAAGAATTTAATTGAAACTAAACACCAATTTGTTTTTATTTTGTTCGTTGATATTTTTAACGTTTTTAAAAAGGTACAGTTTGATTTAAAAACAAAATATTTGAAATAAATTTCATTTGTGATATAAACTACAAATGATTTAATATAATACATCCAATAGGTTATGTCTCTATCTCCAAAACTCAGTTGAGATAACTTATTGTGGATATAGTAGTTATGGATATAATTGTGCTAATATCTTTTAATTTTCCCTCCATTTATCTATATCTGACTCCCCTACCTAATGCCTAAGTGGATTATGAAATTTTGTTACAAATTTTATAGTTATCCTTCATTAACATCTATCGAATTTTAATTAACTTTTGTGGTAATAATAGATGAGCACTAATTTTAATTTTAATGAGCACATGTGTATGTAGTTTACTTCTTGGAAAATCGCATAGTTTCTCAGTGCTTGTACGTTGCTAGGACCATCCATTTCAGTAATTTATTTTTCAATTTATTAAGACGTCTTTAATGAGTTAGTATACTTACCACTGATACTATTCTTTTTTTTACTGTTTTTTAAATAAAATTTATTAAAGCAAATTAATCTTTTTATGTGTTGAAGAGGACATTTTATTGTTTATAAAAAAATATTTTTTTTAATTACGGCCGTGGTGCACAGACTGAAGAGGGTTTTCTGAAAATTTGATTTGAAAGCAAAAATATAAATATATTATTTTTCTTATAAAATATGTTACTGGCCTGAACTAGGCTATTTTGAAAAGATCAAAAAATAACAAAATGGCGGCTTTTTGATTTGTTTTTCTTTTTTGCCTATTTTTTTATCTTAATGGTTTCATAAAACTATTAATTATTGATGGATGAAAAATATCCTATTTCGGGCTCAAACTACTCGTCTTAAGAATATTGTCCCAAAATTTCAGCGAAATGGGTCAAGTAGTTTTTGCTAAATCGTGGTCGCCAGTTCCAAAAAAGTTATTTCGAGAAAAACGCTTATAATTTCCGGGCACCTGGACGCGATAAAGAATTTAGCGTTTATCTCGTTCTTTTCGTAAAGAAAAGAAGATTTCTACCTAAACTCTATAACTCTAAGGTAAATAAGACCGTGAAAAAATCGATTTTTTTAAAATTTGGAAGTATACTACCCCATAAGTATGAAATATGAAAAATTTTTTAACTTACGTTCTTTAAAAAAGAAGATGAATTAATTAAAATTTACTTCAATTATGAATGTCTGATTAAAACCTCACGTTATAAACGTGTTACCCATTTAAAACTTTTCTCCTTCTTCATTTGAAAGTGATATGTGTGCAGCCTCATGGAATAGAATAAAAAATGTCTTTATATGAAAAAAAAAAAAAAACAAATAAAAAGTTTATTTTTGCTTTACCCTTTTTAAGTTCCGAATTAAATTGTTTGTTCGTAGAAATAAAAAAATTGAAGAAAATCTCAAAGTAATTGACAAGAAAAGTTGTCCTTTTAGTTTTAATTCATGCAGTATTTAAGTGTGACAACGTGCTGTCATAAGACGTGCGAAACCGTAAAATATTTGAACTTTTTGTGAGTTAAAGTAAGGAGTGTGAAAGAAAAAATTTACTCTGTTGAAACAAGTAATTAAAACACATGTTTCATTTTGATTTCATAACCTGTTTTTGAAAGACATTTGTTTTGTAAAACAATAATCGAAATTTGCAATAAAAATTTATCCACAACAGTCGGTTGGTTTGATTGGTTATAAAAAATATGAAGAATTGTATGGAAAGCTATCTGAAAATGTGTTAAAATTACAAAAAATGTATATCCGAGAAGCAAGATCATAATTTTCCACATGTTTTTTGTGTGCTGAATCTGAGAACATGTTTTTTACACTTTAAGTTTATTTAAGGATATCTCGAAAGCCTAGGGCTATGAAGCAAGTCTGAGGCCGTATACGACTTTTAAAATACTGTTACTATAACTTTATACATGCCCGGCTCTTTGTCGGAGGAGAGAGCTGGGTGCCTACTATATGAAGGATCTGGATGAACTGTCATGCATTGATATTGGCAGTCTGAATCGCTTCATGGACTAAGGGGAAAATAGGAAACTGCGGTATTACAATGGGCCCTATTGTGGCCTAAGTGTGTCCGCTCATACTTCTTGAGTGGACATCCATTTCTACCTACCTACCTACTATAACTATTTAGTGTAATTGTGAAGAAATTTTTCAGCTACAGAAAAACAGCAGAAAAGTGGTACCATTAAAACAGTGTTGATTATGTGCGCAGGTGAGGCAATCAATCGTTTGTACAGAACTCTGCCACATTGGTAGGCGTTGACGTTAGTAAAAAATCTTCTTAAAATTTAAAAAGTTCCGTCAAAACGATCAAATTGCGCGATTTGGATAATTCACATCACCACCACGTGTGAAGACCGTGCCATTAAATTATTCGTATAGGAAATCCAATGTTAAATGTGTGCCACATGGCGTCATCCTGTTGAAATCACATTTTAGAAGGTGTTCAGATCACCTCAGATCAATCAGATCATTCATATTATTGTACAGGCCAAAAAAAGTTGACAACTTTTGTCCTATAGTTCTCGCCATTGACAGTGATTACTTGACCAACACCGTTCTCTAAAAAATATCGACTAAAGATATGACGGCCCCATACTAGAATCAACACCAAACAGTGACTTTTTCAATATTTTTTCGAGATACATTGGACGCTCTTGAATCTTATGTGGATTGGTATCATTACAAATTTGACAATTATTTTATTTATGTACCCATTCATTCAGAAATGAGCCTCCTCACTAAACACAATTTTTCGATAAAAAAAAAAAAATGATGGTCATTTGCTAAATACTGCTGAGTCCATTCAGGGAACCCACTTCTTGGTCGTCCACCATAATTTGACAAACAGACTGAATAAATGACAACTAATTTGAAAGATGTATATATTCTAGATATTGTACCCTAGACGTACGTGAGTCAGATATGTTTCTTAGTACAATTGTGCTCATTGTGTTAACGGCAGCATCGCACAAAACAGTTTCTAATTAAATGAGTCAGAAAGATTCTTCGGTATTTTAAATGTTGACCAAGAATCAAGTGGGGTTACAAACCTATTGTATAGATTTAACACTTTTAGGTGTAAAGGAACAAAGCAGAAGGTCTTGTAATTTACTAGTCGGTAATGGCAGCGAATTTTTTTCAGTCATTTACAGTATATAGCCTAGGATACAAATTTCGAAACATGTAAATTTGAATTTGATTGCATTTGGTTCTCCTTTTTCGATTCTAATTCTTTCTAGTATACCTCTCTACCGCAGAGTTACAATTCCAAGAGATCATCCTTCTTAAATTTAAAATCCTTGTGAAGATTACTTTTGCACGTTCTAATCAATTTATAGAGACCGGGAATTTAAAATTTTGAGATGAAAGGCTTAAGAATCTGCATTTTCTGTTGTGATTTATGCCAAGCAAATTTTTACTTTGTCGCCGTAGTCTACTAGTGTAGGTAGTGTGTAGGCTTATTAGATGTGAGGCTTCGGTTTAAAATCCATGTCAGATATATGCAACAAAACGAAATATGAAACAAATATTTTTTCGGCGACTTCTTCTCAACAGATTTCTGGCAAAAACTCTGAAAGTAAATAAAATAAAATTGCCATGAAAAGTTTCTTTAAAATCTGTCGTTCGGATTTGACGTTCAAACTGTAGGTCCCGCCACTTATGGATAAAATTAACACATATAACATGAGTAATGCGAAAAGTTAGGTCGCAATCCTGACTGAAGGGTTGTAATGACCAATTATGTACCTATGTTATGTAAATTCTTACTTATACCAGACGGCATAACTTTTCCATTCAGATATTTATTATGACATTTGTAGAGAATTACTTGTAATTATTTTTTTATTATAAAAACAACTTGCCTTTTGATTAAATGTTATTCTTGTAATTCTTATGCTCTGTTTAGAATTGAAAATCCATCAAATATTGTTATGATACTGCAAGTGACTAAATGAAATAACAGCTGATAAGTTATTAAAAAAACTTTTTGTTCTCTTAAAATTTCTTTCAACACTCAGACAAAGTCGACTTAAACAGAAGTTATCAAAACAATACATTAAACATAAGCAAACATCAAAGAACTCTTTATAAAAAGTTCAAAATAATTTTTACAAAATTTGTGTGGCATGTAAAATGATTCACGTAATGAATGAAATTAATTTCTGCAAAATATTGTTGTCAAAACTGGAAAACAAAGTTTCTGACAGTCTTTTTAACGAAGAAAAGAAACAGTTTTAAGAAATGCTTTTAAGATTTAAACCTGAATACAATAAGGTAAAATTATTCGTTCGTATTTATACATTCAACAGTTCGACTATGATTAATAGAAGACAAACTCCAAACGTACTTACTTAATTGATCGCTATAACGCTTTAGTCAGGAGCATGATTATGTGCTATAAAAAAGAGTTAAACAAATAAAAAAAATATTGTTTTATTTGAAAAAGTCCAGTAGAAATATAAACTTTTCCGACAGAATTAAAACTTTTGTGTTGAGAACTTTCTGTCACGATGCTAAAAGGAAATACTTTATCAGCTCCTAAACATTATTTTTGATTTTGGGTAAAAGCTACTGTCTTAAGTTGATGTGCACAGCAATGTTTTAATACCTGCAGGTATTTTAACGCAATGTTGACATATTGTTAAATAATAGATCATCTAAACTGCTTATATTTCGAGGTAAAAATATAAATAGTTTTAGTTTGTTACAAATACTTGCATACATACATTACGACCCTTCAGTTAGGATGACGACGTAGTTTCTCATATATTGTAAGTTAATTTTATACATGAGGAGCGTGACCTACAGTTTAAAGTCGACTCTGAACCATTGATTTGTTCGTGGCAGTTTTATTTTCGTTTTTTTATTTTCGAAGAAATATTTTTTCAAATTTCGCTTCGCTGGAGATGTCCGCCCAGGGGTTTGAAGGGGTGGCTTCACGTCTAATAAGCCAACTCACTACCCACTAGGCTACGGCGAATTTCCTATTACTTTTGAGCTTAATGCTGAATTAGAGCCATATAATTGCTCTTTTAGCTATGAGGACCGGTGAGGTTTTTTCATACATACCTGTGATTTTAGAAAACCCTTCACATCACTTCTCTTTTAGATGAACATACCCTTAAATAATTCGTGAGGGTGTTGTATTTAAATATATTATAATGACACCAGTAGGTCCTGCAAACGATTAAAAATTTTGTTGATTTCTCATACATACTTTATTTTACTTAAATTTAAAGGTAGAAAGCGCTTAAAAAATTTGACTGCGCTGCAATCTGATTTTTACTTGTAATAAAAAACTTCAATATCATTCCTTTGTTTTCTGAATTTATCACTTAATTTAAAATATTTTAATTGCGAATTCCGTTTTTAATTATCCTATTTGGTCCGCGCGAAACACAATCTTCTCTAAAAAAAGCTTTTAATTGAATGAAATTACTTGCAAAATATAAAAATTATTGAATAATGACGATATTTATTTTAAATATTATTTTAGTTTGAAATGTATAAAATTTTTGTATCTCTTTTATAGAAATTCGTATTTGAAGTAACAGACATGGTATTTAATTAAATTTGTATGGCAGAAGATTATTGTTTCCAATAAAT
This sequence comes from Sarcophaga caerulescens, assembly GCA_927399465.1. Taxonomy (NCBI): domain Eukaryota; kingdom Metazoa; phylum Arthropoda; class Insecta; order Diptera; family Sarcophagidae; genus Sarcophaga; species Sarcophaga caerulescens. The sequence continues at coordinate 68,811,940 of OV656873.1, forward strand.
AATATTTCTCAAAAATCTGTAGTTCGGAGATGACTTTAAACTGTACGTCACTCTCCTCATGTATAAAATTAACACACACAACATAAATGGTGTGAGAAGCTCGGTCGTAATCCTGACTAAGAGGTTGTAATGATAAATTATGCATGTATTGTGGTCGTTTGCTTTTAACTCCTGAAATGTTCAAGTTAATAAGCAATATTAGGCTAATGTCCTCTCGTGAAATCCTTCATAAAATGAAAAGACATTATTCCAGCGGCTGAGAAAGGCGTAAAGTTGAATAATAAAAGCTAAATCTGCAATGGAATAATACTTAAATAATGCTATTTTGTGTCAATTGTGTCCTACAGATTTATATTGAAAGCTTCTGTCGTAAACAGCCATGTTATTTACTAAAAATACATATTTTTTCTTTTCTACAAAACATATGGGCAATTTCGTGTCAAGTGACCCAATTTTTAAAATCGATGTCTTCCGGTTTGGATGAAATTTGCACCAAGGTTAGTACTATTGGATAGTTGGCCAGACACAAATTTTCAGCTCTATCAGTCAAGAACTGCCGGAGTTAGAGGGGGTCAAAGTTGGACATTTTGGTCATACAGGGTTTTTTTTTAAATGTGTGTAACTTTTCACCTATTGGTCCTAGAAAAAATCAAGTAGTGTGCCTTGTTTAACCTTTCTATGATCTTTCTTCGTTGTTTATGTTATATTCTCTAGAAGACAGGTGTCTAGGGGTTTCTTAGAACGATTCTTTCGAGCGATTAAGAATGTTGTCTTACATTCACCACAGTTTGATCCAAAATTACTCGTTTTGTAGTTGAGGACTTCATCAGTACACCATGCAAAATCTGTATTTAAATCCGGTGTCTATAATGTTATTGCCCATGGCATTCTGTAATTAAAACAGACTTTAAATTGCATCTAAAAAATATAAAGTTTTGTGGTTTCTGTTTATCTCAAAAACTTTTGTTACTAACGTATGTACATACATAAATTCATAACAGTTGACCAAATCGTTTTAGTGTATATGTGTTAACATTTAAGAGCGATTTGACTATTATTACTGTGATAAGTAGTGCGTGTTTGTGTTTTTATGGCACATGTTATAAACACATTGCACAGTTGGCTGACTGGATGGCTTTTTCAATGTGTATTTTATCATTTTCCCTATAATAAATGTCGTAATTAATTACCCTTAACACTGTTTTGTAAGGATTGGTATGAGCTAAGTATTATCCAAGACTACTATGGATTATGTTTTATACTATTTGCTTCTTCTTTATACATATATACATATGTATATACATACATACATATCAAATATTTATTTTAGTTGCTGTAAGTGCAATATCGACGCCTCCGTTCTATAACATTCTAAGTCGAAAAAGTGTGTTTTGAGTTATGAGCTCTCAAAGTTTTCACGCGCCATATGACTATATGTGTATTCTAAGTAGATTTTTCCCTATAACTTCGGAACGGATCGGCGCATCTTAACCAAATTTTGACAGTATTTAAGTTAGAGAACGTAGAATTTAAAAATGCAAGAACATTAAAAACGTTATAACTACTCTTAGAACGTTATAGAATGGAGGCGTCGATATATAAACTGTAGTAAAGAATACACCATCATTTTAAGAAAACAGTTTAATAGATTATTACCAACAAAGAAAAAACATTATATTTTGTACGCTTTTTGTTCGATAGAGTTAAAATACGAAAACCAATATAGTATCTTTCAGCTTGTCATGGCATTTATTTTATTTATTTCAATTGACTATGGGCTAAACTTTACACGAATAGGCTGTTTGGGACCACCATACTTTTCTCTTCTCCTCTTTTCCTTTTAAAGAAAGCATTAAAGTCATCAAACCTAAAACTTTGTTAACGCATCTGTTCGACTTTAGTTACCTCGAACTAAGCTAAAGTAAAATACAACATCATGCATCAAGAGTTGCGACAAGATCTTTAACATCAAAATGGCAGTATTGCTAATTGTCGCACCAAAGAGGGTACACTATAAATCTTCCATGATTTAAAGGAAATAAATGAATCCGTAGTTATAACAACTTCACTCGAAAATATTCGCTGCTGAAAAATTCACAAATTGTAACCAAGCCTTGAAGAAGACTTTGTTGTGTGTATAGTGGCATTAGTATGAAGTAATCTATTATATGCAAAGCATTTACAAGCATGTTTTTTTTAGAATTTGTACTGTCAAGGAGGGGATCGCTTAAATATAAAAGTCAATTAGTCGTCAACCTACGAAAAACTTTGGTCAATAAGATCGTTACTGTTTTCCGCTTGGCGCTAACGCAGTGATTGGTAGATACTTATCAATCAATGGCGCCTTAAAAAGAGCTTTTGGTTTTGCGCTAACAGTGAGAATTGAACGGTATATGTTTGCCATGACTTGAATTATTCCAATTATGACATTTTAAACTTTATAAATTCCACACAGACAGCGATAAAAATAGCCTGAAAAGTAATAACTTTTGAAGATTATTTTTTAAATGACATTTAGTTACTTTAACATACATATTTTACAATGAATGAATATTTCTCCAGTATTTGAAAGCGTTGAAAAATCGACCTAAGTTCCAACACAAATTGATACACTATAGCAAGAAGGCTCTTAGCATTATGACTGAGTCATAAGTGAAACATTACGATACCTGTATAAGAGATCAAACAAATTTTGGAGCCTATAAAATATCTTGGAAAACTTAACTTTTGTGGGAGCGCCTTGCTTCTACTAGTAGAAACCTGTAAAATATCTAAAATTAGAATTTGTCCAGTTCTATATATAATGTACAGCATAATTATAGATATCCTGTATTTGATCCACAATATGTGGGGTTGTGTGTCGACACATCTAAACAAAACTAAAATTCGGAAGAAGGAAGAATACCTAAAATTATGTTGTCCACTGTATAAGCCGCGCGGAAAAATGTCTCATATTTTTAACAGGGTTCAAGTGGGTTTGAATTTTAGGAGAGTCTACAGTTTATCACAGTGGTCCACAAGGCTTTCGGGTGGGCCATCAATCGGTTTAAATTTGAACAATCGGTTATTTTGAATCTGGCAATACTAGTGTCAATATATTATCTCCACTTAAGGTAATGAATCGATTTACACTTAATCAACGTTGAGATTTATTGCAAATTTGTTTCCAAAACAAAGACAATTGGTCGCGAATTGTACGAAATTGTAAAAATTTTGGTCGCTGAAAAGGATCAACAGTGCCCGGTATACGCAACTTTATTGCTAAAGTTCGTGAAACTGGTTTCATTGTTTAAGACGGTAGCATGCCCGAAAATATCGAAGGTGTGGCTAAGAGTGTGCGTGAGTATTCATCAACTTCAACTCGTCATCGTTCTCAAGAATTGAACATTTCACGCATCAGTCGAATTTTGCGAAAAGATCTCATCATGACGCCTTACAAAGTTCAATTGGTTAAATTGGTATGTTTTCGCTACGCTAGATGGGCCAACGAGAAACTGCACGATGATGTGGATTTTGCTAAAAAAAAAACACATCTTTTCAAATGAAGCTCATTTTCAGCCGTATTTGGGGCTTAGTAAATCGTCAAACGTTTGATGGCCTTTTAATTAGCCGAAATTGTGATCTCAATTGGCCGCCAAGAGGTTGTGATTGGACAGCGTTGGACTATTTTCTGTGGGACGCCATTAAAGAAAAGTGTTATGCAGCTGAACCAGAGACAATTGAACAGTTGAAGGCCAACATTTGTGATGCCATTGAATAGATATAACCCCATACACTCGAAAAAGTGCACGAAAATTGGTCCGATCAAATGAGGTACTGTGAAATTAGCCGCGGCAGCCACCTGAATGAAATAATATTTCATTTCTAACCGGATCAATTGTACTTTACAACAAAAAAATAAATTTGGAAAAATTTTAAACTTGTTTTGTTTAATTGAATTTTTAATTTTAAACCTTTAATTGGCACACCCTTTACATACAGAGGAATACCTGCATGGCCTAACAGAGGGGCAATAGCTATACTGTTATGTAAAATGAATACCAAACCTTAGAATGAGTTCAGCCAAAATCGAAGGTGTTCATCATTGAGTCATATATATGATCTAAACCGAAATTGTATGGGCTCACCTTAACTCATAAGCTGGAAATGGGCTTCGAACTGTTTCGAATAAATTTAGAAACAAGAAAGTTTACCTGCAAAGTGATGGCTGTAAATGAAGATGGTTATAGGGTCCCATTCAAACATAATACAAACAACTGTTGTAATTCTAATTTTTGTCAAGACTGTAAAAAACTATTTTTAGCTGAAAAATTGAGCAATTTTTTTAGCCTTAGTATTTGTTCTGATAAAAGATTAATTTATACAGAGCAAAGGGTTTACAGTGTCCTATACAGCAAGTAGCTATCTCTGCTGCAGTTGTTGTTTTCTATGAATGGATAATAATGTCAACAGTTACTAACATAGTAAGTAAATTACCGCATCAGCAACAAGGGGATATAGCTCAGTGGTAGAGCATTCGACTGCAGACCGAGAGGTCCCCGGTTTAAATCCGGGTGTCCCCTGTAAACGAAACCTTATTTTTTAAAAATTTTAATCAAACTGAATATATTCGAGGAATTGGTAACAAATTTTATTTAAAAAGGCAAACCTGCAATCAATGATTAAAAGACATACAGTCGTTTTGTGTTGCTTATTTTTTCTATTTAAAAGCATATTGTGACACTTTTACCTTTTAAAAATGTTTGAAATATGAGCTCGTAGATTGAAAATGAAAATAAAAATAAATTTATGTTCAGTTTTAATTAAATTCTTTATTGTTCGCACAATTTTGAACTGTTCAGAACTTGATGAAAACAACAACAATTTGCTTTGTTTGCTATTCTTCTTTACACTCTTCTGCGTAAACAATAACAATTGTTCGTTAGATCTTTACAACAGAAATCTCCAAACCACGATTATTCTCTTCACACGCAACGCCTCTTCACACAAGACTGATAAATTCTTTACTGATCCCGTTACCAGCTTTGTCTTGCCTTTTATATCGTAGGGTAAACAGTCTGATGAATGCTCTTGAAGGAGAATATCTTTGCCTTCCCGAAGTCTCTATAAGTGTAAACATGATGTTTACGGTACTGTTGTTTGTGTATTTTGTTTACGTTTGTCCTTGTAGTGTTGTTGTTGCCCGTTTGTTTACTTGTTTAACCTCTTTTTTATACCGATGTTGTTGCTATATTTTTGTTTATTTGTTGATCATGTAAACAATTCCAAATTTTTTGTAGCTTTTGTTTATCATTTTAATGTTAAATGATCTAACACCATTTCCATTTTCATAACAATATGTTTTCAAACACATGTGTTGTTTAAACAAATTTCGAAATCAGACCTTTGCCTCTTTGCTCCTGTTGTCGGGTACTATTAAAATGATTTAAATCACGTTTTAACAGCATATTTTATTTATGATATCAAAATTTAGTTTACATTACATTCTAAAGAAATTCTTGTAATTGCCCAATTGTATATAGGGTCATCCAAATGGGTTTTTCGAAATTAAATAGTTGATATCGTTCGATGTCTCACAATTTTTTTCATTTCATAATCTGCCGTATGATTTTTTAGAAATCGTATTACTTTTCGATATCACTCATACGTCTACGATTACCTTGGAAATAAAGGCGAATATACTACATAAATACATAAGTACTTGTTTGAAATGAAGTTTTTTTTATCGCATTGAAGCTACATCTGTCAAATTGTTATCATTTATTCCATATTATAAACCACTCCTTTAATTTTGTAGAAATCTTTTAGAATTTATAATAATTTCCGAATTGTGTTGCAGTCGCCCTAGTTTAGTAAATAGTGTGTTGACTTGTTAGACGTGAGGCCCCAATTCAAACCCCAGGTCAAACATCTCCAACAAAACTAAACTATGAGGCAAGATTACTTTGGCGACTTCCACTCAGCTGATTTCTGCCAAAAACTCTGAAATTAAACAAATTTGCCATGAAAAGTTTCTCAAAAATCTATCTTCGGAATCGACTTTAAAATGTAGGTCCTCCCCTCTTGTATAAAATTTACATACACAACATAAGTGTTCTGAGAAGCTAGGCCGTAATCCTGACTATATTGCCGCTGATCCACAATCTAAACAAAACACTGCATTTTTTGTAATGCATTCGCAGCTTTTTTGCCTCTGTATCTTCTACAAAATTCCTTAACTTGTTCCTAATTTTTGAATACATTTTAAACATTTCGTATGCTATCTCAACAATAGCAGCAGCAATTTTGTCTACCAGAAATGGCTTAACCCCACACAAAAGAGCTTTTACTACTCTTCGCAAAAAAGAATTTAATGGGGATAAATTGCATGATCTCGATGGCCAGCTCATATCACATCCACGTGAAATAATCATGCCTTCAAATCGCTCATGTAGAATATTCAAAATGAGAAAGGAGATGCATGACAGGTAGCACCTTTCTGTTGATGCCACATGTCTTTGCAATCGAAATCATTTATAGGCATCATTTGTATGTCTGAAAATCATAATCACCATAAATTAACCAGCCTAACTGAAAGAACCTGACAGTAAGTGACTATAGCGTTCCTTATGATAAATAATTTAGATTATTTATGAAAATCAAGTATTCAATACTTTTTTCTACTATAGAGTAAAAATTTAGCTAAATACAGCGGACAGCAAAAGACTAGGTAGCCCAATATATTTTACGAATGTGCTTTAGTATGAAGGTACAAAAATGAAGAACTTGATCTCAAGGAACGCTTAAGCAAGGTGGAGGTTGGACTATGCTGTGAGGATGTCTGGTATGGGCAGTTTGTAATTTATTCAGGAATAATGAATAAGAGAGAGTATTTAACATTATAAAGAACAAATTCATTAAAAGTTTGGACGAATTAAGAAATCGTAATGATTATAACTTAGAACAAGTCAATTATCCAAGTCATACTGCTGCTAATGTGAAGATGTAATTTGCCTACCAAAGGCTAAATGCTCTTACATAAAGTCTCGGTATGACACGAAGAGGGTATTAAATAGATCATTTGGAAAAATGGTTACTGCAAACAAAAGTAAACTGAAAAAGTTGCTCCTGAGCGCATGGCGGCAAATATCAACAGAAAACGTTAAAAAATACTGGTTTATTCAATGCAAAATGGGTTAAAAGAGTAGCTTAAGGGATACCCCACTAAATATAACGAATAAAATCGTAATATATTGAGCCTTTGAATTTTAAATTTACTCTTAGTTCTTCTTGGGGGTACCTACAGTTTTGCGGTGCAAAAATATAGAGTAGAGTATAGTTTTCCTTGTTTTTCCTATGATTTGTGAAAAACCTTAAATTTTTTTTGTTTTATAATAAAATAGAAATAAATCAACGAAAGTATAAAAAAAAATCACTTATTTTTACAAATTATAACTTAAAATACATAAAATTGCTAAAATATATTGTGGTACCTAGACTTTTACGGTCCACTGTACATGCATGCAAAATATCAATTAATTAAAGACTTTTTAAATTCTATTTCTATATCCACAGCATTGTAGAAATATTTTATTTGACGTTGAATTTTTTACCACAATATTGGTTTTGTAATGATAGCACATCATGTGTGTATGTTTAGACAGATGTTAGCCACCATTCCCCTTTAACGTTAAACAAATTGCCAAATTGTATGCATGTGTATAGTTTGTTGTCTATTTTCAGAAATGTTTGTTGTTTTTTATCCCATTTGTTACAAAGTCTACCACACATTGATATTTCTGGTTTCCAGGATTTGTTTCTAGAATGCAAAGGGAAATTAAAGTATTTAAATGTAGTAATATGAGTAAAACCAGAAAACCAAAGGCATAGACAAGAAGAAAAAAGAAAACTTAAAACTCAACAATTGCTCGTTAGAATACGTTTTAAGCAAATCTGCATAAACAAATCATGTAAACTGGACTTTATTGAAATGAAATGGTCTTCAATGAATGACCATATGTAAGACAGATTTTTCCAGTTTTATTAAACAAGGTTCTAGGACACATTATTTACGGGTTTTGATTTTTTAATTTGGAATCTGTGATTAAAATTTCTTTGCATATCATGGATTGATCAAAAAATGTTTAATGAGCAGTGCTAACACATTTCAAATAAAGGGTCTTTTTTAAGCGCTTCGTATATTTAAATTTGAATAAAACAAAGTGAGTGTGTGATATAATCGAAATTTTTATTCGTTTGAAAGACCCAATTCATTGAAATGTCCGCCACGGCCTCGCTAGGTGGAATGTTAAATTTTAAATGACATGAATACATACATAATAGGCTCCTTCAACAGTCATGATTACGATCTAGCTTCATACCAGTTATGATGTGTGTATTAGTGTTATACATAATTGACGGGATCTACAGTTTAAAGTCGACTTCGAACGACAGATTTTTGAAAAACTTTTCTTGGCAATTTTAGTCATTCTTTGCAAAAAATCTGTTTAGAGCAAGGCACCGAGGAAGTATTTGTTAATATTTCCTTTCGTTGAAGACGTCTGACCTAGGGTTTGAGCAGTGGCCTCACGTCCTATAAGCCAACAAACTACCTACTAGACTACGGCGACTGTCCTATGACTCTGGAGCATAATACTGAATTTTATCAATAGAATGGGTTATTTTGGCTCTGAGGACCTGCATCTTAAGCAAACCATTCAGAAAAAGTCTATCGAGATTAAATCGCACGGTGGCTAGTTCACATTACTTCCCTGTGAGATGATCATGCCATCTAATCGTACCAAGATACCATCCATAAAAATCATATATCGTGTCCAGATGTCAATTCAGGGCAAAATAAGCTGTTAAGATTCGACCAGTAGAGCTCGCCGTTGACAGTGATAACGTAGTCAAAGCCGATCTCAAAATAATATGAACTCTTTTGAGATGTATTGAATGCCATTGATTTTCATATGAATAAGAATTTCGTTTGTCCACGTACGCAATGAGTCTCATCGCTGAATATGATTTTTCAATGGTAATTAGGGTCTACTAGCAACTGTTCCAATGGCCATTCAGTGAACACATGTCGGTGTATAGTTATCTATGGTGATTTCGCTAACTGAATATATGACAACTAATTTGACAGATGTAGCCTCACTCAGATGGCCATTATCAACTGTAAAAGTTCAGAAGTCCCTGTTTGAAGCTCCTGTTATTGTGCTAATTTTATCTGGTATTTATTGCAACATTTTTCAATCTCTCTTTTAATAGTTGGTACGTTGAGATGATTTCTACACCGTATATGTCTACACAACATCCGCCTCTGCGGGATTCCGGGTCACTGCGGCATACAGTGGAACGAAAAGGCGTAGGAAATGACAGAGGAGATCTATGCGCCTCTATGGAAATAGTTTTTCAAATTGGAAAAAGCAGGCATGGAGTGCAAAAAACCGTGAGTGGTCCGACATAACTGGTGGCCGAATTTCAAAACTGTTGTGTTAAGCAGAGGACAGTGGAACTACTTGAGTTTCACAAGAGAATGGTTCGAATTCTAATAGGAATTCCAACGGGACACTGCGCTATTGGCAGTTTCGCTGACAAGCTCGGTCAGCCACACTATGATTACGGCAAAAGCTGCCGTGATCTGGAGAAAACGGAATGCGAGTGCACTGCACTTTAGGATAGACGTCATCGGTTTTTAGGTGATAGAACGTTTGGGTGTCAGAACGTTCTGGGCATTGTGGCAAATGTGCCATTAACGGAACTGGCCAGTTTCATGCAGAGCTCGGGGTGGTTCAAACCCACCACTAACGGACTTACCTCACACTGGGTAACACAATGGGCCATATGGCCACCGGGTGAACTTGACTGTGAATGGCAAGCTGACCGCTAACCTAACCTGATTACATTAAATAACAAGTTGAGTGACGTCTATGGTTTAAGCATTTGAAGTCTGGAAATTGTATCGGGTTAGCAAACGGACAACGATTGAAAATAATCAAAAAAAATTGAATACAGACGTTACATAAATTTCAATTCGTATTATTTTTGATAGCGTTCTAAATGTTATCTTAAATTTAAAATTAAATCGGTTATTTCAATATCAGAATCCAGGATATAATCTATTCAATCTCATCCTCATGTATCATAATGGTGCTTTTGCACGTTTTGTCTCCTTTTTTTTATTATTATTAGCGTTGTCGTTGCTTGACGCGTCAACTAAACAAGTGAATAATAATACACTGCAATGAACAACGATTTCCTGACATTTACCCCATTATCATATTCATTTATGATGTTCAAAAGTTATTACATCCTCACAAATGTGTTACTTTCTTACTCATCATTATGATAAAAGCAAATAATAGCTCCATGCGAGCATGTATGTATATGTGTACATATATATGTTATATGGTTTTTAGGTTTAGTATTCGTAGGTGTGAGATGCTTATGACCCCCACACCAAATGAACAGAAAAACAAGCTCTTAGAAAGGAAACATAATTTTTTTTTTGCTCTTTTTCAGTTTTGTTTTTAGAGGAGAAAAACTACAATAATAATAATTGAAGAAAAAGAGTACGAGAATAAGGTTAAAACTTTAGTTCGTGTACATACTTCATTAAAACAAATATAAACACTCATATCACAATAATACTTATGGTGTTTTCTTTTCTACAAAGAAAATGTCACCCTCTTACAAGGTGCATTAAAAAAATTGCTGACCAACCCTGTTATAATGTAATTTTTTATTTGAGAAGAACATAACACAAACATTAAAAAAGGCTATGCCCTGTGTTTACCACTTTTTTGATTTGTTTTCAATAAAATATGTAAATATGAAAAAGGTGTTGCCAGATCGCTAATTTTGCGACTTCATTTTTTGAGCGCTTTTTTATAACCAAAAAAATTTTTTTAACACTGTTCTAACACTGAATGCAATTTTTTTATATTACTTCTTATATTTCCTTAAGATTACTCCACAAAACAATGAAAAAATTAACTTAAAAATTGGATAACGATCGGAGATCAGCAACGAGTATTCAAAACGATGAGTAGATTCGAGTCATACTTATTATTTCTGATACTTATACGCATTCATACTTATTTTAATATGATACTCATACTACTCATACTCAAAGTTGGAAGTACTCGTCGTATTCATACTTAACAATACGCATGATGTTATTGACTTCGACTCGTCTCTACTTAACATTTACACGAAGCACAAAATAAGTATGATTCGCGTACGAACACTACTATACTCACAAGAAGATTGTGTGTATGCTTTGCTTGTTGTCTTTGTCTTTCCTTTCTTCTTTGTTTGTATATGCAACAATAACAAAGGCTGTAAATTTTGATGAATGATTCGAGCCACTCGAATCACTTATAAGTATTAAAAATATATTTCTAAATTTATGAATCAGAATGAGTAGGCGTATGAATCAAACACATTTCGAATGTTGTGAGTTTGATGTCAACGTTGTACTCATACTCATTGCAACCTATACTTATAAATCAATGTTGTAGCGAGTACGAATGAATCAGAGTAGTTGAATTTCAATTCTGTTGATTCACTCATACTCAAAATTGCATGAGTGCTTATGAGTAGCGGAAAAACGATTCATTGCTGATCTCTGATAACGATACCACGCGACTTTTTTTAAATTTCATCTGGTAGCCCTATAAATAAACAAAAGTCATCTGCTTTACAGGATATTATCAGCACTCTCGATTTATACAGGGCATAAAATGCAATGCCCTCCACCATTGGCAAGTGCGAATTATTTAAAAAAAAACATACCACCTTTTTAGAGGGCGAAACATTTTTAAGAAACAAACACAAAATTGCATTTTTTTTAAATAAAATGCACATTTTTTGGTAGAAAAGAAAACACCATTAGTAAAGAAAAGAAAAAATCTTCATTCTATTCTTGCAATCTAGTTGATGTCTTTACTATTTCTGTCTTGTCCTCAGATATTGGAATTATTTCTTTTTATTTTCTTTGATTTTGCCTCGGATATTCTCTTTTGCGCTTTCTCGCGCGTATACGAGGTGTGATCAAAAAATAACCGTTATTTGCAAATTTCGTGAGTTAAGTATGTTCGATTTTCGCATTTTTTTTTTCTGTTATGTTGGTACACATGTCTGTTATATGTATATGTTGACAATATCAGCCATTTTGGATTGTCAGTTTGTTCTTGACCATTGTGATACGACAATTAATACTTCCTGGGGGTCACACCATTCCCTAAAGAAAACCATTTCGAGTCCAAAATAAATCATGCTATTGCAGCAATCTTTATATTAGAGTGCTCGTTCAACGATGTCAGAAAGTGAGAAGATTGTTAGCTCCGTACCGTTTATTTGCAATGCAATTTGAAATCCATAGAAGAATTACTTTTCAATGATCCTAAATTTCTACAAGGACTTAATCGCAGGCTGGCTACTTGAGTAAATCAGAAGAATTTTAGGCAAAATGCCTGTCACTTTGTGCCGTCAATTTAAATTTCAGGAGTCCCATTGGGAAACTCCGGTTTCACAGGCCAAAATTCCATAGTCGAAATTCTGAAATCGAATGCTCCATTTTGGAAAAAAAATTATAAAAAATCATATAATCGACTATTGCATACCTATATCTTCTCAGAATAGCAGATTATTCATATTGCAGATTGGGTCAGGATTCGACTGCAATTAGTCTTATTGCCAATAACTCTGCCCTCTGTCGCAATAAGAGGTGGGAGGGGAGCCAGTTAAGTATAGCAAATAAAGGCTTGGTTGCAGTGGAACAGAGCGTACTGGTAAACAGATCAGCTAACTGTTTGCGTACTCTGTCCATCAGTCAGCAGTGGCATTGGCGTCTGTGTACCGTTCACTAAACATGTTCCACGGCCCCATGGAGCCATTCGGTAAATTAAAAATAGGTATTCTATATCGCCCGGTAAAAAGCATCAATTGCGTTTTGCAATGATTGACACTTAAGCCATACAATAAGTAATACTTACAACATGTAAAACTTCTATAAACTTTTAAGTTATACAATAGGATTGTCTTTAAATGAATAGATGATGATCAGAAAACTATAAAAAATTTAAATTTCTTTCTTTCTCTTTCTTATGTTTACTTTTAAGAAGAAAATCTTCTTTCGGTATTAAAGTACTGCTATCAAATCCAGATTAGTTTGTATACAAATTTTAAAGGCATACACACATAATTGGTCATTACAACCCTTCAGACAGGATTATTGACCTAGTTTCGCACACCACTTATGTTGTGTGTGTTAATTTTATACATAAGTGGCGGGACCTACAGTTTAAAGTCGACTCCGAACGACAGATTTTTTGAGAAACTTTTCATGGCAATTTTACTTACTCTCAGAGTTTTTGCCAGAAATCTGCTGAGAGGAAATCGCCGAAGAAAGAAGACTTTTTGCATTTTGTTTTGATGTCTGGCCTGGGGCTCGTACCCTGGCTTTACGTCTAATAAGCCAACAAACTACCTACTAGACTACGCCGACTTCATAATTTTAAAGGCAAATAAGATTAAAAAAATTTTCAGACCACAACTGAAATTTAACAAATTTGTCAGCTTAAATTAAATGTGCGCCTCAAAGTGGGATGCAAATAAGCAAAAGCTGAAAGAGAAATATAAAGTTCTAGTGAATAACTACCAAATCTGCTTTTATATTTGAATTTAAAGTTTTAAAAAGAGATTCAAAGTCGTACAACAAAATAAATCGATTTCAAATACATAGTATTTTACCTCCGGTATTTACAATCTGTAAGACTTCTAATTAAAACAGACAACCAGAAAGCTTAATTGACTTAAATGATATACTCGTATGTATGTTCATTAGAATAATTTTTACAAAGTACAGTGTTTTCTAAAAGTTCACAATTTCAAAAGCAACGAAAATAACTTTCCTTACCAATGAATCTAGCAACAAGCAACACTCATTGAATATATTTTCTACACCTTGTCAATAAGAATGATAAGTTCACGACAAAATTGAACTCATAATCGTTTTAGGAGACGTAGAGACATACAGATCCATAGGCTGTATAATCTCATTTCCTTACATACATACATACATAGATACATAATTGGCCATTCCAAGCCTTCAGCCACGATTACGACATAGCTCTTCACACCTCTTCTGTTCTGTGTTAATTTTATACATGAGTGGCGGAAGCTACAGTTTGAAGTCGACTCCGAGCGACAGATTTTTAAGAAACTTTTCATGGCAATTTTATTTTCTCTCGGAGTTTTTGCTAGAAATCTGCTGAGAGGAAATATTTCTTCATATTCCATTATTGTTTGCGATGTCTGACCTGGGATTTGCACTGTGCCCGCACGTCTAATAAGCCAACACACTACCTACTAGACTACGTCGATTTCTTCTTTTTTTTCAACTCACTTACTTTAAATAGCTGAAGTTATTAAAACACTCACGTTCTCCATATTCACACTCTCTAATTTATTTTATTTTATTGTATTTTATTTTACAATTTTTGTTTTTAATTAAAAAAGTGCCAAACCAATTAATACTCATGTCAAAACCTGATGCTGCCATAGATTTTAAATTTACTGACCAAAACATTTTAACGTTTATCGTTGAAACTCTGTGCATGAATTTATTATTCCGACCCTAGAAAACACGTAATTGCGAACAAAATAATAAAATTTTTGATTTGAAATTGTTAATATTTCTTTTGTTTTCTTTTTTTAAATTCCATTAATAATGGTCTAATTTTGTGATGAAACAATTTTTAAAATTTTTAAATTAATTTTTATTTTATTTGCTTATTTTATTCACATTGGCTCATGGCATACAAAAAGGAAAAAAATTTTGCCGGAAATGTATTTAAAAATGAGAAATTTTGTTTTAAAGTAATATTTATAGTTTCTGGATAGGATAGAAACGTTACATAATAAAATATATTGAAAAATATATATATGGGCAATTTCGTGTCAAGTGACCCAATTTTTAAAATCGATGTCTTCCGATTTGGATGAAATTTGTACCAACGTTAGTACAACGTTAGTATTGGATAGTAGGCCAGAGACAAATTTTCAGCTCTATCAGTCAAGAACTGCCGGAGTTAGATTGAAACACTTTCTTCTTTGAGTTGCAATTTTTTTATAGATACCCCAAAAAAATAAGTTTTTCCACTCGCATCCCATTAAGTGACCACAAAGCTCTTAAAGGAAAAGAACTAAGCTTTCTTTGAACAAAAAAAAAACATCCATTAAAAAAAAAATATAATGCATATGGTAAAATTTAAAAACTTTGAATTTTGAGTTAAAATATTTTTTTATAGATATGCCTCTTGCTACTAAGTGCCCACAAAGATCTTAAAGGAAATGGTCTAAGTTTTCTTTTGAGGAAAAATAAAAAAACTCCAGTTCGAAAAAAATGGGGAAAAATTAAAATATTACATGTGCCAAATATTGAAAAATCTTATTCTTGAGTTAAAAAATAATTTTTTTTGATAGATATCCCACTCGCTTCCCATTAAGCGATTATAAAGGCCTTAAAGGAAATTGTATAAACTTTATTTTGAGCAAAAAAAAAAAAAAGGCCCAAATTGAAAAAAAATAAAAACAAAATTGTTTTTGGAAAGATTGAAGAAAGAGCTATCTAATATCCTTCGGAAAATTTTTGCTAGGTGAAAAGTTACACACATTTTAAAAAACCCTGTATGACCAAAATGTCCAACTTTGACCCCCTCTAACTCCGGCAGTCCTTGACTGATAGAGCTGAAAATTTGTGTCTGGCCTACTATCAAATAGTACTAATTACAGCAAATTACATCCAAATCGAAAGACATCGATTTTAAAAATTGGGTCACTTGACACGAAATTGTCCATATGTTAGCATGTCTGTCTTGTCATATGAGATATTTGGATAGGTTAGGTAGGTTACTCTAGCGCGTAGTTGTGTAACCTCAAAAATTTCTGTAATATAATAAAGAAAGTAATATAATATTGGATCTTTCACTGAGCTCTTCCTATCTTGAAATTTGATAAAAAAATATCACCGAATTTTTTTAAGATTATCTCCCCTTCACTTTCTTAACTCCTACATGACGAAGGAATATTAGAAAGACCTCGCTACTCTCTACACCCAGCTAATTCAGTTTGCAAAGACCTTAAATGCCTGATTTTCAAATAATGTAGCTATATTTCCAATCTGGATTCAAAACTTCTTACAATAAAACTTAAACTCACACTTGAACGAGTTTCTTCACGGATAACGAATATTCATCATTCTTCATCCGTATACCACAGAATAGTTTCTCTCTTAACAGAGTATAAACCTTTCAGATTACCCCATTAATTTTTGTTTCTCAGTTACGTTGCAGAGTACTTCTTAAAATCATACACTCTGCTCGTTCAGCCTAGAGGAACTGGCAGTCACTAAGTTCACGTTAGTCGCTGATGAATCTCGTGTCCGACCCATTTGTAGATTTTCTAACCATATTTTCCCTGGCTTTGCTCCTCTAACATATACTGGGATTTTACAAAATAAAGTTTTTAACGCCACAGTAGAACAGGTCTTTATTGGCACGGTTATGTCTTGTTAATCTCTGCATCTTGTACAGCTACGCCTAAATTGTTTTTAAGTTCGTCCAAACTACCACTGGTGGTACTATCCGGGGAGCATCCTGTACGTCATTAGCGCATCGTCTTTATATCAGCCCATTGTGTGAGTTCACCGTCCGGTGATAGCCAGAGATATTTGCTTCCATTTTCCGGGATAACATCTCAACATAAAATTTAGCTTTTCCTCGTACTACTGTAGTTTTGATATGTGGAATGCTCATATCATGGTTTTTGAGAAGATTTCTGGGTGAAAAATAGAAGCAATCGGTGCAACACATCGTTTGTGACTGATATACTCTACGGAAAGTTAGCCTTAGGCGCCTTAGTGCATGTATGAATACCTCTTGGATATTTCCGTTACGTTACGTGAAAATTCGGCTAATTCTTCCAATATACTCAATAAGCAAAGTTACTCACCGTGCAACCCAACTACTTAACACATATTCACAGACGGTATTGTCTACCATATCATCATATCTTGCATCCTAGAATCTGCTAAGTAGACTAATGACCTGTATGGCTGGCAAAACTTCATTAATAATACATCGCCTTGGGAGGTGATTGTCTTAAGACAAAATAGAAGAATTTACTCTGTGGAAAGATAGACTTCGGTGCCTTAGTGCATGAATGGTAAATATCTCCCAAAAATTTCATTGATAAATCGTCTGGAATACATACATACATACATACATAATTGGCCATTATAACCCTTCAGTCAGGATTACGGCCTAGCTGCTCACACCACTCATGTTGTGTGTGTTAATTTTATACGTGAGTGGCGGGAGCTACAGTTTAAGGTCGACTCTGAACGACAGATTTTTGAGAAACTTTTTCATGGCAGGTTTATTTACTCTCAGAGTTTTTGCCAGAAATCTGCTGAGAGGAAATCGCCGAAGAAATCTCTTTTTTTCATATTTGCTTTTGATGCCTGACCTGGGATACGAACCCGGGCTTTACGTCTAATAAGCCAACACACTACCTACTAGAATATGGCTACTGGAATACCCATATGGAAAATGCGGGGACTACCCACCTTAAGAGGCTAAAAAGGATAACACGACACGGAATTACAAGGCCTTCAACTTAAATATTGCGTGAATATTGCTAAAAAAAATTGAATTTCCTCGGTTATGTCTTGTAGGATCCACTGACTGATGGAGCACGAATGGATAATGTCTTTGAAAAATACAAGTGCCGAATGTGCACTTCAAGCACTGCATGTATAACTGTTTAGAAATAATATTTTATTCGTTTTATTTTATTTATAAATTTAGTTTCATGGTAATTCTCTTTATTGAATAGTTCCGACTTTCGAATGTTTCCGGCTTTTGAATGCTTACTGACCAGCAAATTATATTTGTGGTTAAAGCACCAATTACATAGCCCTGCAAATTTGGAAATTTTTGTGCAAATAAGATGGCTCCAGGTGTTTCCGAAGGCATTTTGCGCGCTGAACACGAATCAGATCTTCATTCAGATTTAAAAAATTCCAAATGGCGGATACAATATGGCGGTCGTAAATCTGATTAATTTTTATAAACCTCGACCGCCATATTGGATCCGCCATTTTGAATTTTTTAAATCTGAATGAAGATCTGTAATCAGCGACCCCAAAAACCCCTGAGTAACAATTTTCAAGTAAATCTGATTGATTTTAAGGACCTCCGTAAGGTGTTTCTTTTTCTCTTGCACCCCTTGACATAAACCCACCTCCTACTTTAAGCATGCAGGCAATTAATTTGGCTTTGGGCCCATTTTAAAGATGAAAGATCAATTGTCAATTTCTGACAATAGCGATGTTTCTAGCACGTCAGTGTTTAGCTCTACAATTTTTCAAAAAAGGCTATTTTTAATCGCTATTTTTAGGGGTTTCAGCTACCTTTTTCTCGAAAACCTGACGTGATGGAAAGTTTCTGAAACCAGATTCGTGATCAGCGCGCAAAATGCCTTCGGAAACACCTGGAACCATCTTATTTGCAAAACCCATGCAGGGCTGTGTTATGTATGTATGTATTTTATTTATTTACGAACTCTAATATATTAGATTACTAAGGCAAGGAAAAATAGTACGTCTTTACAATAAACATCATAACGAAGAATATTTTAAATTTAATATTGTATTCAGTTGCTGTTAGATTTTATTGAAATTGATTACTTTATATATTTCATTAATAATAATAAGAATTCATTCAAGTTGATTACTTCATATATTTCATTAATAATAATAAGAATTCTTTAATTGCTTTCCTTGAACTCACTACCAATGGAATGTAGATTTCATATAATTCTGCAATTAGAAATTAAATTAATGACAAAATTATAATTTACGTGTCTGTCTTTCCAAAAGAAAACATGACATGATGGAAAGTTTTTGAACCCAGATTCGTGTTCAGCGCCTTCGGAAACACCTGGAGCCATCTTATTTGCAAAACCCATGCAGGGCTGTGTTATTTAATAAAAAATTATGATAGTTTATTTTTTTTTTGTTATTTTTTTTTTTTTTTGTTATTTACTTTGCTTTTGAAGTCACACACACACTTTATTTGTTCAACATTGAAAAATGCAGTTGAAAGCAATAAAATTTTTTTAATAGTAATAATTTAATAATTTAATTTAATTTAATAATGTAGTGCAAAATGTCTACAGTATAACAGCGATAGAAGAATTCAGCTTTTCCAAACATTTTTCTTAATTTTTATGGTTCCAGTTTTGTATTTAACAACAATTTTCTCTAACAAAAGTATTTCCAATTAATTGGAAAAATGTCTTGTAGCCATATATGTATGTACATACATACGTGCAACATATGGCAAAACAATAGAAGTTTATTGCCCGTGTTGTTCCACACCAGCAATCCTCTTACTAAAAAAAAGAAAAAGATTCACCCGCTAACTATTTTTCTCGTGTATTGTATGCCATAAAATATTAAAAAGTCTCTTACGTATACCCAGTATTTCAGTTTCTTTTTTGTGCTTTCAAAATATTGCTGAAGGACTCAAAGTTAAATCGTGTGAGCATGGGAATGGTTGAACGAATTTGTTGTTTTTGGTAAATATCATAGCATGTCACAAGAATTTTTCTTTTCTTCCATGAGCGAAATAAGTCTATAATTATACGCTGTACAACACAAGCATTGAATCAAGTATGTACATAAAGAGCTAGGTTGGAGGAAGTGGAGAAGCATAATTCCCAATACAAAACACTGAAATATTGTGGAAGCTATTATGTTTATGCTAGAAAATCGGATGTAGAAAAAAAAGAAGTCAAAGAAAGTAAAATAGTAAGCAGATAAAGTACAAACAAAAATAAAACCTTGTATGTGATATAGTGACCTAAAACCATAGTAGGAAATTACCTCCAAACAAAAGTATTATCGATATTTTGATTTTCCGTGTTAAGAATGGACCTACAGTGTGGTTATTGATATTCATACTATAACATACATTGGTCGCTACAATCTTTCACTCAAGATTACAACCTAGCTTCTCATGTTGTGTGTGTAAATTTTATCCAGGTATGATGTGATCTACAATTCAAAGTCGATCCGAATGCCAGATTTTTGAGAAACTTTTTCATGGCAAATTTATTTACTCTCAGAGATTTTGCTAGAAATGTTAGAGATTTCTGACGTAGGGGTTTGAACCGTAAGCTCACGTCTAATAAGCCAACACACTACCTAGTATACTAGGGTGATTTGGTTGGCGTAAATCGAAACAACCTAAATGTAGACGACGTAAATCGAGGGATTACTGTATTAGAATTTATTTCATTTTATTGGTGTATTTATTCAAATTATTTCGCCTGTTAAGTTCTTAAGCAAAAAGTTGTGAAAAATCTTTAAATCACTTTCAAAATACTGTTTAAATCGTTATTAACCATTGGAAATAATAAACTGCGAAACCGTTTATATTAAACTAAAAAGTCCGCAATTTCAGGTTGTTTATGTAAATCCCTTGATTAATAAGAAAACCGAAAAGAAAACACAAAATATTTGCGTATAAAATTAAAATGCCAAAAGCAAAATTTATTCATTTTAAAATAAGAGTTCTTTTACACTCTGACGCTATTTATTACCTATTTAATATAGTAAGGCCCAGAAGAAGTATAAAGTTTAATAAAGTGATATAAACTAAGCTGCTCCAACAAACGAAACACAACACAAAAGTGATATTTAAAACACAAACGATGTTTACAACCCAAGACCCACTGACATACACAACAAACTTTTCTCACAAAGCAAAAATGAATAAAACAATCAGTCCAATGAAAAAAAAATGTGTACAGTGGGTTTTGGTACATAAAAAATAGAAAGTTTATTTAAGCAAAATTACTTACAATATCTAAGAAACGTGGCATCTATGGTCAATTTAAATTAGACATGTGAGGACCACTACCTTGTCGCAGCCAAGTTTCGATTGCGCATTTGCGCCTCGAGGACTGCGCGCTCTAGTGCATTGCGAAAGCTGGACGTTAAGAAGCTGCGATCACAAAGGACAGCTGAGGCGTTCTCCGCTCAACTCTCCGCTCAACTCTCGGATAAGCTCCGTCGTTCCCCATCCAATCTCAACGTCATTGGCGGATTGTGGGCCAACATCTCCCACTCCTTGCGCAATACTGCGGAAACAGTCCTTGGTTTCGAGCGCCCACCCCAACGAAATCAATGGTACGATAAGGAGTGTCGCGAGGCAGCTGCACCGAAAAACGCCGCGTACAAGAAAACGTTGCAGTCGGCCGCTACGCGAGCCATTGTCGAAAACTACAGAGAGAGGAGAAGGGATGAGAGACGCCTTTTCAGACGCAAGAAGAGGGAGCAGGAAAGGCGTGAGCGTGAGGAAGTCGAGATGTACAGATGTAGGAATGACGCTCGAAAATTCTATCAAAAGGTTAAGCGTCTGACCGAGGGGTATAAGCCCGGAGCGTCTTCCTGCAAGGATGAGGATGGAAACCTGGTTACAGATCCGCAGGGGGTGCTGAGGTTGTGGAGGAAACACTTCTCTACTCTGCTGCAAGGCGATGACGACATCAATACCGCCTCTAGAGATGATGTTCCGAACCCAATCGATGATGATGGCGTGGAGATCCCGCCGCCTAGCCATGAAGAGGTTAAAGTCGCGATTATGCGTCTTAAAAACAACAAAGTGGCAGGTCCTGATGGCCTCCCCGCTGAATTGTTTAAGACCGGATGTAATGAGTTGGTAGGGCGCATGCACCAGCTCATCTACAAAATATGGCTAGAGGAAAGTATGCCCAACGATTGGAACCTCAGTGTCCTCTGCCCTGTCCTGAAAAAGGGAGACCCTACGATATGCGCCAATTACAGGGGTATAAGCCTTCTCCCTATCGCATATAAGGTTCTTACAGGCGTATTGTGTGAACGACTGAAGCCACTCGTCAAAACACTGATTGGACCTTATCAGTGCGGCTTCAGACCTGGCAAGTCCACCATCGACCAGATCTTCATACTACGCCAAATCCTGGAGAAGACCCACGAAAATCAAGTCGACACACACCATCTTTTTGTCGACTATAAGGCTGCTTTCGATAGCCCCATAAGGGATCGTGTTTTTGCCGCAATGTCTGAGCTCGGTATACCTGCGAAGCTGATAAGGCTATGCAGAATGACGTTGAGCAATTCCTGCAGCTCCGTCAAGGTAGGAATGGACCTCTCCGAACCTTTTGATACCGTGCGAGGTTTCAGACAAGGCGATCCCTTATCATGTGACCTCTTCAACTTCGTCATGGAGAGTGTTCTGCGAAAGGCGTGAGTGCATCGCAATGGCACTATTTTTCAAAAAAGTGTCCAGTTGCTTGCGTACGCTGACGACATCGACATCATAGGGCGTACCAAGCGAGATGTCACTGCTGCCTTTAGTGCTATTGAACGCGAGTCTAAGAAGATGGGTCTGGCAGTAAATGAGGGCAAAACAAAGTATATGTTATCGACAAGTAGAGCCGTGCGGCGTATTGAGTCTCAAATTACGGCCGATAACTATACGTTTGATACAGTCAAGGAATTCATTTATCTTGGCTCCGCCGTTACCACCGAAAATGATGTCAGTCTGGAGATCAAGCGCAGGATTACTCTTGCCAACAGGTGCTACTATGGTCTCAATAGGCAATTGAGTAGCAGAGACCTCTCTCGTAAGACAAAGCTAATACTCTACAAGACGCTCATCCTACCTGTGCTTCTTTATGGCGCAGAAGCATGGACCCTGTTAAGAACTGATGCAGCAGCCTTGAGAGTATTCGAGAGAAAAGTCCTACGTAAGATCTTCGGTCCAGTGCGAATTGGCGATGATTTCCGCATCCGATTCAACAGTGAGCTGTATGAGCTCCTCAACGACATAGACGTTGTACAGCGTATTAACATCCAGCGGCTGCGCTGGCTCGGCCATGTCGTTCGAATGGAGGAGGATGCTCCGGCGAGACGGGTATTTGATGCGGGGATCTGCGGAAGTCGGCGAAGAGGACGACCTTGTATCCGTTGGAAGGACCAAATCGAGGAAGCCCTGTCATCGATTGGTGTGACCAACTGGCGTAGGCGCGCAAGAAGCAGAGGCGCCTGGAAGGATGTGTGGCGGCAGGCCGAAATCCGTTAATCGGGTTGTTATGGCCAATTAAGTAAAGTAAGTAAGTTACTAAAGTGCCGGCAACTACACCATTTCCAGAGTACCCCACTTGTTGTTTGAACAAGACGAACATCTCAAAAATGACAGTCGCCCACATGTAGTTTTACCGTTTAACTAAAATTTCAAACATAATTTAAAATTCTAAAATCGTTGGTATACAAAGAGTGATTCTAAACTAAAAAAGAAATCCTACAGATTTTCTGTGGGATAAGCAGACAGGTTAAATCGATTTAAAGCATAACTTGGTTTTTATATGCATTTTTCGTAATTTGTATAGAATCTTATAAAATCAATGTAAAGTTGAACCCATCACTTCATCATTTTAAATGCTCTAGAAGTTACTTTACGGCTTAAATTAACTCATTTGAACACTTTTAGTTGTTGTTATTAACTTACATTTATTTATACAAAGGTATTTGGAAAATGTTTGAATACTTACAAAGTTTACAAATTTTATTTTATTTTTAGCTAACCATATTGGCACAATTATTTTCCATTGTATTTGGAGAAAAGAACTAAGAATTCTATAGTAGAGGAATCATTAGAAATTGAAACCAAATGCGTTCCTCCGTTCCTTTTTATGGCTATAAAATGTTGCCCAACAGAATATTTTATTCAATTTGTTTGCTTCAAATTCTTGAATTTATTATTGTAACCATGATTGTAATAAATTCTATTGCATTGAGGTCAAGCAAAGTTTATTTCGCGCATCTTTAACAAAAATTTTACGATAATGTCTAATTTTAAAGTAATTCTCAGCTTAATGTGAGTGAATCGTCAGTAAATTTCGATAGAGGATTAGTACCAGAAATAAAGAGTCTCTCAGGAAGATTTTTAAATTAAACCTAAAGTTTTTATTGGATTCTAAAGAAAACATATTCTGTTTAAGTATGGATGAAAATACCCGTCAAACAAGTTCTGATAACAGGCCAGTAGAGTTTTCATGAAATTTTTTAAGTATTTAAAACAAAAATTTGGCCGTACAGCAGGATGGCGGTAATTTATTATTTCGGGTTGATTTTCGTAATATGCTTAAATCACAATCGTGTATAAGGAATTTGAAAAGTAACGGGTTATGTCGGGTCTTCCAGGAGGATAATGACCCTAAATGCATTGCAAAGTTCACTAGAAATGGTTTGAAAATAACATTAACAACGTATTAGACGCTCTGTCTTCAGATACAAATCAGATCGAAAATTTGTGGTATAAAGTAAAAAGAAAATCAGTTGTAGTTTGTTCTTTAAGCTGCCGTTTGGATTCGGCTAAAAACCGAAGGTACCGCCATTCATGTATAAAATTACCACACACAACATAAGCAATATGTTAAGCTAGATCGTAATATTGACTGTAGGGTTCTAATGTCCAATTATGTATGTATTAAAGGGTGTTTCAGTAAGATTGTACTTTTTAAAATTTTTTTTATTAGATTCTAAAGAAGACATATTCCGCTTAAGTATGGAATAAAATATTCTTTTTTTGGGTATTTGAAAAGTCAAAGATAAATAAACACTTCGATGGGTCTTATAACAGCATAATGACCCTAAATATGCGGTTTATAGTTATGGGAATGGTTTGCAAATAATATTAACAATGTATTAGAGTAAACTGCACTCTCTTCAGATCCAAATCAAATGGAAAATTTGCTGAATAAACTAAAAAGAACAATCAGAGGACAGTATTTTTAAACGCACCTCAGATGTCAGGTATCAAACGCCTATATTACTCTGGTAATCTGTTATTGACTCCGCCGTTGTCTCAGCAGATTTCTGAAAAGTCTCTTTAAAAATATGTCGTTCGCAGTCGACTTTCAACTGTATGTTCCAGCACTCATGTATAAAATTTACATACACAACATAAATGGTGGGAGAAGCTAGGTCGTAATCCTGAAGGGTTGTATTTAATGGAATTTCTTTATCATTTCCAGCGGCGATACACCCCATTTGGTCGACCACTGTAGCGTACATCTTGGCAGCCGATTTAAGCTCCACTACCCAGTATTTTGCAGTCGTATACACAGAAAAATATTTCTTTAATGCAAAATTTAACTCGGCGTTAATATTGCTTACAATACAATCTCTGATATCAAACTGTTGAAGTACATCACTATCTTAGAGCACCTTCAGCTTATATTTGCGAATGGCTGCCTGCAGTAATTAGATCGTAGTTTAGATGGAAATTAGATACGTACACATTATTGGCTATAATATATCCAAGATTAACGTTTCAGGTGCATACAGTGGTTGAAATCGATTTCAAATGCTTTTAAAATTGCTATTTTGTGATGAGATCTTTCATTATTGTTACTATTATGAAGTAGTGCCTTAGTAGCAATCTTTAAAGGGTATACCTAAAATGTCCCGCTATTATTACCCTAACGAACTTCAAGATGATGTCAACAAGGATAATGACCACATAACACCTGATATGCATCCAGGTTTATTCTGCCTGGATACGTTATTGCCCAACAGGTTTAATAATGTGTTCCGATGATTCTCCCTCATCTATATGTTGGGCTAGAGACAACCGCCGTTCGGAATAGGTGTACTCTGATTCTACAGCGTCCTCTCAAAAGATTGATAACCAGCCTTGAATTTTTTTTGAGACCAACACATTGTGTTGTAGTGTGTTACTGTATTTCTTCCTTTTTTTTTTGTAATGAGCAGTGAATAACTTTGTAATAATTCTCACTTCCTTTTTTTTCTATGGTAGATAATAATATACAATCTCGTACAAACAATCAGAAAACCACAAACACCCAAAGTCTCTGGTGGGAATAGGACCCACGGCCTCGGCAATTGAAGTTCTGCACACTACCAACTAGACCGTCTGGGCACTAATGACTCCATCCATGACTCAGTTTTCCTCATTCGCTTAAAGAAGCTACTTATTATTGAAGATGCCACTGCAAAATTTCTAATTGATCCTCAGCTTATGTTGCACTTCACTATCATAATGTAGACAATTATGATAATGATGATGAGTGAAAAAATAAATATATTCAAAAGGTTGCATGTATTTGAAAAATCTTTAATTAAATTTTAATTACTTAAGGAATCATACGAGCTTACGGACTTGTCTATTCAAATATTTTCGTATGAATTTGCCATTTTAGCAAATAGAACTCAAGCGTTAAATCCAAAAAGCAAATACAAAACGTATAAGAAGGAAATGAACAGAAAACCGGAGAAAAATAAATCAGAAAAAGACTGTTAAGTTTCTCTTTAGTGTAGTCAGGTACTTACAACTTAAATGGCAAGTGCCTTTTGACCAGTTTAAGTTCTTACTCTTATTCAGAACACTGTATTAAGGTCATAAAGTTAACTTGTAATACTATGTGTCTCCTTTGCATTATAGCTATGCCTGAACAAGATGACAGAGTGCCATAATGGGTACTTTTCTTTTTTTTCAATTTCGCTATTAAAATGAAAATTATGGGAAAAAAAGGAATTACGGACTAGTTTGTAGTTAAAATATTTTATGGTCCTGTTGTTATTTTATTTACTTTCTTTTTAATTCTTTCTTAATTTCTTTCTGCCGTAGTAGTTTTATACATGTGTGTGACGCGTACAAGAAGGTACCAGAGCATTATGTCTACATAATGTACCTTATTTCGTCTAAAAAAACATGTCCAAAATACAAAAACGTTGTCTGACTACAGCATGTAATTGTGATTAAATTTAAATAAATTCCATGGTAAGAGAATTTGAAGTGTAAGAGAAAACATAACCTGTCCATTTGAGTTATTGTTAAACGTGTAAGGATTCTTTAATAAACTGGATTAATTTTTATAAAAACATATTTAGAAATCTTATGATAAAAGATGTCATCAGATCACAAATAGGTTTAAATTCAGGTGTATTTAAATAATATTAACATTAAATATTAAATGTTTACTTATGACGAATGTTCTCTTAAATTTTCCAAAGCAAGACACACAAGTCTTTATTGGTACGATTTCAAATTTTTATATTCAATTTAATCCTTTCTCCTGTCTGCTCAAATTCACATGTATTCTATTTTACTAAAAATGTTACTTTTTACGAGCATACGAGGGTATGTCTTTATGTAAGTTTATGAAGACTTAAATAATTTTTATAATTTTTCCTGCGATTTCAAGAAATAAAACGAAAAAATTATGATGGGAATTCAAGATAAACGAAAAATGTATTTGTATTACAATTAAATTGAAAGAAAGTAAGCAAACGAGGCTACGGATGTATTTCGAAAATATAGAAGAAAACTTAGGAGACATGGCTCGGTATGACTACAGTAGTTTTAATTATTTATTGTTCAATTAATTCTTGTAATTATGGTACAATAACAAGCCATAAAGTTGAATTTTTCAAAAAAATATTGTCATAACCTTGCCAGACTATTGCACTTTTGTAAGATCGCATATGCAAATGACAATCGTTTTGTTAATGGTGCGAGATGATAGACCAAAGGTTCATCCATTGACTCATGCTAACTTACCTAATTGGTGATTATAATCCTTCAGTCAGGCTTATGACTTAGCTTCTCATACCACACTTGTTGTGTGTGTTAATTTTATCCATGGTTGGTGGTCTACAGTTTAAACTCGACTCTGAACGACAGATTTGAGAAACTTTTCATGGAAATTTTTATTTTACTATCGGAGTGTTTGTCAAAAGACTGCTGAAAAAAGCCGGCAAAATTAATATTTTTTCATATTTTGTTTTGTTCGAGATGTCCCGGGTCTCGGACCACTGCATGTCGTCGAATAAGCCAACACACTGCCTACTATACTAGGGGGACCTTAAACGTATTAACTAAAAAGTGCATGAACCGTAGATCGAGCTTTGAATCAAAAATGATACATTTCAATTTTTGAGACACTATAACTTTAATTGAAAAAAAGTTAGATGCCTGATATTTTTTTAATTCGTTAGCATTGTTATCATTATTTTAATTGTTATCATTATTTTAAAACCAATAAAAAGAAAAAATAATAATAATATTTCGGTCCACTACGTACGTCTGAGAAAACGGAATCATTTACTTTTACTAATCGAGAGTGAAAAAAAATTTTACCCTTGCGAGCTTTTTCATAAAACAGTCTGAAGTCTTTCAGATTTTAATAATTCCAATAATTCTGTTGCTGTAGATGAGTAACTAATTGAATTCTATGGCCGTCATAAATTTCATGGTCCACCGAAATCGATTAGCAACTACTTTCAGCCGTATTTCGGGAAACCTGTATCCGTGAAACTAGAGATCAAACAAAAAGAGAGCGTTGTTATTAACATAATCTGCTGTACTTTTTACAAACCGCCCCTCGTTATGAGTTGTACACAACCTATGTACATGTGTATAAATACATGAATGATAAATTGTCATACGACCTAACTGCTAAACTCGAGCAAATAATAATAAAAACTTATCTACTAACATACTGCATATGCACGGTTAATATTACCTAGATTGCTGCCTTTGATAGTGAAGCTAATGTTACGATTTTCCAACTTAAATTGCTGCTACACAAGCACATGTACTCCTACGTATATTTGTGATAATGTGTACGCATAAATATACAAACATTTCCAGACTTCTGTAACAGACAAATAGATAGAAAAAGATTTTTCAATTCATTGCAGACCAAAAACATTTTATGAACTTTAATATTTTAAATTACAATTTATACAATTGTATGAGGGCCAGAGTTTTGTCTGTATACAAGCACATGAATACTAGATTACGTCTATTTTAAGCATGAAATGAGGTTATATTTTACGATTTACTATTCAAGATAGGGAGTCTATTGTTAAATTGTTATTTTAACTGGCACATTTGTCTTTTTAGTTCAGATAGGTAGTCAGCATATCAACAAGGTCGTCGTCGTCTATCTGTGTATAGATATTTGTGTACTTGACAAGGACAGCAAGGCTTCTTAATAATCACAATCAGCAGGGTGTTTGCATGGTATAAGAAATATAGAAGGTAGTTTCATTCTCTCTTTATTTTTTAAAATAAGGTTTTTTGAAGTTTTATTTTCTCACAAATTATATTATAGCGTTGCCACATTTATAATTTTGTTGTATATTCCCAATAAATTATTTCTAACAAATGTGTAATTTGGGCTAGTATTTAAAGAATTTCAATTAATTTTTAAAAAAATTGAGTTTATATGTTCCAAAAGTTTCAAAAAATCGGTATTAGGCTTATGTAATCAAAATATTTTTCAATTGAATTGAATTTATTATTTTCATGTGCAAGCATGTGTAAGCATGTCAGATAGTGAATTTTAAAAAATAAAGAGAGAATGAAACTACCTTCTATATTTCTTATACCATGGGGTGTTTGTTAATCAATAGCAAATTTGAAATTGAAAGAAAAAAATGGAAAAACAATGACACAATTTAAAAGGAAAACCCTCTTTTTAAATATTTTCTTTTTCAATGAACTTAATGACATGCAAAAAGAAACACACAAGAAAGTCAAGGTTGAGGATATGTGTTCCATGGATAAAATTTATTTGTATTCAAATTCTTAAACTGCTGATAAATTAAACAAATTTATGAACAAATTTAACATCATTATGGTAGTGAGGATTGTCAATGGAATTATAAATTGTCTTGAAAATTCTGATTTTCAATTTCAAACAAATCAAATTTTTTCATTTTATTTTGTCAGAAGAATTTTGATTGGAAATTAAATTAAGTCCTCCTCGTTAATGTACTCTTATAGCCAGTAATGTGGTTATTCTGAACTCGACTCTGCTCGGCGTAAAGCGTTCTTATGGATCTCAACATAGACAAAAATTTTGACCCCGGTGGTACACCACTCTACTGATGCTGAAGCACTCTTTTAATTTCATTCTTTCATTATTAACAGTTGAGGAGGTTGATGAAACAAATTCTGTAGAGCCCTTCTAAAATAACTGAGACTGAAATTCACCGGACTTCTTAGATATAAATTTTTCGTCAATATTAGGTAGTTACCGTAGTCTTGTAGATAGTGTGTTGGCTTACTAGGCGTGAGGCCACGGTTCAAACCTCAGGTAAAACATCTCAAACAGAAATCTCTACAGATTTCTGGCCAAAACTCTGACAGTAAATTAAAATTGTCATGAAAAGTTTCTCAAAAACCTGTCGTTCGTAGTCGACTTTACTCTCGCCACTTATATATAAAATAAGTGGTGTGAGAAGCTAGGTCGTAATCCTGACTGAAAGGTTGTAATGACCAGTTATGTTATGTATCAGGTTGAATCACATTACATGATATAAATTAGGAGTGGTCTACACATCACTGCTTAAGGTAATAAACTCATCAGTCTTTTCTCCTTCTGGGTGAAGACCGGGGATAGTTTCGTTAGTACGCCAAACCTGGGATGGTAATCTTTTATCCAAGTTACAATACGAATAGAAAAGCCCATTAAGACCGAGGAAGGTGCAGTCTGTCGTTTTTGTAATGTTCAGATGAACGAACAGTCAATAACATTGAAACAGGTCGGTTGTGGGCAATATTCTATGCGGATGACATAGTTATTACAGTTTCGGGCAGATTTTTGAATTCTATCATCGAAAGAATGCAACTTTGTTTAAGAAGTATTATAAGTGGGAGTCTTATCGCGTTTTTGTAGTATATATTGAAGAAACCAAGGTAATACTTGAATAAGTACAAGGCACCGTATTATCGGTCATTATTGCTGTATGGATTTATGGAATGGAGCGCATTTCCTTACACTTAATTTGGGTAGGAAGCTCTACTAGAACCCTTTTAACTGGTTGAATAAAACCTTAATTTTTGTTTTCTTGTCTCGGTGACTCGGAGAGAAAATAAGGCGTTTAACCAAGTATAACTAATTGGGTTTACACAATAGTAGTCAGACCAATCTTGAACTCTGGATGCCTCATATTGTAGAAATCACATATTATATTTAATGCAATGACTACTACACCAAAGTCAGTGACATAGGTGGTCTCAGCATGTTTATGTATTCCCTTTCAGTACTCGAATTTGATCAAACGGACATCATCTCAAAATTTATACAAACTTTGAACAACTACTCTCGGCATGAAAGTAAATTTAACTTATTTCTACACAGACGTAGGCCCTGGCCTATTACTGTCAACGGCGACTACAATAAGATGATGATTATCAATTTATCTTGGCTTGGATTGGATGATCCGTGTACCAACAACCAGTGATACACAACGTTTCACTGTCTTCACCACATGCCCCGCGTTTGTCATTTCAGTTGAAAAGCAGAGTGTTCCATGAGTATGTTCATTAGCGTACCCTTATTTAGTATTAAAATTCTCATCATTTTTCTTTTATTAGAATTGGCCCAAAGTATTTTTGTAATTTTTTTTACGGCGTCATTATTCCACAATAGTCAATCTGACGCTTCCGCCCACTTTCCCAGCTTGGTTTTTAATTCAATGCAAACTAGTTGGTTATCTAAGTTTATGGTATGTAATACGCTGGTTCTATTAACCCAAACAATTACTAAGCCCAGATCATACATTTCCTCATCGAGCATTAAAATCCTTATTTAAGTCATGTTGCATGTTTAAGTGTTGGGAAGCCATAACCATTGTTCTTTTTATCCATGTTATCGATTTAAAACAATTTTTGGGGTTTTGAACTCTTTTTCGGGAAAATTTCAGTTTGTTCTAGAAAATTTCATTTTTTATTCATTTATTTTATTAATTGTATTTACTAATTACAATACCATTACAAATTATATTTAATTAATTTGTAGCTGAATATCTTCGATCTTACGCTCTGTAACAGATCAGAGTCTGTGGTGGTGATCGAACCCTCAACTTTCACGCTAATAGTACAGCTCAGTATAAACTAAACAACCAGGGCAGCCAAAGGTCGTGGATTATTGTATTGTCCAACAAGGCTCACTTGGTTTCTCTAGTTAATTTATAAATAGATTGTAGTATTTGGTAAGCATTTTTTAATTGCACGAATATAATTAGTGTCTTAATTATGTTCTATTATCCATTTAACTGTTAATGTATTCAAAAATAATTACTCAAATCGATTTTAGGTATATGTACCATATAACTTCCTAATGACAATTACAGTGCCTGGTGAGCAATTCATATTATAATATATGTATACTAAAATGGTATAGGTTTGTATATATACATACATCGTATTAATCTATTGATACTGTAGCTTTAATTTATTTATTTTTATAAAAAAAAATATTTTTTATTTCCATCAACGGTTTATTATGGAAGTTTTTTTCTCTGTTATCCATGAGTATATTTATTAAAAAAATATTTTGTATCTGTTTCAAGTCTATTTAGTTAATGATTTATTTGCATTGGTTTAAATACGTGGCCATACGAATTATTCATTTGACAGCTTTAATAATCAGAAATGTTAATATAAATTATTACAGTTTTGTTTATTTAAAATTTATTTTATTAACACAAAAATTATTTCTTTTTACTATTCATTAACAGCAGTTTATGCATCAATAAATCTATTAAATTATAAGGGGTGGATTTTTTAAGAGCTATAGAAAAATTTTTCAAAAAAAAAAAAAATACATAAAATTCAGAAAAATGCATGAAATCTTTATTTGAATCGATGATTTTAGCGAATCCAATAGAACAAGTTAGACTTTTTACTACATTATACATACATAATTGGTCATTACAACCCTTCAGTCAGGATTATTGACCTAGTTTCTGACACCACTTATGTTGTGTGTGTTAATTTTATACATAAGTGGCGGGACCTACAGTTTAAAGTCGACTCCGAACGAAAGATTTTTTGAGAAACTTTTCATGGCAATTTTGTTTACTCTCAGAGTTTTGCCAGAAATCTGCTGAGAGGAAATCGCCGAAGAAATACTTTTTGTATTTTCTTTTGATGTCTGGCCTGGGGCTCAAACCCTGGCTTTACGTCTAATAAGCCAACACACTACTTACTAGACTACGGCGACTTCATGAACTTTTTGAATAGAAAATTTTAATAATCAATTCCTTGTGTGAAAAAATATTATATTTTGACAATTTGTTTTTCGTAAATGTTTCAGTAATAAACAAAGCATAAATCGTAGTTATTGGTAATTTTTTTTATAAGGGTTGATTTTCTAAAAGCTATAGGAAAAATTTAAAAAAAAACACATAAAATTCAGAAAAATGCATGAAATCTTTATTTGAATCGATAGCACGGTCCATATAATTTAATGTTTGAAGATTATTTCATGCAAATGTTGACCGCGACTGCGCCTCAAATTTTCCATCCGCTTAGTCCAATTTTGGCATACTCTTTCCAACATTTCGGCCGGTATCTCACGAATAAATGCTTCAATGTTGTCTTCCAATGCGTCAATTGAAGCGGGCTTGTCTGTATAGACATGAGCTTTAACATAGTCCCACAAAAAAATAGTCTAAAGGCGTTAAATCACACGATCTAGGCGGCCAATTGACCGGTCCCGAACGTGAAATAAAATGTTTACCGAACTCGCTTCTCAATAAGTCCATTGTTACGCGTGCTGAGTGGCATGTGGCACCGTCTTGTTGAAACCACATGTCATGCAAGTCAACCTCTTGCATTTTGGCCAAAAAAAGTTGGATATCATCTCACGGTAGCGCTCATCATTCACAGTTAAGTTACGATTCGCAGCATCTTTGAAGAAGTACGGTCAAATGACGCCAAATTCAATGATTTGCAAGCGTTGTTCGTTTGTAAGACGATTCATGGTTAAATTGTAGACCAAACTGAAGATGTTTGACAGTGAAACAAAACACGAAACGTACGTGAGCTGTTTAAACCAGTGTTGCCAAAAAGATAATAGCTAAAAAATCACCCTTTAATACATATTATAGTCATACTTTATTTAACCCTACACACAGAGATAAAAAACAATACAAAAACCATATAAAATCAACAAACAAACAGCTATGGAAACCAGCTAACGTGGAAAATTGCAAATGTTACACTGTTCAACGGTGTCTACAGTTTAAAGATGGCACCGATTGACAGATTTTTTGGGAAACTTTCATGGTAATTTGAGTCTTTGCCAGAAATCTGCTGAGAGGCAGTCGCCGAAGAAAAAAATTTTTTTTAATACTTCGTTTTGTTGGAGATGTCTGACCTGGGGTTCACGTCTAATAAGACAACATACTACCTAGTAGACTACGGCGACTACAGATAAACAAATATATAGAATACCGATGGCCGTTTCCGTTGACTGAAAAACACCCCCACACTTAACATTTGCCTTACAATACTTAGAAGTAATCTCTTATTTGGAGGTTTCCGAAAGTCTGTTTTTTTTAATCAGATCCAGTTAAATTTGCACTATTGGAAAACCATATTTGTATCATTTCTTCAACACTCTGGTATCAATGGGTCTAATCAAATGCTGTGGTCACTTTGCGACGTACGATTCTTATGTTTTTTTTGTTCAGCGGTCCATATTTCATTGAGAATGGCGTTGACGAAGTCATCACTATCAACGGCAAGCACTATATGTTTTTTTTGCCTGAGTTGTATCATCAGCAAAACAAGAAAATGTGGTTTTAACCGAGCAGCTCTACATAACACACAACTCATGCCACGTTGGATATTCTACACGAGGGCTTGATCATCCCACGTGGAAGTGATGTGAACTGGTCCATCGAGATCGGGAGATTTCATTCAGTTACATCTTTTCTTAAGTCGCAAGTGTACAGGGATAACCAACAAACCATAGTGGTCTTCACAGTCAACATAACCAATGCCATCGGTCAAGTTGACTTTGTTATATACTACAGTATCATGCAAATTTCGGTTGCGTTTCACCCAGAGAAACCGTGGCGAACATTTGATTTGAACATTTGTTATATTCCATAAATAATGGTGTCAATAGATCTTTCAAACGAATTAAAATCTCAATGGCATCTCACTCACACTTTGTTTTATATATATTTTAATATAAGAAGCGCTTAATAAAAGGCCAGATATTCGTCTATCATATGTACTGTTTGATTCATTTTTGTTACGAAAATTTATAATTTAGAAAACCCAACATTAAATTGTGCATGGGTGGTTTTTATATAATCTTACTCTGAAATATGTGTATATATGTATGTTGGTATTTTTAATGTTATGTACAATGTCACATGTTGACAATCATATTTATGATGCGATTGTAGACAGCATCCGATATCACTGTAATAAGTATGGTATATCACTTGACAATTTTATATTGCCAACTAGACACATTGAAACTTATAACATTTACATGTTACGTCAAAGTACATTTAAAACTACATGAGAATATCACTTTATATAAAATTGTACCCATCCATCAATGGCTTCTCAAAAGCATATGTGTTAGGGTAGCGAAATTTAAAAAAGTCGGCATAATACATTTGTTTAGATTTAAATTTACGAAAAATTGCAAGTTTAGCGATCTCAATAACCTGTAAAAATCTAATGTATCTTGGATTATATAGAGTTTGAACTGAAATGCAAGGCAAGTACACTTTTTGTTTAGCTAGACATTGCTCAGAGTATTTCTGCCTCGGTCAAAATAGCCCCACAATTTTACAATGTGGACAGCCCAAACGCTTAGATATATATACGTTCAGTTAATTGTTCCATTAAGAAGCCCGATTGATATCTATATTTGATTTGCTTGATGTTACCCAAAGCATAATTCCATATGTCCAAACCGGTTTCAAGATGGCCTTGTATATTCTCATTTTGTTGTTTAAAGTTAATTCAGATTTTGGTCCCAATAACCAATATAACTTACGAGTTTTCAACTTTAAATGAATTGGTTTAGCCTTAATGTGTGGCTTCCAGGTAAGCTTTCTATCTAAAGTAATACCCAGATATTTAACTTCATTTTCATTTGGTATTTGTTCACCATATACAGTCACTTTTGCACAATCTTCTCTCCTTAATGCGAAGGTGATGTGTCTGGATTTTTTACTTTAATTTTTTTTTTACTTTAATATTCCACCTAGTAAGCCAAGCTTCGGTTGGAGATTGGCTTGATGCTGCTATTACTGTACCATCTGCATATGTTGCTACTATGACGTCGTTTGTTATTGGAATATCTGCTGTGAAAATTGAGTACAATTCAGGTCCTAGTACACTGCCCTGTGGTATTCCTGCTCTGATTTCGTAGTATAGTCCAGATTTGTCAATACAATACTATTGTGATAGTTCAGATCATGGAAAAAACATCCACTCAGTTGTCTAAGATTAGAATGTCATAGAGCTGTCTAGTCACTAAGACGGTCTTAAACAGATTACTACTTTCATATGTCCAAACATACATGTAGTAGAACTGAATCACCCGGGTTTTAGATGGAACTACATGATACCAGAGACTGCTTTCGGACGAACATACAGGACTCAAACTTGCACACGGAATGGGCTACTAAAGCTGACTGTAATATAACCGATGGCTCAAAAATGCAATGTAGAACTGAATCTGGTGTCTATTCCGATAAACTGGTACTGAAGGGGTCGTACAGATTACCTAAACAGGCTATTGTATTTCAGGCGGAGATTTCTACTATTGAACGAGCTGGACGAATGGTTGAAACCGGGGACCTCCTTCGAACTTGATCATATGTGTGGACAGTCAAGCAGCAAACAAAGCGCTGTTATCTCATATCGTCAATTCAAATGGCATCACGATTTGCATGGACTCTATACTGTATACGTCGACACAACATCTGCCTGTACTTGGTTTTGGAAAACTACTAGAGGAAAACGAAAAGGTAGTTGAACAGCCACGGAAGGAAACGGAGAAATCTGAGGACAACAAACCAGGAGAACTAGGGAACTACTTGAGTTCGGCAGAAGAACGGTTCGCATTCTAACAGGAATCCTAACGGGATACTGCTCTATTGGCAGTTTCGCTCACCAACTAGGTCTGCCGCACTAGGAAACGGAATCGGTGCAACATTTATTCGACTGCCCTACACTTCAGAACAGACGTCATCGGTTTTTGGGTGACAGAATAGTTGAAGATCTGGGCATGGTGGCGAACGTTCCACTTATGGAACTGGCCGGTTTTATCAATATAATATGTTATGTTGTATGTAAATACAAAGCTTGAAAGTTCTTCAATTTCTCTAATAGAAAATGTTTCCAAGAATTTACATGTCAATGTTAACACTTGGTAAAGTATACACTGAATGAAAAATATGTTCAATATGTGAAATGTATGTAAACATTTTACACTCATATACACATTAAAAGTTTAGTTATTTTATTAAATTATATTTGTGACACGAAACATCAAAATTGCATTCATTTCCTGTGATGTTGAACATTTGATTGACGTCTCCACTACATACTGATTTGTTCTGTTCTGTAGTGACGCTTTCAATGCGTGTGATATTCAGGTT
The DNA here is from genome assembly GCA_927399465.1 of Sarcophaga caerulescens. NCBI lineage: Eukaryota > Metazoa > Arthropoda > Insecta > Diptera > Sarcophagidae > Sarcophaga > Sarcophaga caerulescens. Next base: position 68,849,501 of record OV656873.1, read on the forward strand.
GTATTATCATTTGTTTTCCTGAGGGTATCATTTGGTGGCAATGTTACAATTTTTTGATTGTTGGTATTTTCAGTTATTTTTGTATAGAAATTCAATTTATACTCAATTTTATTAAATAACTTTTATGAACTTTAATTAAAAGGATTCATATAAAATAGATTTTGGTTTACCTTTTTAATATAAATTAAAGGGAATCTGGGGTACTTCGCCCCATAGTTTATAAGGCTAAATTATTTATTTATTTCCATACTATAATTATTAGGAGCTGAGTAGCTTAGATCTTATGTTCAGGGTAGACCAGAGCCTCTGTTGGGAATCGAACGCAGAACCTACTAAGCTATCAATGCACTCAATATTTATTTTAATATTTTATTTATCCTTTTTGTGTAACAGAACAGGATCTTATACAGAAACTGCAACCTACACTCTAGCAGACTTTAGCACTACCTAGACAGCCAGTAAAAATAAATTAATACATATTTCGTTTACTTTTCAAAATATCAGATGTTTGTTGTTCTCTGTACGCGAACTATTGATATCGATAACTATGGTTTTGTGTTGGCATTTCTATATAGTAAGGGTCGTCATCAGGTATTTTATCAAGCTAGAACAACGCTTTCAAATAATAAAAAGTCACATTTTTTAGTGACCAAGCAATTCGTGCAGTTATTGATTGATTTCGCATTAATTTGACTCCTCTAGGGAGGAGGCAATAGTCGTCATACTTACATACGAGAACATAAATATGTAATTCAGCTTAATTGAGATCACAAATTTTGCAATTTATTCCGATGTTTCTTGTACACCTGCAACATCGTCATCGAGGACAGTGATAAAAAGCAGTGTGCTGTCCAAATTATTGTGTCTGTTATTTTGTCTTGCAACGTCGTATAACATGATGTATTCGATGATATCGACTTTAAACTGTAGGTCCCGCCACTCATATACATATAAAATCAACACACACAATATAAATAGTGTGAGAAACTAGATCGTAATTCTGACTAAAGGGTTGTAATGACCAATTATGTATTATGTATATATTGTCGATTACAGCAGTACTGCCTCCAAAAGAGCGAACGATACGTTGACACAGAATTTTTACAATTCATAACCAACCCATGTCCTTAAAATTTTTCGATCAATCTTAGAATACTTCACACATTAGTTGCATTTTCTCGACTAAAAATTCTTCAAAGCTTGCGAACAGTACCAGCATAATTTTTCAAATTATTTTTCGCAGTTATAATGTGTTATTCTTTCGTAAATATCTCCATTTTAAATAATTTCCGATTTTCCCAATGTACACAAATTTATGACACTAAAATTAAAAAAATTAACTCCTACTGAAACGCCCTTTATGATATATTTATTTCAACATTTTATAAGTATGAGTGAATACACGTCTCAAGTTCTCATCAAGAAACTCCTTTACCTTTAACGTAATCTTTTATAAACACCTCACATTCATGCCATCTAATACTGTCGACAAGACGTTGCATGTTGTATGGGAATAAGTTCTTAAACATTTTGTAAATAAATAATTATTGTTTGAAGAGGAATATTTTCTAACCAATCGTATGTTAAAATAAAATTACATATCCAAAGTGTTTCAACACATGTTTTTTGCTTAAAACACTTTTTTCATGTTGGTTTATTGGCTATAAAAAGGCAGAGAGTAGTAGTAGTTTATAACATAATAGAAAATTTAAAAGCAGGAGACAAACAGTAAAATATGAAACTGAAGTTTCGGTTTTCACATCTATTTGCAGAATTATATATTCTTAATACCATACAAAGGTACCTGAAATGCGATTCTTTAAAAGGGTATTTTTCAAAATCTATCATACGTTAAATAGCACACGCACGTCAAGTATTAAGCATACACATGGAATAAGATTTATGACTTACAAATATTTAAAGAAAGTTTTAATTACAAAAGTAGTAGAGAGCTAAGATGATTAACTGCATTACAAGCTGATGCGTACATACATAATAGGTCACTACAACCCTTCAGTCAAGATTACGACCTAGCTTCTCACATCACTTATTTTGTGTGTGTTAATTTTATTAATGAGTGGCGGAACCTGCAGCTTAAAGTCGACTACGAAAAACAGAGTTTTGATAAACTTTTCATGGCAATATTATTTACTCTCAGAGTTATTGCTGTGAGACAGTCGCCGTAGAAATATTGTTTCATATTTCGTTTAGTTCGAGATGTCTAACCTGGAGTTTAAACCATGGCCTTACACGTCGAATAACCCAACACACTACCTACTAAACTATGGCGACTTCTAGCTAACACTGATGTAATTTTGGTTTGGGCAGAGACAAATGTACAAACGGGAATCAGAAGTATGTACGAAATTATAAATTCGGATAGTTAAGCCACACTGACAACACTGCCGTCATATTAAATGAAATCGAGGCTGTTTGATGCCGTAGAAAAAGGTCTGTCCTACTGGGTGCCGGTTAAATGTGGAATCGAAACGAAATTCCTGATGTTAACTTAGCAGTAGTCAGGTAAAGGGTTTACCATAGAGGAAATCATATTAAGAAGCCGGCCAATGGAGAAAGGCTTTATAAATGTCTGTCTGGAACTTACAATTCTTAACGGATCTTTCATTAAATGCTTTCCATTTTTAAATTTAAATAAAACAAAGCATGTGTGAAATATTATCGAAATTTTTCATTGGTTTGAAAGGCCTATTAATGCCAAAATGCGTGAAACATAACATCGTTTAAATGCCGACCACGACTTCTCTGAGTGGAGTGCTACGAAATGTTCAATTGTTTTATGACTCTGGCGCACAAATCAGGCTGAATTTGACAAGTTGCATTGGTCACCCATATTCTTTATAAGTTCTTTGTGTTGTTTCAGAGTTTAATTAATCAAGTTTTGCTGGTTAATCGGGTGATTAGGCTATTGTAACATAAATACACACATAATTGGTCATTACAACCCTTCAGTCAGGACTACGACCTAGCTTCCCACACCACTTATGTCGTGTGTGTAAATTTTATACATGAGTGGCGGGGGACCTATAGTTTTAAGTCGACTCCGGAAAACAGATTTTTGGGCAACCTTTTATTGGCAATTCTATTTACTCCTACAGTTTTTGCCAGTATGAACCGTGGCCTCAGGTCTAATAAGTCAACATACTACCTACTAGCCTACGGCGACTACGTCCTTTTATTTAAGGCTTGCCATCTGTCATCGCCTAGAAACAAAGTCATATACAATCGAATTGTCTGTTGCTTTATGTACCAAAACTAAGAACCTTTTAGAAGATTGGGTTGAATGAAAATGCGGAAATTCGAAAAGAAATTCGAGGTGAACAAAAAAGCCGACAACTCAACCGAATGTGCCGAAGTTCAGTGGTATGGAAATGTTCTTTTTTTGCTGTGAGGCTCTTATGAGAGACATGCATTCAACACATAACATCATACATACATAATTGGTCATTACAACCCTTCAGTTACGACCCAGGGTTACGACCTGGCTTCTCACACCACTCTTGTTGTGTGTGTTAATTTTATACATGAGTGGCGGGACCTACAGTTTAAAGATGACTCCAAATGAGAAATTTTTACGAAACTTTTCACTGCAAATTCTATTTACTCTCAGAGTTTTTGCCAGACAATTGCTGAGAGGAAGTCGCCTAAGAAATATTTTTTCAGATTTCGTTTTGTTGGAGATATCTGACCTGTGGTTCTACCGTTACTTCAAAACAGGACATCTGGACATAATTTGTTTCTGACTTCAAAAGGTGTGGAATGGTTTTGGGGGAGAATTAAAGAAAAATTCAAATTTTCAACTTGGGATTAATTTTTTTTTTGTATTAATTTGATAAGATTTAATGCACACACCCAGTGAAACTGTACTTAATAAGTTTATTTTACCATTTAACCTTAAAATGATATACATAAACATATGGTTCCAACTTACATGTTATGAGTTTCCATCAAGTAAACTTTGAAAATATAATTTTTTTCTCATTTTTTCAAGTTTTGCTATTCTTAATTGCAAAATTTAATTAAAAAATATAAAATAAGTGATGACATTCTGAAAGTGCATTATATTGTGAAGAGATTGAGACTTCGTTTGATAAAATTGGACAAAAATTACCGTAGTTATTATTCAAATAGTATAACATTCGTTTTATATTTTGTATACTCGTATACATATGTATGTATGTCATCTTATCAAATGAACTTTCAGTTCAAAAATTTTCAAAAGTCAGCTAATATTTGTGTTTTTTGCAAATATTATTATTTCTCTTTGCGCAAACTTCGGCCAACCTCTGGTGGTCGCTCAAACGTGAAATTGACACATTTTACGATAAACAATCAAGATCCATGACAAATTCTGAAAATTTTCGAACTAAAAGTTCATTTGAAAAAATATAACTCAACTGTTAGACTCTTTAAATAATAACTACGGTAATTTTTGGCCGATTTGAACAAACGAACTGTAAATCTCTTTACAAGATAATGCACTTTCAGAATGTCATCACTTATTTCATATTTTTTATTTAAAGTTTGCTACTATGAACGGACAAACTTGAAAAAATATGAAAAAATTTCTCCTTTGTCAAGTTTACCTCAACAAACCTTATTGCATATTAAGTCAAATAATTTATATGTGTATATCGTTTTAAAGGCTCATCCATTTCCTTCCTAATGACGTTTAAATTTTGAACATCCTTTCGAAAATGTTTGTGTAAACAATAAATTTCTGCGCAAAGTCAAAAAAAAATAGTTTTTGTCAAATAAAAAAAGTTTGGAGGGTTCAAGAAATATAAAAAAAAATATTTTTGAGTTCTACTCAACAAAACTCACAGCTTACACTATGTCATTAGCTGGGTGTATTTCATTTTTTTATTTTGTCACATAGTGTTATTAATGTACGTAATTTCAGAAATTTCATAAGCTTTAAATAAACACAAAAAACGGATCAGATGTACCTTTTGAATTTGTTTCAATATAAAAAGATAACGGTTTCCTAAATGCACAAAAAACAATACAAAACAACAACAAAGTTATGTGTTCCACAAGAGAGATAACATAAGCGGCTTGGTTAATTGTTGAACTAACTGTATATACAAATATCTGGTGTACCGGTATAAAGCGACCGCCAATATACAAATATCTCGATAGAGAAGATTTCTTCCCCCTTAACGGTAATCAACATGATCAATTAGGTGTGTGTTTATAGTCATGAGATCTTGAACCTCTGTCTCTCCTTCTTTAACCTACCTAACGAAAATTATGTTTTAGGAACATTAATATGTCGTATCAAAAGATTATTTCATTACAACCCTTCAGTCAGGATTACAACCTAGCTTTTCACACCACCCATTCAGAGTGTTTGTCTGACTTACACGTGTGTTATGAGTCTGGAAATAAGGAAATTTTTATATCTCACCAGCATGATAAATAAAAATAACATAAAATAAAAGAAATAAATAATAAATCGTTAAAGTAAAAGCCAACTAATCAAAGGAAAATGCATAAATACATACTCAATCATTTCAATAATTTTGAAACTGAAGCATTTTTTTTTTATTTATATTCCGAACTTTTTCATAATGTTTTACCTTCAAAATAATTGATTTGCACAAGCAAAGGAAACATTTTAATACCATTTTCAGCTGTCATTTAGCTTCCAAACTTGCAAAAATAAAAAATCCTCTGATGGATTTATATTCAACAGCCAATGAAAACAAAAGTCGGTAAACTATAGGACTATACGTATACTATACTTTAACCCATAATTCATGTTTCAAATTTATTGCCACAATGTCACAACAAGTAACGAAACAAACAAATTTTGTCAGCTCATATTTCATATCGCATAAAATGCTTTTTTAGCTTCGATCAAAATGTTAAAATTTTTATAAAACTCTTCACAATCAATATTTTTAACTTTCTCAGCCAAAAGTTTTCAAATATTCAATTTGCGATTTGAAAGTGAAAGTAAAAGTAACTGTGTTAGTATATGGATGATGTGAAACAGTATGTTTGCGTGTAATTGAAACAAATTGTATGTGTGCGTTGGATTTGGTAAAATATTATGGTATCATATATCAACATTGTGGTTTAAAGCATTGTAAGTACTGTTGGCATTGACGGATGTGGTTTTTATATTTTAACATAATGAAACCAGCAAGAGATTGATTTTATCAACTAGGTTAGGTTAGGTTGTAAAATGAACACATTTTCGTCTGCTCCTGGATTCGAATATTCAAAATTTTTTTGCTTTATCGAACTGGATGAGGTCTTTGTAATTTAGACGAGAAAATTTTCTGCAGGTAAACAAATTTCAAAACATAGGTCCCACATGTAAGAAATATATTTCACCTATTGTAGATCCTAATGGTCATCGGCTTACTTTGACGACTTTAGGGTCTGCAATAGTTTGTAGCATATTCGTATATCCACATACATAATTGGTCATTACAATCCTTCAGTAAGTATTACGATTTATCTTCTCACACTACTTATGTCGTGTGTGTTAATTTTATACATCAGTGGAGGGACCTACAGTTTAAAGTCGACCCTGACAGATTTTTGAGAAACTCTTTCATGGTAATTTTATTTACTCTGTGAGTTTTTGCCATAAATCTGCTGAGAGAAAGTCGCCGAAGTAATATATTTTTCATATTTCGTTTTGTTGAAGATGTCTGACCAGGAATTTGAACCATGGTCTAATAAGCCAATATACTACCTAATAAACTACTGCAATTTGATATATACATCCAATTCTGTTTTTACACGGTCTTTTTTTAAACGGTTTTATAATAACACGGTCTAGAAAAAACTAGTTCTGTTTTTACACGGTGGTAGTTGATACTCGTAGCACGGCTGAGAAAAGATTATGAAAATTTTAAATTTTAAAGAAAAATATATATATATGTACATATATTAACAGCAATCTTTCAGAAATGATTTTTCTACCCGTTGTGTATAAAATAATTACGGAATTTCCTGTAGGTATGTATGTGTGTACATATGTATGTACGTACATATATATTTTTTTTTTGTCTTTTGTTTAATTAGTAAACAAATAATAAAAAATAAAATAATAAATTGGGAAATCATTTTAACACACGACCCTAATGGTGAAGGAGCTACACAGTTTCAACGTGATCTGAAATCTTGTATGGCTCGTTGCTATGAGTTACACAAAGAGCTGCCCAAAACTAAATCACAACGGCTAATAACCGGTTTTGTTATTAAACGCAGGGCTGTCCAATCGGAAACTGAAAATGCTGATCTTGTTGGAGTTGATAGGTATTGTGAACCAGCCTTACGTAAGCGATCACGTATGACATCCGATGATGATAGCGAAAAGAATTCTATTATTTTCATCATCACATCGACTGCTATTAATTTTTTATATATGAACTCTTGATGATTTTTTGTCTGTTTAAATTACCTTGAATGTACCTTTTGTTTATCAACTTATGTTATTTTTTTGGCTTCCTGAACTACAATAATTTTAAATTAATGTTACTTTTTTTTAAGATATGAATTGCTTTTCATTTTATGAAATAAAATATGCATTAATGCTTATAAAAATTTTATTTAGTTTTTTATAAGGACTCTCGTATCAGTTTTTTTCTACGAATTATTTTGTTTTTACTTTTTTTCAAAGTTACCCTTCTTTTCTATGTACTTCATGTCTTTTTTACATTTTTTTTACACGATTTTTCCGGAACGTGTATAATGTGTAAATACAGAATTAGGTTAGGTTAGGTTAGGTTAGAGGACGTGTACTTGTCAACTGTGACAAGTACAGTACCCGGAGGTCGTATTGAGCCATTGTACAATGTCCTAGTTTCTCACACCACTCGTGTTGTGTGCGTTAATTTTATACATGAGTGGCGGGACCTACAGTTTAAAGTCGACTCCGAACGACAGATTTTTGAGAAGCTTTTCATGGCAATTTGTACTCTCAGAGTTTTTGCCAGAAATCTGCTGAGAGGAAGTCGCCGAAGAAATATTTTCATATTTTCGTTTTGATATCTGACCTGGGATTCGAACATCGGGCCTTTCGTCTAATAAGCCAACACACTACCTACTAGACTATGGCGACTTCAAATACAGAATTATGTGTATTCGTTTATATCAGGATTTAAGAAAACACTACTTCACATCACCCCTACTACGTGATTTACATATAACTATATACATTCATACATATATAAAACATAAACATATTTTGTACGTCAATGCAATCTGATAGTTTTGTTTTTGTGTACAATCACAATCCGATGACTGCCAGACTGCTGACTCTTAATTTTAATTCTAGCTTTAAGTTATACTGAAGTGAAGAATAGCGACAATTCATATTTTTAAGTTTGAAATATTTTTTGAAAATAAAGTTTAGTTGATAAATAAGCATAAACAACTGAAGTTGTTTTATTTCTGTAATTCGTGCAGAATATCCAAAGTTCAGTTCATGTTTTGTTTAAGGCACATGTCGTTGATGTCGAGATTATCCAACACAGACCACAAGCCAAAGTCGTTTTCAAAGATATATGGAGGATAACGTCGCCAGCCTAAAATCTATTCTAAATAGTGACTTTTTCGGGATGCATCTGATGCTCTTGGATCTCGTCCCAAATTCGAGAAATTGGTTTTTTAACATTCCTATTCCTTCAGAAATTTCTTCATCGTTGAAGAAGATTTTTTATGAAAATTAGTATCAACTACCAATTGCTCCAGTCGTTTTCTCTAACGATTTGGCAACAGAGACTGAATAAATAATTACCAAATATTTGCCACACACAATGGCATTTATAGGTCTTTCAAACGATTGTATGAATGTTTGATTATATCTCACACACACTTTGTTCTCTTTAAATTTAAATCAGAAGACGTTTACAAAAGTGAACGTATTTTTTTAGATCGTATTATTTTGTCTTGTACGCGGCATAAAGTTAAATAGTTTGTGTGAATTTCTGAAATAAATTTTCAATATTTCCACAATGTATTCCTTTGGATTTTTAACTGTCTTTATTGCCTTTTTATACTGTTTTGAACTTATATCGTAGTGTTTAAACTCTTTAAAAAAAATATAGTTTTGATTTATTGGCATTTTGCCAATCGATGATTATTGAATTTTCATCCTTTGCGACCCGAACTCGGGTGGCACTTTGTAACATTTCAAATTGATTTCATTACTTGTGGTCGTAGTGTGAGGACATTTATTGCATGAGGAAATTCACAGAGCTAAACAGCTGAAAATTTCATTTTCCGTTTAAAATGTTCCTTTTCGTTGTGGTGTGAGTGGCTGTTTGGGTATCTACATATATTGTGGAAAACTATCAATTTTCCATTAATTTTCAGTTGTGTGTATGTAAATGCTTGAGGCTAGAGTTATACTTATTTTGTAGACTAGCGGCACAATTTGGCATTTCGCTTAGTGCTCATTTCGAATGCAAGTTGAAGTGTCAAATTAAATGCCAATAATTGGTTGTGGGAAAACTTTCTAGCGGTCAATAAATGAAGTTGTCAGAACATTTCATACAACAAATTTACGTTTTTGTTGAATTGTTACACAAAATAAATTTAAATTAAATGTTGCTTTATATTGTACACTCAGGTCTCGTTTTATGCGATAGATGCGTTCCATAAAATCTCGCATATATTGAATTCGCATAAAAAGATACTCTAGCTTCATATAAAAATTAATGATTCGTTCCAAAATCCTGGAAAACCGCATAAATTCAAATTTTAATTCAAAAATTAAATCAAAATCGCATTAAAAAATCAACAAAAGTATATTTATTACATTTTCTTAAACTATAAAAACAAAAATTTCTAAAAAAATAAATAAAATATTATATTATATTATATTATTATTATTATATAAAAAAATAAAATATTAATTCATTATTTACAGAAAAAAATAATTTGATCCAAAAAATAATAAATAAATAATAAAGTCTATAACTATGAATGTTAGATCAATCATTCTGCATCATTTTTGGATTGGTTCGACGTCACTTTTATCATTACATACCTATCAGGAAGTGCATACATTTGTAGGGGACTAGATCAACGAATTTTTAGAAAGTTTATTTGTTCCTTCTGAATAAGATTATAAAAGTGCCAGTTATTAATAGGAGCTGCTCCTTTAAATAAAATATTTTTTAAATCATAAGTAAAGATTGACTTTTAATGGCTTTTATTGGCATAGTTAGAGCAATCTGATGCTAGTCAATCCTATTTCAATTAGAAACAAACTAGACGATTGATTTTCACAAGCTATTCGGCGTAGAGATCTGATAGTATTAGGTGTCAGGCTCAAACTACAGCGTACATTCACAAGAGATTCCCATATAAAAAAGCTTTTCAAACCGCTGGGAAATCTGTGCCGCTTTCTGAATCAACAGCTTTGGTCATTACAACCCTTCAGTTAGGATTAACAATAAGGATTATATCAGTGGTGCAAACTTGGTTCAATTTAAAAATGATGCAAAAGTTTAAAAATTATCATAACATTTTAAAATCTATAAAAAATCTAAAAAAAATTTGAAAATAAAATTTTCATTTCAAGTCGCATAAATTCGAACTCGCATAAAAAAAATCATAAAACGAGACCCGGGTGTACGGTGTTTACATCCTTAAATTCGCCGCATTATTTATTTAAGAATTGATTTTATAGTTGCTTTGTGATTAGCAAATTCACGTCAGAAGATATCTTCCATTATTGATTTTTTTTATCAATCTAAGCGTTCTATTTATTAACTTATGACGCAATACAGTCATAGACATTCGTTTGGCAGCAGCAGATTTTTTTTTAATATAGATTACATATTTTTATTGACCAAACGGTTTCCTGATTAGTTATATATTAAAGCAAATTAAATTCTATTTTACATCGGTATTAAATAATTCAAAAAATCTGAAATATGAAATGAAAATCGTTTGGACGCAATTTCATTTAAATTTGCAAACAAGGAACCACCCCCTTATTAATAATAATTGAAAATGTGTATTCCATTTGGCATGGTGTTTATAATATTTAGAAAGGTTTGAATTTCAATATACAACCAGCATTTCTTAATTATCGTTTTTAATTCATTTACGTTTGAGAACTGATCTGAAGAGGAACTGAACTGATTTGAAGAGGATCAATATTTTTGGAAAAAAATCGTTATATTCTCGTATGCGAAACAAGTACAACTGCGTTGAGACATCTTCCTAAGGAATATAGTTTTAAATTCATTTTGAAGGTAATGAAGCTATCAGGAAGTTTAAAGTTATAAGAAAATACAATTCGCTTGAATCGAACAACGCTTTCTTGGTACATATCAGGCCAATACTGATTACATTAGTCTGGACCTTCGAAATTATGCTTCACTTGAAAAAGTAACATTTTCCATTAATCGGTCCATAACCGCTTCAAGATTCAAGACGTTTTTCACTGTGTTTCATCCATTTCGTCCATGGTCTAGTATTTAAAACAATGGCGATATTTCTCGTAGTAACTGGAAGATCAAGTTTGTTTTTAATTTTCGACAAGATAAACGATTCTTAAAGGCTTCATATGAAAGTTTTCTTTTGAAATTCGCTTTCGTTGGAATTTTTATTCCATAATTTTTGGCAAGCCTTAAGCAATTTCTTATCACTTTTTCAGAACACATTGTTAAAGCCGCAGTTTTTCTGTTAGAACATCCCTTCCTTCTTCTTTAAATAACTCAGCCCGTCAAGGGCTTCCAGGTGTTTCCGAAGGCATTTTGTGTGCTGAACACGAATCTGGGTTCAAAAACTTTACATCATGTCATGTTTTCGAGAAAAAGGGGGTTGAAACCCCTAAAAATAGCGTTTTTGGCCATTTTTGAAAAATTGTACAGCTAAACACTGACGTGCTAGAACCATCGCTATTGTCAGAAATTGACACCTAATCTTTGCTCTTTAAAATGAGCCCAAAACCAAATTGACTGCATGCACCCTTAAAGTAGGGGTGGGTTTATGTCAAGGGGTGCAAGAGAAAAAGAAACACATTACGGAGGTCCTTAAAAATTAATCAGATTTACTTGAAAATTGTTACTCAGGGGTTTTTGGGGTCGTTGATTACAGATCTTCATTCAGATTTAAAAAATTCAAAATGGCGGATCCAATATGGTGCTAACAATTTTCAAGTAAATCCGATTAGTTTTTATTATCCTCGACTACCTCCAATATGGTAGTTTACGCGCAAAATACCTTCGGAAACACCTGGAGCCATCTTGTTTGCAAACCCCTGGCAGGGCTGTCTAATCGGTTAATCTCTTTTAGGTACCATTTCGTTGCGTTCCTAATTTGATTTTCACTAATTTGCAAATTTTTTGCATACAATTTTCAATTGAAATAAAAAAGTCCCCTTCGATAACGCTGGTTTAACTAGAAAACTTTTTGGAAAAAGTGAAGCTGGTGAAAAAATTAAAGAAGAAAGGTGTTAAAAATATTAAGAAGAGATACGTTATAGAAGTAACAAAAAAGAGAAGAGAACTTTCAAGTATGAAATTTTAACAAAACTAACTTCAGATTCTAGAAGAATATCTGAGCGTTCGCTTCTGTATGTCAAAGTATGTCAAAGCAGACAGAGAGTATTTGTTCGACAGTTTCAGTTTTAATAGTTATGTCCCACATACATACATAATTGGTCATTACAACCCTTCAGTCAGTATTATTGACTTAGTTTCTCACACCACTTATGTTGTGTGTGTTAATTTTAAGTGACTGTATGTCCCAGTTTAAAGTCGACTCCGAACGACAGATTTTTTGAGAAACTTTTCATGGCAATTTTATTTACTCTCAGAGTTTTTGCCAGAAATCTGCTGAGAGGAAATCGTCGAATAAATACTTTTTGTATTTTGTTTTGATGTCTGGCCTGGGGCTCGAACCCTGGCTTTACGTCTAATAAGCCAACACACTACCTACTAGACTACGGCGACTTCCCACATGCTAGTTTTTATTCTCACAGCATAATGTAAAGCAATTCTTCTATCGAACTGTAAGACTTATGTTATAAGCACAATAAACGCAACGCAGCTAACGTAGCAATCTCTCAAAAATAAAATATATATATGTATGTGTATATGGAAAAGATTAAAGGCAACGCGACATCTTTCAAAGATTCTGCTGCTTTGCTTTTAGTCTATTTTATATTTTTATTCGAAACAGTAAGAGAATTAGTGCTCACGCTGACATTATTTGTGCTTCCAATGCGAGGATTAATGCTATCAATACAATAGCATGTATGATATAGAGGTTTTTAAAGCACGATGTATGGAATACAAGGCGAAAGAATGTTTTAGTGACTTCATTGATAAAGAGTTAATGAAGTGTTTCTTTTTTATTTGTTTTGCTAATACTTTACTTTCACTGTCCTTATTATAATTAATAAGCATGCAGCTAACCACAATTGTAAAAATGTTGTGCTTGCTGCGTTGCGTTTATTGTGTTTTTGATATATGCCTTGGCAACTTAATTTCAATACATGTAAAAAATTTCAAGAATTCTCTATTTTATTGTATTAATTGAGTATTGAAATGAAATTTAAAGCAAATTGCTTGTGCTTTTTTTATTACAAACAAAAATAAAAATGGACTACAATTGATAAACAAAAAGTTAAACTAAAAAAATATTTGTATATTCATTTATAATTTCTTGTTATAAAAATTCTTAAAAAGGAATAATTATTATGAACTTACATATCTTCGAATATCCAATTTCAATTTAAAATCCCATTAACTTTCAATGCTTTCTTCGATTATTTTTTGCTTTCCTATTTTAAAAATCGATTAAAGCAAACTGAATAATTCAAGGAAAATATAGCCCCTGGTTAAGAGTATAAAAAATGATTTTAATGAATACAATATAAATGAAACACACAAAATAACCTGCCAATATCTTTTATCAATTTCGAAGACATTTATTTTCCACTTGAATTACCATGTAAATCTGACGAAGAGAAAGATGTCTGTGGGGTATTTTCTTTTATTTTTAAATTCATGTACTTTTACTTCCTTTTATTATTAAATATTGTTTTTATTTCATTTGTTTTTCTCTTTGCAATTTCCCTTCATCTCCAGTTACCATGTGGTGGGTTCACATAACGTTGGTTTCACTCTGACCCAACCAGAGTGTATTTGTACAGGAATTCATTGACCAGGGCAGCACATTCCTAATATTATTGTTAATGTCGTTGATTAATTTATATTTTATATCTCGACAAAACTATTTGATGGATGACTCTCTAATGATGTTATAATCTAAGGAATAATAAGGAAGTTGTTTATATTATTTATTTTTCTTTTTCGTATTAAATTTTCTTGAATAATTTATTACCTTTTGTTTTCGAAACGAAAAATATTTCGAAATTTATTACCAGTAGAAACAGACACATCATTTGAATGGATTACAAATATCATGCACGCCCTACAACATAAAACGCTTATTTATATTCATGCTTAGATTTCAGCTTTATTTACTGAAAATTAATGAACGCGTAGTGGTACCGTGAAGTGTTGATTTATTAGGCGAAAATCTCGAACTCTTTCCTCAACTTTGAAATCTTGAAAATAAATGTTTGAGGGTGAAAATGATCGATCTAATAATGAAATGCATAAGCTCCTTAAAGACATGGACGTTATGAAGGACATTAACATCCAGCGTCACGGTAATTTAATTCGGATGGAAGAGAATGTTCCGGCGAGGCGTGTATTCGATGTGGCTACTAGTGGAAGTCGGCGAAGATGATTAGCTTGTGTACGTTGGAAGGACCATATTGTGGAAGCCACGTCATCGATTATCGCACCAAACTGGCGTAGGCACGCAAGAAGCAAGGGTGAAATCCGGGTTGTTAATGGCCAATTAATAAGTAAATAATATGCGTAGTGTAAAAAGCATCTAGGCCGCCTGGGTAATAAAGGAATGTGTAATATAATGTTCAATGTACGTAATATCGACACAAAGACTTAACAGTAGAATATTGAAAATCATATCAAATAGGTTGTAAGTATTTATTGTTTTGGTGAATGTACTGGATTTTGGACAGTACAAGAGCTACCGTCCGCAGAAGTTGAAGATATCCCATGATAAGGGATCGCATTGTATGAAAACACGCAAGGTTCGGAAAAGTCCATTCCTATCTTAACGGTGTTGCAGGGGTCACCCAACGTCATTCTGTATAGCCTTGTCAGCTTCGCGGGAATACCCAACTCAGACCGCAAAAATGTCCAGAAGGCCGATGCCTTTGACGTCATTGGGCATATCAAACGAGATGTTATTGTTGCCTTTAGCCCTATTGAACAGAAGTTTACCGAATTATATGTTGTCGACAAGTAGAGTCATGCGACGCATTGAAGTCGAGAATACGACCGATGTGTATACTTTTTCACGTGTGGCGAAACTAATGTTCTGCAAGTTGCTCATCCGCCCTGTGGATTCCGTTATGCAACAGCCTTGAGAGTATTCGAGAGAAAAGTCCTACAAAAAATCTTCATTTTACAGTGCGAATTGGCAAGGTTGTATAAAATAAACGTATCAGTTAAATGGCTTTTCTAATGACATGAGTCTTCAACTTTAGTTATGAATGTTCGTTAAGGGAGAAGAACATAATCTAAACGAAGTGCCTCATTCCGTATAAGCATACACCGTTGTAGCGCTTTCTAATTGTGTGTCACCAAATCTATAAATTAAATCTACATCGAATACGTACTTCTCAAATTTCTTCCAATATGGACTTTCTGGATGAATAATGTCTGGTAAAAAGTGATCTCATATGTTCAAAAGCAATGACCTTAAAGTCAACTGCCACATATAAGTGCCTATATAAGCGCTTATTTCACTTATCAGACTTAACAAGCCCATTGTTATCCCCATATCGGGTTGCATCTTAGTAGTTTTGCCTACTCTGTTGAATCTCGGTTTTAAGTACACCTGAAGTCTTTGTATTATTGAAGTATACCTACCGCCTATGATTCCATCACTATCGTGTAACCAAGTATTTAAATAAATCGCACACTGAAGTATACGATACACATATGCGACACTGCATATGAACATATTGTTACAAAGTAAATAAAATGTTAAAAACGTTTCAGACACAAAACGATTGCGATTTTAAAATGTTTTATTAGAGAAATCTTGATAATCTTTTTAAACAGTCTAATGCTTACTGACACGCTAATAACATTTTGAACAAATTGTACCATGTAGTGTCATTTGTTTGGATTTGTGTATTTTTCTCTCATAAATTGTAAGCTTAGTTTGAAATTAATGTTTAAAAGATTAAAAAATAAGTTTCTCTACCAAATCGTTGATGTTAAACCAATGATGTTAAACTAAAAACTATGGAAAATAGTCATGCATAAGATATTAATTAAATCCTATTTACTGTTCGTGTGTTAATTGTCCATAAATTAAGTTTCATTTCATAATAGGTTTGTTAACTGAATTAATTTCGTCCCGAAAAGTTGAAAAAAGTTGTTGAGATAAATGGCACAGGTTATATTAGCTTGAAAGACCACTGTGGCTTGTGATTTATTCGGATACGCATGCGACTGAAAAAAGCCTAACGGGGTGGATTCGTATAACCTCAGTGGTTCACAACACTGCTACGTGAGATGACCATGCCTTTAAATGCCTCGTGCAGAATATATTATGTGGCATGAACCGTGTAGCACGTAGAGCCGTTCTGTAGAAATCCCACGTCGTTGATGTCTAGATCACACAATTCAGGCCAAAAGAGATGTATGTATATCATCGACTTGCCGTTCACAGTGATAGCCTGCCAAAGAAATATGGACCGATGACACCCTGTCAGCCCAAAATCCACTCCAAACAGTAATTTTTTTCGATATGCATAGAACTCTCTTGGATCTCATATGGATTGGTGCCGTCCCAAGTTCACCAAAATTGATTGTTTACATAACTATTCATCCATAAATGGAGCTAATCGCTGAAGCTAATTTTTCAATCAGAAGTAAGGGTCAGTTTCCAACTACTCCAGTACCCATTATGCGACTGCATGTAGTTAACTACGGTCCATGTCTGTTCGTCTATTTTTGGCAAAACAATATTTCTTTAGTGGCTGCCTCTCAGCAGATATGTATGTGGCAAAAACTCTGAGAGTATATAGAATTGCCATGAAAAGTTTCTCAAAAATCTGTAGTTCGGAGTCGTAAGTCCCGGCACTCAAATATCAAATGAACACGTCATAATCCTGACTTACGGGGTCTAATGGCCAATTATGTATGTATGTAAGTGTAAGAGGTTTGTTTCTTATAAAATACTCATTGAAGATTAAAAAATTTAAATTGGGAATAAGTTCAAAAAGAATCTGGAATCTAAGTGGGCACTTTCAATTAAAACTGAAATTTTTTATTTACTTTGTGTTTAACTAAATAATGCAAACCAGAGATCAGAAATGAATCGTATTTTCGCTACTCATAGGTACTTATGAAATTTTGAGTATGATTGAGTCAAGAGTATTAAAATTCAACTACTCTGATTCATTCGTACTCGCTACAACATTGATTTATAAGTATAGGTTGCAATGAGTATGAGTACAACGTTGACATCAAGCTCACAACATTCGATTCATTGTTTGATTCATACGCCCACTCATACACATTCATAAATTTAGAAAAATACTTATAATACTTACGAATGATTCGAGTCACTCGAATCATCCATCAAAATTTACAGTAGTAGTTATTGTTGCATTTACAAAAGAAGAGAAAAGAAAAGACAAAGACAGCAAGCAAAGCACACACACAACCTTCTAGCGAGTATTGTGGTGTTCGTACTCGAATCATACTTATTTTGTGCTTCGTGTATATGTTGAATCATGGAGAGTCGAAATCAACAACATCATGCGTATTGTTAAGTATGAGTACGATGAGTATTTCAAACTTTGAATATGAGTAGTATGAGTATGATATTAAAATAAGTATGAATGCGTATAAGTATCTGAAATTATAAGTATGACTCGAATCTACTCATCGTTTTGAATACTCGTTGCTGATCTCTGATGCAAACCAAGTTTCCCTATCTTAAAGCAAAAACCATAAAATTAAAAAAAGTGTTATTTTAAGAATATTGTGGTTCTCAGTAAAAAATTCCTCTACCGAATTTCTATAAATTTTAAGTTTATAAAATGCCATTGTGTGTGGTAAGTTGCCAAGCAAAGCAACTCTTAATGCTACAAGCAAATAACCATAAATTATAAAACATGGCGAGTTTTGAATGCATGCAAAGGGTGAAATTTAAAAAAAGGGGTTGCGTAACACTGATGAAGCATACCAATGGAATTATTTGCGGGGTTACGAGTGTTATTAACAGGTCATTAATGTTACTTTCCACTGATTATAAATATTTACTTACCTTATAGAAAAGAGTGGTAGACAATGATGGAGAGCAAATGCAATAACTCAAAGGGTTCATCGTATGTTGTTTAGGGATAAGCGGTGCAATGTGAACATCATCCACAAGAGCATTGCAAACAATACTCTTCACTCAAACGATAGAGATACGCGTTCAGTATGAGGAGGCTCCTTCGACGTACCGTCTTCAGGCTTTGGAGAAATAGATCAATCAGAGCCAAAAATCGTATTACTAGAGTATTATTGGAATACTGGGCGATCTCTCTCTTCACTCACCATTATGTCCGAACAGTCCTTAATACGGGCTTTAAACATCTTTACAGAGACACAAATGGCAATTAGGGCAATAACATCCGGGAATATGTTAGCAAAGAGCGTCTTTAAGTGTAAAAAGGCAATTAACAGTTACGCCAGGCAAGCTACGGTACCGAGTTGTCGTGGAGTGATTAGAAATGGGAAATATTCTGTCAAATAAAGCCAAATAAAGCTTCGATAATCCAGTGCCTTTCAGAGCATTAAAGACTAAGCAGGGAAATTGAAGGAAGACGTTATATCGACTATTGTGGAATAATAACATCGTAGGTAGAATAAAAAAATACTTTGGGGCAATCCTAAGGAGCGGAGGACCATGAGCGTTTTAAAACTAAATAAGGGTGACCTTACGCACGTTAATGAGCATATTTACGGGACACTTCGTCTTACGTATACACCTAAACCGTATTGACAGTATTGACATAGTGGAAAATGATGAATGCTGGGCTTGCGGTGAATACATCGAAACGGTGTAGCATTTTTTATGTCATTGTCCGGCTTTAGTAAGCTCGAGAATCCAATATTTTGGAGATGACACTATACCAGACATAACTCGTCTCAGAGCAGTGGACTGGAAGAAGTTGAGGAAATCCGTATAAGATATAGACTTTCCATAGAAATTAAAGTGGTATTCCATAATGGTGAGTGCACAACAAGATTACGTGATGGCTTATGTATATGTTAATAGACAAGAAGACCCTTGTTTGGCTCCTATTCCTTAACCTATTTAGAAGATAATGGGAAAGTGGAAAAAGGAAGAACAAATTTAGGATGATTTTATCAATACGGCTTTCATATCTGAAGAATTTTAATTTTTTTAGTCAGGACACTTACAAAAATAGTTGATCATAAGAATCAATGAAAGTCTGGCAAAATCTCCAAGACTAAATAAAAATGTTGTCATGAAACGATTCTCAAAAAAATTTATCGTTCAGAGTCGACTTTAAACTGTCGGTCCCACCACAAAATTAATACACACAAAATAAGTGGTGTGAGAAGCCATTTCGCAATCCTGATTAAAGGGAAGTAAATAACAAGTAAAGACAAATACTCATCGCCTTTGAAATTTACAAAAAAAAAAAAACTTTTAAAGCATTTTTACTTAAATCTTAACCAACCACAAAAAAATAAAAACACATTTTCTTTATTGTGGCAAAATAAATAGCAATTTAACGTTTCATTTATTTAAATCACTTGATTAATCAGATAACCGGAAAAAAAACACCAAAACAAACCTCGAACAGAATGAAAATACCAAACCCAAAATTTTTGTGATGCGAAATCATTTATTCTCTGCTGACATTTATTTACAATATTTATAAGGAAGCGACGCAAAGCACATAAAGTTTAATAAAGTTGTTCGAAATTAAACCAATAAGTTTATACGCAAGCAAATGTTACATAAAAAAAACTACCAGATTAAGTTGTAAACAAGCAACGATATAAAATGTGTAGAATTAAAGCAATGTATACAGTGGACACCAAAAGTCTTGCTGCTATTCGAGATAATCGGAGCAATCACGCATTGCTGCATGATATCAAATTTATAAAAAAGAAACCTCGGGGTTCATCAGATTTTTGCTTTGACAAACAACAATATTATCGCAGTTCTCTGGAACGATAATTCGGTAATTACCTGTACACATATTTATTATCATGTTATACCTATGTATATATATATTTTAAATCTTTCTGAAGGTGGTAATCGTGATGTCTAATTTTTTGGGTGCGAAACCGATATGCAAAACCAAAAGATATGACCGTAAACATCGCATGATAGCTATCGTTGAACAACCATACATAATACATGCATATAATCAGCGAATGGGTGGGGTTGATAATGGCGTCTACAATTATCGCATTGTAGTCCGCGGAAAAAAGTGGTATTAGCCATTACTCACTAACACTATTGACGCAGCTTTGGTAAACGCATGCAAACTACACTGCTTGTGCAGGGGATGTAAAGGTTTGCCACCTATGAGCCAACTCGATTTTTGGTTTAGCGTTGTTGGTAAAAATTCGTGAAAATCGACGCCGTGTTGGAAAAGTTGGCACAAATGCGCAGCAAATAGTAAAACACACTGCCAAACTTGACCACATGATTGATAAAATTGAAAAACGCTGTCGCTGTGCGCAATATGGTGGGAAAACAGAGTACGGTTGTGCAAAATACAGTTTGAATGAGCATCCAAGAGATTCTTTTGCATAATTTCATGCCGGAACTATCAAATATATAAGAAAAATAGAGAAAAATAAATGATTTGAAATTTCTAATTGAAATTAATTTTTAAAAGTTTTATGAAAAATATTTCATCCCAATACCTAAGTGGGTATTTTTATACCCATGTCATTTAATCGCACCTGTAGCTTAGGTAAGTAGACCAATTCAAGTGAAAGTATTTTTATCGGGTAGAAGATATATTATATTACATGGCATCTAAAGGTTTTTCTGAGAATATCATCCATACATATTTCACAGAAGTTCTTTCAACAAAATTTTGATTTTGAAAAATTCGTGATCTTTGACCTTTTTTTTGTCACCCAAAATATGTGAATATCATGCCTTACTAATTTTTTTTAAAACGTTCTCTCGTTTAGTTGGGTCAAGATAGAATTTTTTAAAAAAACTTCTTTGTTTTGGGTATTTTTCTACCCATTCGGCGTTAATGGGTTAAGTAGACATAGACTAAGGAAATGAGAAAAGAATACACGGAGTTTTTCATGACCACTCATAATAAAATTTTAGCTGGTCTCGTCCATGGCCTTTTCCGCCAATTATAATTCACCTTTTGTCGTTCACAATTATTTGCAACAATAATGGTTCCTTTTACTTTGCGTTTTAGCAATCTCTGTTAATTGATATAGACAACGAGCTTCCTTGTTTATCCAGCCATCTTTGATAACTGTTTGACGGCGTAACCACTCATAAATTTGGTGGTTCCATTTGTATTACAAAAGTTAATCTGTTTTATTTTTATACTATTGGATTTTGCTAACTTATTGCGCTTGACATATAATCATAGCCTATCAAAAGTGTAATTATCTTCAAAAACATAAGTTATTTTTAATATTTTTGATCTGTTCACTTGAACAGTTTTGCCACAGTTGATAATTCAAACAAAATGTAACGTTCTGGTCTTTAACAAATTTTTAAACGTGAATAAATTTTCACAAAATAAATTGTTTTTTAAAATGTCTTCGAATAAATTGAATACTCAACTTAGATGTCACCTTTCAAACAAATTACACTGCTGCCTATCTAATGCAATCAATATTAGCGGAAAAATACATTATAAAGTCATCTATCGACCAATTGTAACTGAGTGTTTTCGAACACTCATTTTAAAGGGAGGAATCAGGCTAAATTTTATCGTTGATTTAGGTTTTTTGGCTTTGATGAGCTGTGTTGTACATAACGCCGCCGTATTAAGACAACATGTCGTTGGTTACCAAACCATTTAATTCATTTAGAGTAGATTTTATCTATCTTTTGCATGAGTTCCTAGGTTGTTAAGCGAGCTGACATGATAGCCTTGCCAGACCACTAAATGGATAACCCGATACAAGTCTAGAAATAAGTTTGTTGGGAACATGATATTAAGGAATTTGATCCAATTTCTTGCGTACGTTTAATTGAGAAGGTACGTCAATAAAATTGTCGATATAAATTTTATTTGCTCACGTATGCATTCATCTAGAAATAGGCCTCATTAGCAGCAGTTTCCAACTACTCCATAGGCCATTCAGCGTACACATGTTGTATAGGGTCGTCTAAGATAACTTGACAAATCAGACTGAATGACATCCACTCTAACAGATTTAGCTTTAACATAATGTCCGTTATCAATTGTAAAAGTTCGACAGTCTCTGTTGAAAAATCCTATAGAAAAAGGTGGCTCTACATAATGCATTTGATTCAGCAAGTACCTTTCAATTAGAAATTTTAGGTTGAAATCTTCAAAACAGCTTGATCGTATGGATTACTATATTACGCCACTTCTTAAGCAAACTACCGAGATTTTTATGTCATTCCATTTTGTCATAAAATTTAGTATATTATCTCCATTGAACGTAATGAATCGATTTACACTTAACCAACGTTGGGATTTTTTGCGCCAAAGAGAAATTGAACGATGATGTCGATTTTGCATTTTCATCTTGGTGGGTACGTTAATAAGTAAAATTTCGGTATTTGGGGCTCAGAAAACCCACACGTTGTCCAACAGAAGCCAATGCACCTTATGCGAGTGATTATTTGGTGCAGCTTGTGGAGTGGAGGCATCGTTAGGCCATATTCACACATCTCACGCCACAATCAATTTATTGCGTCAACGCTTGAGGGCCGTGTAATTAGCTGAAAAGTTGATGTTAATTGGCCGCCAAGAAGCTGCGATTTGACAACGTTGCACATTGTGTTTTACCGACAAACCAGAGACAATTGAGCATTTGAAGGTCAACATTCGTGATGCCATTGTCGCGATTAAGTACATGAAAATTGGTTCGATCAAATGGGGTACTGTGAGACCAGACGCGACGGCCATTTTTTGCATTTTTAAATTTCTATCTTTTCTATTTTAATTTGTGAAAGACACGCTTTTAATTTGTGTTCTTAGTTTTATTTTTAAGCTTTAGCTTTCGTAGCCGTTTACCTGTCCCTTGCATTGTTTTTAATTTCTTTTCCGTTGTGTTTCCTGTGTATGATTAAAAAAAATTCTCTACGACTATATGGTATGCATTAGTCTTATCAGTTTTATTTTCTTCCTTTACGACATGCTTCGAAGTGTTCAATTTTTCAATAAACTCAAAGTGAAATATTTGGAATTTATAGTACATACGTACATACATATATGCACATGTAATAAGTAGTCTACAAGAATCTAATGAGAAAATAAAAATAAAAAACAATCTTGCTTCAATTTGCAAGTGTAACGGAAATAATTACCGAAACTCATATACATATGTATGCTTAATTACAAACTAAGATGAAAAGTATCTGCAAATTAATAGACTCTATATAGATGTGTTGCAAATGCAATTTGAAAAGTGCAAAAGTTCAGTGCTCCTTATACAGATACAAAAAATACTTATATTTACGTATTGCAAATAAATTCATAAAAAATCCTTTTTTCTATCAATAAGTTTCTAATCGTAAAATTGTTAATATATGGATACGGCGAGAAAAAAACACTTTGAAAATTTTTTATTATATTTATTACATCCTATTATTTAACCCTTTCGTTACCGCAGTCCATTCCGCCGAATGGACCGGGCAGCACGCCGCGACGTTTGCACATTGCATGATGGCAAGTTGATCTTCTAATTTTCTCATTTAAGTGTTACATATTTAAAGATTTTACTGGTATATTAAATAAAAATTAAAATTTGGATAATTCTTAGTAATATATTTGGCTGTAATATATCTTAAAACAGGGATCTACACATAAGCCCACATTAAAATCTTTACATTGATATTTAGATTCCGGCCTTTTGCCATTTGCACTGCAAACAACGAACGTGTTGATTCCACGGGACTTATAACCATGTCAGTCTTGTTTTTATGGCAAGCATATCAAGCTTATAAGAGAAAAAAATCGCTTATAAATAATGCAAGATTAGGCTGCATAAAGTATTAAGGTCAAGGGGTGTTAGCAGTCAAATCTAATTGAAAGTGGCGGTGCTAATGTATGGATGCACCACAACCAACCCAATGAGACCCATTATAACATATATCCATGCATGATATCTGAAACTTATACAAATCAATTCGCTTAGTTTTCTACGCTTGGTGAGCATTATCTGTAATCCATTGTTTTTAATGAAATGTTTCAAACATTTGTGTACGCTTTAAAAGCTCTCTTTAAATATTTTTCCATTATATTCTTACATGATTACCAATACGTACATACATACATAGTTAGGCATTACAACCTGCCAAAAAAAATCAGGATTACTACCTAGCTTCTCACAACACTTATGTTCTGTGTGGTGGGACCTATAGCTTAAAGTTATCTCCGACCGACAGATTTTTGGGAAACTTTTCATGGCAATTTTTATTTACACTCAGAATTTTTGCCAGAAGTCTGCTGAGAGGAAGTCGCAGAAGAAATATTTTCTTCATATTGCGTTTTGTAGCAGATGTCTGATATGGGGTGTGAACCATGGCCTCCCGTCTAATAAGCCAACACACTAATTACTAGACTACGATGACTACATATCAATACAATGAATTATTACATCAATATAATACAATATTGCATCAATACAATAAAAATATGCGCTGGGGTTGCAGCGGGTACTTTAACTTGATATTTCGTCACCTTAAACTTTTTCTACACAAGCAAATATTAAAATTTTTTATCATTTGTTTTAGAGTTCCAATAATCGACTTCTGATATGAAGATCCGGAAGTCGCCGATGAGATCCTTATATATTATTTATATCGATGTCTTTAAAATGTTTGGCGGACACACGGAAATACATGGAATTTCGAAAACTGTGAAATGCTTGTTGAGGGAAGGATTTTTCTTAAACATCTCTTAATTTAATAGGACCACAAGGCTGTAAATTACTCTTATTGAATATTCTTTCAATGTTTGTCCTTATCCATGACTGTTGTGAATGTGAATGAATGTTTCTCAGGGTACGTTTGGGCCATTCAAAGACAACTCTTATATGGGTTCCATATAAGACATTTTACGGGACACAAATGTTCGATCTTACATGCAATATTAATTACTGAACCCTGCTGGACTTCTGTCGATAAGAAAAGGATAAATTGTATTCTGTTCTTAAATGGAACTTCTCACAGGCCACTGTCCTATTGGAAGGCAATGATTGCTTTGTTAAAATTAAAAATACTGATGATGGGTAAATTGATTGTTCTTTCAAATGTATTATTATTTTGCATATCATTGTTAAAAAAGGAAAGAAAAATAGATCTTTCTTACCTTTTTAATTTTTCTTTTACATGCTAGAGAGTAGTAGAGTAGAGCACTAGAGGTTGAATTTAAATATCGATTAAGGCCAACTGAATAAATGTAAACATTGTATATTAGTCCAGGTTAAAGCAAATATAAACAAGAAAAAAAATTCGAAATAGATGAAAAAGAAAAAAACAAAAGAGCAAAAAAGAAATGGAAATAACCTGCCAATTTATTTCATCAATTTCCAAAACACTTACTTACCCACTGAATTACCAAACAAATGTCCACAAGCTAAAGAAGTTTTTGAGTATATGTTCCTATATTTTCTTTAATTCTTTCGTTCTCTTGTTGTCTTTTTTAAATATTTATTTTATCTCCAGCTACATGGTTTCTTTCACATCTTGAAGGATGTGTAAACAAAATAAAACTTTACCTTAAACTTAATCGAAATGTATTTGGCCATAAATCTTTTGACTAGGGCTCTGCTGACACTTCAGCATATTTTTCGCAATATGGCTAATGTTGTACATTAATTTATATTCTATTCAATGACAATATGATAGAAATGGTTTTTTAATCGAAACAATAAGAATGTCGTCCATAACATTATAATTTTTTCTAATTTGTTTATTTGGAATTAATGTAGAATCTTTAAAATCAGGGACTTGTTTAAAATCAATGTTAGAGGTTCAGTCTAATAAGCCAACACACTACCTACTAGACTACGGCGACATACATACATAACTAATAATTGCAACTCTGCAGTCAGTTTTAAGTCGACTCCGAACGGCAGATTTTTTTTGAGAAGTTCTTCATGGCAGTTGTATTTACTCTTAGATTTTTTGCCAGAGATCTGCTGAGAGTAAGTCGCCGAAGAAATATTTTCATATTTTCGTTTTGATGTCTGACCTGGGGTTTGAACTCGGGCCTTCAGTCTAATAAGCCAACACACCATCTACTAGTCTACGGTGACTTTCAAATATGTAGAAGATAATTTCGAACAGGTATAATAAACTCGACATTTTTTGTTTCTTTCATAATCTTTGCTTCCTATTCAACATTTTCATAATGTCTGAGTGGCTATTTGCTGAAGTATAAAACGCAATCCGGATTTCAAATATACATATGTATATGTATTGCCTGCGTATGAGTGGTGTCGTACGTGTCATATGGTGCTTCTGTATGCATATAACGATTATGCAGATGTGTTATTGTTTCCTTTCAGCATTTATGTCTGTGGCTGCTCTTTAAATACTTTTATAACTCCCCTATTTAGATTATTTTTGACAGTCTATGTGTATATACTGCGTTTTTAAATAGCATATTTAGTGCAATTCCTGAAAATACGACATTTGTGTAAACTTTCATAATGAAACAAAAAAGTTTATAGTTGGTTAATATGAAAAATAAATAAATATCTTATAAGTTAAGTGAATGGACAGATATTTAAAAGCTTCAGACTTGTATTGCAAAATAATGCAGTAAATATGTATGTATTTGCTTGTGTTGTTTGTCCAACATTATTTTCGATATACAACATATTGTTTATATAGAAAATTAAACAATTATACATACCCCACCAGAAAAGGTGTCATATCACGCCAATTCCGATAGCCAGTTTACATCAGCTTATTGTTAGATGATCATGCCTTCAAATAGCTAGTGCACATCATCAGAAATCATCAAGTTAAAGTGCTAGTCGTTAGCAGTAATAACCTGAACAACGACTCAAACGAATGTGGATTGACTGTGTGGTCACACAAAACAGTGAGTTTTTTTGAGATACATTGTACGCTCTTGGATCGAAGGTGTTTTGATATTGTCCAATATTCGGGGCAATTTTGTTTGTTCACATACTCATTCATCCATGAATGAGCCTTATGGCTGAAGATGAGTTTTCAATGAAAATTAGGACCAGGCCAAATGACCCCCATTAACCCTATTCAGCGAATACACGTTGTTGTCCAATCTTGTTTGTAAGCATAATATAATATAAAGTCACTAGTTTGAGTTATTCATTCTGTCTCAAATTCATTGAACACCACAGTTCTAGCTTAAAAATTTACCGTTTATTTGATTTTGTTGCTATTTAGTTGATAATTAAAAATATTTATTAACTGTCAATATAAGATTAAACGCATATGATGTCTAAGGTGTGACGTAATTAACCGTGCAATCAATATATTTTCAATGCAATCTTCTGTAGATGATGATTATTTATGATTTTACACCATGTATGCCTCTTTTTACACTCTATTTGATTTAGGAAAGCAATGAAATTGTAATTATAATTCGATTTTAATTTGAATTAATTTTTCAATTCAATTTTACGCCTAACTAAACAAAAAATTTATTTTTGCTAATTTCCACAAGGAAGCAGAGATCTAATCTGTGATAAATTATTCAATAATAAATAAAACATTTGATGTATATTACGATAGAACAACAGCCATAAACTAAACAATTTGCCAAATAATGATAAATTTTAATAAAAAATTTTAGGATTATCTTTTTGATTCTGAAGTTTCTACGTTATTTTGCTCTTTTTCTACCTCTAGAAGTATATGTATCTGGTAAGTGTAATTATGTGTATGTTTAAATATTAGACAACGAAATTAGAAATTCGTTCATTTAACTTCTCATATATCTATTTGTATAAACATATGTATATTAGAGCGACGCACCAAAAAAAGTTCTCGATGTACCCTCCTAAAAAAATGAACCTTGGTCTTTTTTAAGATGACATTTAAAATATTTCGACTCCAGCTTTGACCTTTCGTGAGCTGGATCATTTTGAAAAAGGGTCTATTTTTGCATGTGTTGTTAATTTGAGAATCTGTTTCCTTATCAACATATACAATATGGGCATCATAAGAAAGGTTTTTTAAGGCGCGTCCAACTGTATATAAGTAATCCAGAAATTTGTGCGTAAAGTCAAAAAAAACAGTTTTTGTCAAATAAAACAAGTTTGGAGGGTTCGAGAAATATAAAAAAGGTATTTTTGAGTTCTATTAAACTAACTGAACAACGTGGACTATACAGTTACTCGGGTGTATTTTCACTGTCGCACCGTGTTATTCAAGTAACTACATACATATGTATATATGGGCATACATATGTATGTATATTATTATTCCAAGGAAAATCATACATACATATTTACATTTTCTAGCTGTTTTCATTGTTTGTGTATCGAAAATGAGAAGACATTGTTAAATACGAAATACATACGCTGCTGTTTGCAACAATAAGAACAACAGAATATTTGATAAAAATAGAAAGTATCTGAATAATGCATGAAGCACGAAAACTGCAACAGCTGTGACTTACTATTCACAGTTTTTATTTCTGCTATTACCAAAAACTTAGAGTTGAAATGGATCTCAGAAATATTCTTATTATATATATATTAAGTGTTGTGCACTTTTGTAGCTCAGTAACTGAAATTTTGTACTGTCTTCAAGGCAATGACCAAATTGAGTGTCCTTGCATTGAAAGAAAGTGAAAGAAAATGCTTCCAATAAATAACATTTAAAGTGGACTTTATGTCATTTATGGGATACGGTTCTCTTCTTCTATCAATCAAATCGCGAAGTCCAGTAACAATATTACAAGTTGAAATATCAATAATAAAATAATAATTTTATTCATGTCATAGTCAGTGAGAACACTTAAAGCCTTTCTTTTTTTTTAAATAAACAGTTTAAAAGCTACAGAGCGATTACGTATCTTTCAAATGTAAATGTCAATATTACTGTCAATATTTTGTAAGGTACTCCGGAGTCATTGTAAATAAGCTCCAACAATCTGCTTGTTTGATTTCATCACTCTCATCCTCTTCTCTAGTTTACGCTTCAACAGCTACTGCAATGGTTCATAATTAATGCTTACAGTGGCAGTCTTTCAGACGAAAACCAACTGAATTCCAATTACCTGCCGTTATTCTGCTTGGTGAATGCAAGGAATGAACTAAGAAATGCACCGCAATATACGGACAATAAAAGTGAAATAAAAACAATAATTTTTACTCTTCTCGTTCTTGTTTACGAAAATATTGCTAAATATGCCGTTAAAAGCAATTATAGTAGCAAAAGTATGAGATTTATTGTTTTGTTTCCTTCCTTTTTTTCTCGTAACAAAACCGAGAAAACAGACATAAGTAATCTTAAAGCAGTAAATGGAAAACACAGAACTAAAAAGAAATAAAATTAAACGAGAGTTCAATTGGAATTACTAAGAAGATCTGAAACTGGACCTTCGTAACTTACTACAATAAAAACCAAAGGAACGCGAAGCTAAAGAAGAGATTAAAGTTTCTGTTCTTAATGTTCCTGCTGCTGAAGACTCTAAAGAAGAGGAAGATAACAGAATTGTGGAGCCATTCTTACTGCTTTTCTCGTACTTATCATACGTTAAGAACAGACAGGAGGAATGTACTTTATTTCGTAGATATTACAGAGGGACAATATTTCGGTCATCTATGTAAGTCTGATATAACAAAATTATTCATTTTGATAATGCGCTACTCAGAAGTGTTGAAAAATGTACACCTATTACGTTTTTTCGGAAAATTAGCTGAAAGTCTTTCTTATAACCCCAATAATTTTGCCGCTGTATATGAGCAACTTATTGAATTTCATGGTCGTTACAAATTTTGTCGCGATATGGTTGCAACTGTGAGTATTTATATAGGAAGAGACAATCAATATAAAATAAAAGCACAAAGAAAAAATGTGGATACTTAGCTAAAATGAGCTCTGCGTTTGCACCACTAAACAATTTTATAGCAGCTAAATACCTACAATAAGGAATGACCGTGGATGTATGACTACTCTTAAATAACCAAAAAAATTAAATATCACTCATACGTCAATACGTTGTTATGGAATATAAATAACCGTCTTATAAGGTATATCCATTAATTTTTAGATAGTTCAATTCTTAGTTTTCGTTCGATTAATTTATAATTTAACCATATCACGTGCAATATTAGGATTCTTTAAGTCTTCAAAAAAACCCACATTTTTAGAAATATGTATGTATGTTAATTGTCACACCACTGTACTAATAGAAACATCAATTCTCCTTTTTCTCCTTCAAAACATGCTCGAGCCCTTTCGTAAAAATATGAATTTAGAGTCGCCCAGATAAATGAAATACCAATTTCGAACCAGGCAGAGCGACCTTCATAAAAATCATGGAAAAATTATTTTAAAATGGGCGCAGCAACCTCTAATATAGACGGATGTACAAATACACATCCTAAGCTCATGTAGGTAATGATGGTAACTGCATATTCTCGCCCGGTTGATGTTGTCCCACCAATTCGATACGTGCGTGCAAAAAATTGTGCTTACTATACTTTTTACCTCTTTCCCTTTCGTTTTTTTTCCTAACATTTTCACTTCTGGATGAAATTTCTACTTATCTTCATGGTGGTATCCGTCCTCAAACCTACCTGTTTGCCTACTATTTTCTATGTAAATTAATGGTGTGCATGGTTTTGCTAATATAAAATCTTTCTAATAGTTAAAGAATTTCTTTTAACCATTATGCTCCAGTGGATTTTTTTATTACAGATTTTTTTATATACAGGGTGTATCAGATCAACGTTCCAAATATGCGACCAATAGTTGTAATGACAGTGGAATTCATGTGTTCTTAAAAAGAGCGCATATTGCATATTGGAAAATTTTAAAATTTGATTAGTCTGCATTTGGAGAACTTAAAAATCTAGTCCGTAACTGTTGAGAATATAAGAGAATAGAAATTAAATATAGAAATTGAGTGAGGCGTATGAGTACTGTTAAATCATTAAATAAATTAAATATCACTCATATGTCAAAGCGTTGTTACAAATAACCCGGTTATATAGAGTATATCAATTCGTTTCTAAATCACCAAATTCTTAATTTTTACCCGATTAAACTGTAATTTAACCATTACACACTACGTGTATTAGGATTCCGTAAAGTTTCTTAGAAAAAAAAATTGAGAACGTGCAAAACTAGTCTGTGATTGTTGTACATAATACTATAGAAATTTTGTTTCTTTATTAGATATAAAATGTCTGAAGTATAAATACTGAAATGTGTCTTTTAAAATTGTTTTTGAGTCCTTTGAAGACAACATTTTACATTTTATTTCTTTTTTTAATATTTCTTTATTTCTTTTTATTATTATGTTGACCTGCCAAAACTTTTATGTAAGTAAAGAAAAAAGTTATTAAATATTTCATCACAATAACATAAAAAAATAAATTTTTATTTGTTATCTACTTTCTCGTTTATCAAATGCTGCGTTATCTTTAACGTACAACAAAATAATGTTTATGTTTTTATGGGTAACGAGTACTTTCAGTGAATTCATGGATATATTTTTATATTTATATATGTATTACATATGTATATTATATTTTGTATATATTGTGTATATTGTATATATTTTTACTTTTGATGAGAATTTTATTTATTCGCAGAGTAATTGCCAGAAATCTGATGAGAGAAAGTCAAGAATTATTTTTGAATATTTTGTTTTGTTGGTGAGGTTGATCTGGGGTTTGAACCAAGGCCAATAGAATACAAGATCGATATAATACCAGATACATTTGATTTTCTTTTCTTTTTCTACAATAAACTCTCAATTTTTACTTCATCTGCACAACAATATTACAATTTGAGTAAGAATTTAATATCGATTTATATGCCTAAGTATTTAATGTGAATATATTTCATAATGCTTTAAAAAATTTTAAATTTTACTTCCATTTAACAGAATTTTTAAACAACACTTCAATGTCTTATATGTACATACATGCATGCCTGTGTCTGATTGAATTTCTAAACATAATCGTACATGCAAATACATGAACATATTTTTGTACATGAGTTCATGCTAAAAGTCGGAAAGTGTCTACATTTTGTTGTAATTTGGTTGACCAAAACATATTATATTTTACAAAAAATATTTCCTTTCACAGACACATGTTTCTGTTCTATAATTCTCTTTTTTCTCTTTCTACACAACAATTTATCATAATTTAAAGGCATGTTGAAAACGTGCTATTATACGTAACATTATTGAAATATATTGAAATAGGATTGTTGACGGTGTCATTTAATAAAATCACCTCTTAACTGCGATTAACGCATTGATTTTACCAAAAAATTTTGGACAACCTGTCAGTCGCATAAAAAATCTGGTTATGGTATCTATAAATATATGGTATAGCTTGAATTACCACCCAAAGGATGTAGAAAACCGAAATAAGGTGAATTAAGGATGAATTAAGGACTATGCAGACTGTTCTAGAAGGTTAGAATGTTCGTTAGGTAGGTTCGTTATACATATTTTCAAATTGCCGCTGTAAATAAAATTCCGAACAAGTATTTTGATTTGAAAAAATGAGCTGGTATGTCATGGAAACGTTGCAAATCTTAGAATGCCGCTTGGAATGCTCGGAACGTGCCCGTGATTTCTATACAAAAAAATGTTCTTGTTTTTTTAATTTACATGTATAAGGGCAGGTAGGTATATAGGTTTGAGAACGTATACCACGTAAATTTTACCCGGAGGTCATGTGACTCATTGTGATCGTCCTAAAGGTTCAGGATAAAGGAGCTCAGAATACGAATTTGTACCTGCTTCTAGGACGCTGCGCCTGCTTAGAAATAGGCGTGAAATTTGTCTGGGCGGATTCAAATCTAAAAAAAGGTAGTAATAAAAAAGCGAATTGGTAATGTGGTATAGTGCACCACATTGCCTTAAGATGGTATACCATATTGCCTACACATTTTTTCAATTGCTTTTGATGAGACTTGCAATGCTTTTCTAAAAATCTATTGAAAATGTAGGTTCTTTGCAAGTAGTTTCAAGTAATCCTCACACATATAGCGTGTACAGTGAGCGTCCAAAGTAACCAGCAAACTGAAATTTTTCCAATCGAAAGTATCTTAAATTTCTTAAAAATAATATTAACTTTTTGGATGTAAATTTTTCTAATTGTACAATGTCTTTTGAAGCTGTTTGTTTAACAAAGCCTAAAAATTTTGAGATTAAAAAATAACATGGTATACAACAGTAGCTGTAATTACTCTACACCATCAATTTTGTACCTCTCCTAAGAAATATGTTTTATTTTTGTAATTTTTTTTATCAAAACAAATTTGAAATGTTTAAAGTTTAAATCTGCCTCATTCATGTCAACTAAATAACGCAACTTATTCAAATTTCGACTACAGTCCTCTCATAGCTACCTGGAGACTGGAGCAGTTAATGTAGTACACACATTTTAGGGCCGAACATAATCGACTGTAACCGAATATAACATTGTCCTTTGTTTTCAAATTTGTTTACTTTGTTTTAAAATACATACACTCAATCGTTGAAAATTACAAAAAACAAAAATATTAAAAATTGTAGCAAAATATGAATCATTTTGGAATGCTGCCACTTTCAAATCTGTTCTGGTGAATGGCATAAAGAGGAAATATTTTGTTTAAATTTTATTTGCACTTCACATGCATAAATTAACCAAATATAAGCCCGACAAATATAATATATGCACATACATATGTATAGCACACAGACGCATAAACTAAAACGGACAGCAGTGTTTTAGTATAAAAAGTTTTACACATACACATAAGGGTGGGTTAATTTAGAATTACTCATAAAAATTCTGTTTTTATTTTTAAACAATTTGTAGTCGAGTAGAGTGAAAGATACAGTGTTTTATCAAATTTTTACTGCAGTTCAAATTGCTCAAACGCAAGTGCATTAGACCTTAGCGACTGTTAAGTATTTGCTTGTAAGTTTCATTCTTTTAATAGACGACAACATTAACAATATCATGTTCAGGATTTCTTTAAAAAAATTTTAAATTCCACCACGTCTCTACTGTTATGATGACTAAGATTTGCCACTCATAATGTCCATATGTTCACCCGTATGTTGATTTTTTTAATGAATCACATTCATTTAACACGTGCATAAATTTCTAACCAAAATAAACAGCAAAACAACAGGGCTGGTCATCTGCTTAATGCACATGATGTTTGAATTATGATGCAATCATTTTTTTGGAGACTATAGTGTTGAGATTTATTTTAAGAATTTAATTTTCTTTTTAAAAAAATTGTTATTTTCTAAAATTGTT
This sequence comes from Sarcophaga caerulescens, assembly GCA_927399465.1. Classification (NCBI taxonomy): domain Eukaryota; kingdom Metazoa; phylum Arthropoda; class Insecta; order Diptera; family Sarcophagidae; genus Sarcophaga; species Sarcophaga caerulescens. Next base: position 68,884,282 of record OV656873.1, read on the forward strand.
ATTTTCTAAAATGGTTAGGTTAGGTTAGGTTAGCCTGTAGCTTGCCGTTCACAGTCAAGTTCACTCGGTGGCCATATGGCCCATTGTGTTATACAATGTGAGGTAAACCTGCTTGCCATGCTCCGTTAGTGGTGAGTTTAAACCACACCGAAGTCCGAATGGAACCAACCAGTTCCTTTGACGGCACGTTCGCCACCATGCCCAGATCTTCAAACGTTCTGTCAACCAAAAACCGATGACGTCTATCCTTAGGTGCAGGGCACTCCCGTAATCTAGTGGGTAGCACGTTAGCTTATTAGACTATTCAAAACCCAGGTAAACATCTCCAAAAAGGGAAAAGTAAAAAAAAAATTCTTCGGCGGCATCCACTCCACAGATTTTTATCAAAAACTCTGAGAGTAAATAAATTAAAAAATTTCTCAAAAGTCTGTCGTTTGCAGTCGACTGTGACGGGACCACTCATGTATAAAATTTGTACACTCAACATAGGTGGTGTGAGAAACTCGGTTCGTAATCCTGACTGGAGGATTGTAGTGACCTATTATGTGTATATCTAGACTATCACTGTTGTTTTATGAATATTTAACAAACTCACAGATAAATAAGAGTCACAAAAAGAGCATTCGGTTAATAGAAGGACTCTCTTTCACCAATGTTTCTCAAGAACATACATACATAATTGGTCATTACAACCCTTCAGTCAGGATTACGACCTAGCTTCCCACACCACCCATGTTGTGTGTGTTAATTTTATACATGAGTGGCGGGACCAACAGTTTAAAGTCGTCTCTGAACGATAGATTTTTGAGAAACATTTTCATGGCAATTTTATTTACTCTTAGAGTTTTTGCCAGAAATCTGCTGAGAGGAAATCGCCGAAGAAATACTTTTTGTATTTTGTTTTTGATGTCTGGCCTGGGGCACGAACCCTGGCTTTACGTCTAATAAGCCAACACACTACCTACTAGACTACGGCGAATTCGACATTTTAAGTACCGACTGAAAATCTTTCGTAGGACATTTCTCTCGAATACTCTCAAGTCTGCTGCATCAGTGCTTAATAGAGTCCATGCCTGAGAGAGGTCGCCGAAGAAATATTTTCTCATATTTTGTTTTGTTGTAGACGTCTGACTTGTGGTTTATATCGTAGTCTCACGTCTAACAAGCAATCACACTACCTACTGAAAAAGAAAATGATTTTGTTTGACTGAGTTAATAAAACTCTTTGTCTTAATGACTTTTGATGGCGTTTGTTCTATAGTTTCTTACAAAGTCAGAAAGAAATGACGTTAATTTGGATTCCTATGGATTTAGAATTGTATATGTAACTACTTTTATCATTTCACATTAACACATTAACCTCCACGGCAAAAAATTAATTATTTTGTAGAGTGATTAAATTAGACGTTGTTTTAAAATGCAATAAAAGAAATAAAAATAAAAACAGGCGCCGTTCAGGAAAGCAAATGTAACAAAATTATGTTTTAATTTTGAAAATAAATACGAAAATATTTATTTTCACGCATTCATATGTTATTTACCTTTCACATGTGTTTACAGTTTAATTAACTCTTCTTATTCAACATCAACGTACTCGCGCGTTTGGTGTTATGTCGTCTTTGCTGCTTTTAAAGAAAAGGAATGACGGGAGATGTACATTTTACCAACTCCATATCAACATTTAATGTCACAGTATAGCATGTGAGTTAAATTAAATGTTTCACTTTTGAGCTTTAATTTTCTTAATTTGTTTTAAAAATTCATTAAAAAGAAAACATTTATTTAAATAAATTGGTTTCATTATTTCGAAAAGTTTGTGAAATATGTATGAAAAATTGTTATGAATTTAAGTTTGCAAGCCTCAAGAGGCTTCGTTTTGATGGAAAACTCTGAAAAATTTTACTTTTCACAATTATACCTTACAATTCCTCTGTAATTGTCTATACGAAGTAAGGTTAACCTCTTGAGCCAATGTGTACACATACAGTGGGTACCTAAAGTCTGTGTACCCCAATTTATTTAAAAAATTTTATGAATTTTAAGCAAAAGTTTGTATAAGAAAATAAAAGTTCTTATATTTATTTCTGTCGTGTAATAAAATATAAAAAAAATTAAAGAAAACTGAGGACAAATTCTTCTGATGTATAACAACAGTGTAGGTATTCCTAGAAATGTGTATATTTAAAATTCTATGAGAGGCACGGCCTACAGTTTAAAGTCAACTCCGAACAATAGTTTTTTGAGAAACATTTTCATGGCAATTTTCTTTACTCTCAGAGTTCTTGCCAGAAATAGTTTTTCATATTTCGTTTTACTGAGATGTCTGACCTGGTGCTTGAACCGTGGCGTTACTGCTAACAAGCCAGCACACTACCTACCAGACTACGGCGACTATAGTTCCAAATCCTAATTTTTACTAGGATGCTCCTTAAGGCTAAGCGCTCCATTTAATGTATTTGACAGTGAATATACCGCTTTTTTTTGTGCTTCCGTTGATATTTGATTCAGTATACTGTTGAATATTGAATCAGTCATAACCAAGTTTTTCAGTTGAGTTTTGTTTCCGATCTCAATCGTTTTCCCAAATGATCCCCTAAATACCTAGTTAGAGTCATATCGGTTAGAGTCATATGAAGTATGAAGACTCTAGGGACTTTGGTAGGCAAATCACAGCTTTGCATTACCGGAAATATTATTAAGATCATTGACTATGTAACTTTTATTTTTTACTGATTGACCAATAATCAATATCGTTAATCTGGCTTAAGTCTTATTTGAAAAGTTCTACACAATTTCTGTAAGAAAAACCTAATGTAAACCTTGTGCTATAATAAACACAACGCTGCAATCTCTCAAAAATAGAATACAGGGATGTGTATGAAAGTAATTATTTTAAAGGCAGCGCGACAACAAACAAAGATTCTGCAGCTTTTCATTTAGACTGATTGCAATTTTTACTGGCAGCAATGAGAGAATAGTGCTACAGTGACAGGATTTGTACTGGAAAAGAGTAGATTAATGTTGTCAATACAATAATATTCATCAAATAGAGGTTTAAAAAACACCAAATATGAAATATAATGCGAAAAACGTTTTAGTGCCGCCATTGATAAAGAGTTAACGAAATGTTAGATTTTTATTTGCTTATGATTTGCCGCTGATGTCTTTCTTATAATTAATATGTATGCTGCTAACCTTAGGGTGCAATTGCAAAATTGTTGTGTTTCCTACGTTGCGTTTATTGTGTTTTCATAAGCATTATAACAAGCATACTTTTAAAAGATACTAACACCCCAGGATCAGTAATGGCAATTTATTTGGCTTCTTCATGATATTTAGCTTTAATAAATATCAATAGATGACATCGTTTTAATTCACAACATGCATTCATTTGTGTACTTCAATTCAATAGATTATTTTTTCTTCAGATGTAAAGACTGATCCAACATTTATGTGTGGCATACGCTTATATAATAGACAAATAGTTCTCTCCTTAAAGTGAAAGTGTACAAGAAAACGATCGATAACATTTTTCTTTATTTTTCTTCCTTTTAGGACGTTCTACAATGGGTCAACTGGACCTCCGGGTACTGTACTCGTCTCAATTGGCAAGTACACGTCCGCTACACCTAATCAAACCTAATCTCTAAAAAAACGTAAGGAAAATAATTTTTTCAAGCAGTTCGTTGTGAGGTTCGAACTTTTAAGCTCTCTTACGTTTATAAGCCAGAATACTAAACACTAGACTATAAAGACACAAACTGGTAAATAATAGAAAATAAAAAAGTTAATATAGGACACCAAGAGATGTGTCTGTGACTTGGAATCCATATGAGAATGCCATAAAACTTCCACGAGCAACAGAGTCGCTCCAAATGGCAACCCGTTTAAAGCTGAAGATTGTGCCAATATAAATTAAATTTCTTTGCTACAGAATGCTTCGGCTGTGGCGTTTTTTTCTCACCTGAAACAGCTTTAGGCTCAAAAAGGTAATAATGTATTGTTTGGGGGCAATTTAAGTGATCGTTTAGCGATGATATTTTAGCAGCCCTACGCAATCATTCAATTATTTTGCCAATCTAGTGTAGCAATATTTTTAAAGTGTCTGTACTATTGCCGTAGTAATTTATTTATTTATTTATTAATTACAATACAATTACAAATTATATTTTAATCATATACGAGCTGAGTAATTTACACCATGTGCTCGGTGTAGTGTCACAAACCAGTGTCTCTAGTGGGAATCGAACCCACGACCCTCACGCTAATAGTCTAGCCATTACCCACTAGACTACCAGGGCACTCTGACGTATTAATTTCTTTTTCATAAAGGGTTCTCAAGCAATTGGTTGCAGTCTTAAGACTCTGTCTCTACGAAATTAGATCGCAATTTTTGTAGAAGGTCTTTCGCAATAGACAAAGTCAGTTTTTTTAATCAGCCAAACTTATATTATAATAAAGCAAATGAAATATTTATCTGCATCTGCATTAATGCAAATATAACATACGGAAATGAGTACGTATTTACAGATGAAAGTGCAAATGTTTGTAAATATTTAATATTTTTGTTTTGTCAGTAAACAACTAAACATAAAAATTTTTACGCTTAGTCAGCTATGTCATGCTCTTACTTTTGCTGTACAATGTTGTTATTATCCTTTGTTTGTTATTGTTTTGTTTTTGTTTTTATCTTTTTGAAACAATTTTTACAGGATGTTTTCATTAAAATTCAAATGTACGAGCACGACTATCTCTCGTTGTACATGCTCATTAATGTTATTGCATCATTATGCACAACAACAACAATGTATACAAGAAAGATAAGAAAAATTACATTTCAAATGCAGGATAACAAAAATAAAAAACAAAGAAAACTTCGTACTGGGATTAATCATTACATGCTGCAAATACGGAATAAATTATATTCAAATATTATAACCAAGTGTATCGGTAGCGCTTGTTTTCATGTGAAATTAAAACGGCAGTTTTCGATGGGAAAATAAAAAAAAAAAATTGTTTTTTTAAGTATTGACCATTGATATTGACCATTGATAGTATTGATATTGATGACGATACAATATCTTTCAATTTTACTACGAGGCGGTGATGACACCAATTTCTTAATTGAAGATGAATTTCGACGTCGGTGATAACAGGCTGGACGACGAAAAAGTCGCAATTCTTCAACTGAAGGCTGATGGCTTACCCGCTGAACTCACAACGGAAGCAAGTATGATTTTAATCTTGAATTTTTGAAGTCGCCGTAGTCTTGTAGGTAGTGTGTTGGCTTATTAGACGTAAAGCCCGGGTTCGTATCCCAGGTCAGGCATCAAAACGAAATATGAAAGAAAAATATTACTTCGGCGATTGCCTCTCAGCACATTTCTGGCAAAAACTCTGAGAGTAAATAAAATTTTCCATAAAAAAGTTTCTCAAAAAAAAAAAAAAATCTGTCGTTTGGAATCGACGTTAAACTGTAGGTCCCTCCACTCACGTATAAAATTAACGCACACAACATGAGTGGTGTGAGAAGCTAGGACGTTGTACAATGGGTCAATTCGACCTCCGGGTACTGTACTTGTCACAATTGACAAGTACACGTCCTCTAACCTAACCTAACCTACCCGCTGAATTATTCAAGGCCGGAGGTAACGAATTAGTAGGGTGAATGCACCAGCTTGTTCACAGAGTATGACTAGAGGAAAGTATTCCCCAAGATTGGTGTATTTTCCCTGCCGCATTTCTTACCAGCTTATTGTGTGAACGACTGAAGCTACTAGCCAAATAGCTGATCTTGTTAGTACGGCTTCAGATAAGTCCACCATCGACCAAATATTCGCACTACTCTATGAAGACCAAGTCAACGTCATTTTTTATCGTCTACAGTGGGTCACAGCTTATTTCAATCAACAAGTTTAAAAAAATTGTGTTCGCTTTTAATTCAAAACTGTTACCAATATTTACTCCGATCAGTTTATATTTTTTTATTTCTTATTTTAAAATCCATCACAAACAGATTATGAAACAAAACCTGCTACTACTTGTCATGTGCAAGAAGTTAGATTTTATGGTGGCAATGGGTCCTCTGACGTGCGACGCAACTGGTGCTCTACAAATGCTCATTCCTCCGTGCTTCTCTATTCCTCAGAAGCATAAACGATCTAGTTCGAGTTACCGAAGATTTCCGCATCCACTCCAACAATGTCCTGCATGAGCTCCTCAACGATATGAAGGTTGTTAAAACCATTCATGTCGTTCGAATGGAAAAGGAAGTTACAGCCAGACAGGTATTTGATGCTGCGATTAGCAGAAGGTGTAGGCTATTAGAGACATATCAGAATACCGAAATTTACAGAATACGAAATTTTCCCGACAATCTTAAAACTACTATATACTTGTATGTAAATAATAAGTTTAAGAGCAAATTTTATTTAAATCAAATAATTTTTCAAATATTTTTACTTTGTTTATGTCTTTACCTAAGGTTAAGAAAGGCGAAAGTGCTACAAGAAGAACTGTGTATATTCTAAGCAGATTCATAGCAAACAGTGTACTCCGTTAAACAATAAAGTGTCAGATTTTTGTCACTTTTTCTAACCTTTTCGCGTAAATTAAGCCTGTGTACAATTATTTATTTGCCTTCAAGGAAATAAATGCCAAACTTACGTCTGAATCTGTTTAAATTAGTAGCTTTAATAACTTTCACAATATTTAAGAACACATGTAGGCAACGTACATACAGCTAGCTTCTCACAGTACTTATGTTATGTGCGTTAATTTTATAGGTGTGTGGCGGGTATATAGCGAACAGAACAGAACAGAACAGATTTTGGAGAAACACTTTATGGCACTTTCGTTTAACCTCCGAGTTATCGCCAAAGAAATATTTTCTTTTCATAATCCGTTTGTTGGAGATGTCTGACCTGGGGTTTGAATCGTGGCCTCGCATTGCCTATTTGACTACGATTACAGCAGCTGGGCAACAGTTGGATCAATTTCGACACCGACACTGACACAAACAATTAGCCGTACACTATGCTATTGAAAATATATTTCATTGTATTTAAGAAAATATCACCTCGATTTAAAATAAATAACTGAATATAAATAATTGAAACAACAAAAATTCTGTGCATTCAAAAAATTATGAAATATGCTGAAATAATTGTCCATACAGCGTAGATAGAGACTAATCTCATCAACATAATGATATACTGAAATTAGCACTGTCACACATTTGACTGAGACAACAATTCTTTCTGATCGAATCTATAAACTTTAAAATTGATTGGGCTGTGTATGGATAAATTAGTTGATCAGTTAGCTAGTAGTTCAGAAATTTGACGCATAATTTGATAATAGAATGCAGTTGCAGTAAAAGTGTAATAATTCTGTAACAACTTTAAAAATTCTAACGATACACTATCATAAAAATTTATTTTTTACCTTTACACCAACTGTGCGAACTCTAAATTTATATTTCATGTTGCTCATACGCTGCGTATTCTTATTATTATTCAGTGTTTAACTATACAATTCACTAAAATTAGTTGCAGATGCTTGTCATAATAACTTCTAATAAATTTAATTACATCAAGAGAAAAGAAATAAAATAAAATTGAAAAGGAATACTTAGAGAACACTTGTTAAAACTAATTGCAAAACCATGTTTGGAAAAATATTTTTATGCCGCATAAAATAAAATAATCACAACATCAACTTATCGTAGAGAAAGCGAAACAAATATAGTGAAAAACAGAATATTTTAAATAGTTTTACTTCTACTACTTTCCCTCCTTTTGTACAACTTAAATCGCGTAATTTTCAGGCTGTCTATTTAGCTTTATGCAAACCCTATGCAATGATTGTTAAAAAGAAGAAAACTACATTTTATCAAAAGAAAAATGTGAAAAAGTGCGAATTTTTTTCCAAGAATTTGTTTTTCAATTTTGTTAATTTTTGTTCTAAACTTTTATTATGATTCATTCTTTTTTCTTAAACTTTTCGAAACTTTTTTCGGAATATTTTCTATGAACATTACTTATTATGCGTCTTCTTGTTTCCTACCTGCTCATTCCCTTGATTTTATAATTTACACAACAGCACAAAACTTTAAATGACTGAAAGATTGAACAAGTGGTTGTACGGAAGTAAAATAAAATAAGATATACCTGTGACAGAAGTTTTTCATAACGTTGATTATACTCTTCAGCATTTTATCATGCAGATACTTATCATATTCTAGCCCTTATTTGAATTATTCAGTCACATTTACTTAAATTCCAAAATTACCTGCAACATAACCAAATTTTCTACAATATTTATCGTCCTTCCACACAACTTTTTGATATTGTCCAGTGCTACAAATTAGAAAATGATTATGATTCAGTTGTAATTACGGTATACGGAGAATAAAACATTATATAAAGTGGTGTACTTGATTCGAGTACACAGGTAGTAGCATCTGTTATTGAATTCTCTTAAAATACATCGGCTAAATAATCTACGTGGTTTTAATAAACGTAAATCTGGTAGATCTTAACATAACAGTTACTCCAGTTAGCTGGAAAGAGAGTCTTCGATTGAATAGGTACCGTGCGTTTCTCACAAGAATTCACACGCTATAGCTTGGTGTCGTAACGTAGGCCTACATACATAATTGGTCATTACAACCCTTCAGTCAGGATTACGACCTAGTTTCTCACACCATTTATGTTGTGTGTGTTAATTTCATAGATGAGCAGCGGAGAATCTACAGTCGACTAAAATTGCCGAAGAAATATTTTTTCACATTTCGTTTCGTTGGATATGTCTGACCTGTGGTTTGAATCGTGGCCGCACATTTAATAAGCTCACACACTATCTACTAGACTAAGGCAACTACAACAAGAGTGCAATTCGAATCAGAATATAAAAATTTACAAGTAAAAAAAAACAAAATGATACCTCAATTTTCTATTTTATGGAGTGCAATTATGATTCAATAAACAAATGAATAAAAGCGAAAGAAAAAAATGAAAAAGAATTCATGTTCAGTTGTTAAAATCTAGCAACATCATAACCGACTGTCACTACGTTTTAAGAGTTTTTAAGAACGAAAATGTCTGCAGAAAAAAAAATCGAAAACATAAATCTGAAATCGTTTTTTGCAAGATTTTTTTACTTTCGTTATTCTCGTTTTGAGTGACTTAAGCTCCTAGTGGTATTGATCGTAGCTCGCTTTTACTTTGTTTTAATAACAAAAACGCATAAATCTAACTGAAGTATATTGCAAGTATTTCGCCTCTTTATACAACTTGAACTAGAAATTTGAATGAATGCATGTTTGATTTAAAATGCGAGCTACAAAAACAATGTATGACCCACTCACTAAACAATTCTACTTTAAGAATTTTTAATTGTTTAAATTTAAAATTTTTTGTTTGTAATTTCTTGACGGTGAATACATTAAGAAATATCAAATTATTCCAAAAAAGTTCTTAGCCGTAATATATTACAAAAGCAGAATAAAAGCACAAACAAAACTAATTTTGACTAGGAATATTCAAAATTCTATATTTAGATGTGTTTCATTTATTCTATATTTGGCATAAGACTTCCCTGAATTTATTTTCAAAATTAATTTCTGGAATTACGGGTAGAGATATGAACTGCACTCTAGTCTATTCATTACTCCATATCGCTACCCGTAATTTCTAGTCTATTCAAGTTGTTGTTTCATACTATGATTCAGTTTAATCTTGTATATTGTAAATAATTTCGAAATCGACAGATACATTCAATGGATTTAACCGTAGATCGAATTTTAAAAATTCTACATAATTCTGGCTAATCTATCACTTTTGATACATACTTGTAGTACAAAGAATTGTCACGAATATTGATAGATTTTGGTAAAAAATTTAAGTATTTATATTCCTTTCAATTCATTTTAATAAAACTATTTTCACACGCATTAGTAACGCTCTTAACCTAATGGTACAAACCATTGTTATATTTCGTAAGAAAAAATTTATTGTCAACGCCATGTGAGTTCAAAAAATTTAACGTTACAATCGAACATCGATTATTTCAATATCAATGCTCTCCCTTTGATTCCTCTCAGGTTTCCCGGATAGAGGTTTCCCCAAATACGGCTGTAAGTGGTTGCTACGCACGTAGCATGTACTTGAATCTACAACTGCTCATCCGATTTCGGTGGACCACGAAATTTATAACGACCATAAAGTTTAATTAGTTACTAATTATTAATTATTGGATTTATTAAAAGCTGAAAGACTTTCAGCTCATTTTTCGAAAAGGCGTAATAGGTGTAAATTTATCATCATTTCCGTGTAGAACATTATCAAACCGAATGATTTTGTTATCTCATAAATGCGTAGTTGACCGAAATATTATTCTTCTGTGATATCAATGAAATAAAACATAGGACAAAATACTTTTATCTAATATTTGTCTGTCACGTGAGATAAATATGAGAAGAGCAGTAAGAGGGGCACTATAACATTTCAAACTGCATAGCAAACAGCGTGAAAATTAGTAATATTTTCTCTTCCAAAACTACTAAAGAAGTAGTGGCTATAAACGTGCAATTGTAATGGTTATTGCTGCCGATAAAGAATAACGTTCAATAAAGTTCATAAGACGGGCTTTTGTTTTCTTCTTCTTCAGCATCTTCAGCAGCAGGAATATCACATACATACATACATACAGAATTGGTAATTACAACCTCTAGTTGTAAATTGGAAATGTCTGAGCTGAGGTTTGAACCTTGGTCTGACGTTTAGTAAGCTAACACGCTTCATACTAGACTCCGATTATTTCTATCAATATCATGAGCATATCAAGAACAAAAAATGCAACCTTTTCACTTTCATCCAACACCTAGCTTTCAATTCTTTCTCAAATACCATAAATAATGTATTATTTACGATAAAACTTCACAAAATCTTTGAAAACTTAAAAAAATTACATACACAACGGCAAAGAATCCCTAGGAAAGTCGTATGTATCAGAAATGATACATAAGCCAAAATTATGAAGTTTTTGAATTTTGAAAAGTCCAGTTTGAATTTTTTTTTTTTGTTTAAAATAATGGCGATAACAATACTAACGAATTAAAAAACATCAGGCATCTATCTTTTTCTGAATTAGAGTTATACAGTCTTAAAAATTGAAATGTTTCATTTTTGATACAAAGCTCGATCTACGGTTAAATAGACAGGTTGAAGTCGCCTTAGTCTAGTAGCAGCAGTGTTGCCACGAAAAAAAAAATATTGTAACCAACATTTATGAACAAAATCACCAAATAAGAAAAAATATAACCAAAACTAAATTCTCAGTTTTTTTATTTTATTTTTTTTCAAATTTAAATTACAATTAATACAACAGAGTAAGAAAAGAAACAAAAAATAACAAAATAAAATTTTAGTCTTACTAATTTATACATTTCTACAAACAAAACAAAAGCTCTATTTATAAGAAAAATAAATAACCAAACACGGAGAAATCTACACATCTACACATTGAACAAAAAAATAACCAATTTTGGTTAGAAATAACCAAAAACGGCAACACTGAGTAGCAGTGTGGTGGCTAATTACATGTGAGGCTACGGTCAGACATCTCCAACAAAACGAAATATGAACAAATATTTCTTCGGCGACTGCTTATCAACAGATTTCTGGCAAAAACTCTGAGAGTAAGTGATAAAATTACCATGAAAAGTTTTTCAAAAATCTGACGTCCGGAGTCAACTTTAAACTGTACCTCCCGCCACTTACGTATAAAACTAACACACACAACAGAAGTAGTATGAGAAGCTGGGACGTAATCCTGACTGAAGGGTTGTAAGACCAATGGTATATGTGTGTATGTATGTATTATTAATGCTAAAGTCAACAAATTTAAACTGAGTACTGTTAATAAAATTTTTAAGGGATTGATTAACCAGCTTTCCTGTGTGAATTAGTACCTCACACATCAGAAATAAACAACTTTAAACGTTTCCAAAGAATTATTTTATTTTGTTTTTATTGTTTAATATTCGTTCCATTACATTTGCAATAATTTTTGTCAGTTTTCCATTACTTTAGTTTGCTTAACATTGATCGTTTGTGGTAGTTTGTAAAAGCTATTCAGATATTTTCTTTTTCCATTTTTTATATTCTACTTTACCACAGGGATGGAAGTATTTTCATAAAAAAGAATATTTTTCATGTTTCCATTTTAATGATGCCTCATTTACTTATAAACAAAAGTTTTCTTTCTTCTATTTAGAGATTTGCATTACTGTTCTGCACTTCCAATATCCTGAGGATATTTCTTTGATTATTTCTTCATCGATTTTAATCTATTTAATGTTGCTGCAATATAAATTGAAAAATTATAAACGATTTATTTTTAGCATTACATTCCCTCATTCTACTTACGGCAACGCTGTAAGCCAGTGAACGAGAGAGAACGATATTTTTGAAAAAGAAAATTTAATTAAAGTACAATCACAGCAGAACTTTTGAATAACGTATGTATTGCGTACTTTTTATAATTCTAATACAAGCATTTGGTAGGTATAATAATAGCAATCTTACTTACTTACCTATTTATTTGGCCATAAGTAAACAGATCCTTCCAGGCGCCTCTGTTTCTTGCCTGGCTTTGCCAGTTGGTCACCCCATTCGATGACAGGGCTTCCTCGATTTGGTCTTTCCAACACAGACAATCTTCACCGACCAGTGCAAGTCCCCGCTTTAAATACCCTTTTTATATTCGAATAAAATGGCCGAGCCAGTGCGCCAGCTAGATGATAATACGCTGCACAACGTCCATGCTTTAAGGAGCTCATATACCTCATTGTTGAATCGGAATCTACGTCAACTCGCACTGGTCCGAAGGTCTTAGGTAGGACTTTTGACTATTGCGACCACAATACTGCTTATTGGCAAGAATGATCCTATGCTAACGGCGTATCCGCACGTTTTTTGGCTACATCGGAGAAGGTCGTGATTAACTCATGTTAAAAATTAGTGTTTCGGTAAGATTTAAACGAAACAAAATTGGGGTTCATAATGCATTATCATTTCCATTACCATTAGCATTTCCATTATCCTTAGCATTAATGCAGCAAAAAATGCAGCCAGCACTAGTGGCCATGAAAATAATTAACAATTTTAGTAGTGGTGGAAATTTAATGCTCTAAACGCAAGAATTTTTCTAGTATTACATTACCATGAAATTTCATTATCAGTAAATATTTGTTTTTTGCATCTATTTTACTGATAATGTGTTCATTTATGATTGTAATAGTATCATGTCCACGTATGAAAGTGTATGAAGACGAGAGTGGAACTGAAACAGTAGAATTTAATTTGCATTTCTCCATAGTACTAATGAATTTCTATATATTACCGCTACAACCATAAAATAATTGGTTATTACAATCCTCTAGCCAGGATTACGACCTAGCTTCTCACACCACTTATGTTGTGTGTGTTAATTTTATACATGAGTGGTGAGACCTACAGTTTAAAATTGATTTGGAACGACAGATTTTTGAAGAAACTTTTTCGTGGCGAATTTATTTACTAATGGAGTTTTTGCCAGAAATTTGCTGAGAGGTAGCCATTGGAGAAATATTTTTTCATATTTCGATTTGTTGGAGATGTATGACGTGGGGTTTTAAACCATGGCCTCATGTGTAATAAGCCGAAACAGTACCTACTGGACTACGGCGACTTCATAACCTCTAATCATTCATAATTAATTCAATTTCCACTACCATTTTCAATGCTTTCACCGAATATTTGTGGCCTGATGCATTATTTTTTCCTTTACCACAAAATGTAATGAAAAAAGAAATCCTCTTCAATAAAACCAACTCTGGAATAAAATCGCTAATTCTGGGTTAAAAATCTTTTCGTAATAAATTGTCGTATCAACCCAATTGCAATAAATATTTTTAGTACTTATTATCCCCCTTTCTTATGTAATACTTGCATTTGTATTTTAATTTCCTTTTATAAATTGCTATTATTTCTTTACAGTATTCGTTGCATAGTTTGTCGTTATTATAAGCTTCCATTTTTAGTTCTCCTTCTTAACATTCAATTTTTTTATTTTTTACTCTCTACTGGAATGGAGTTTATTCAATGTAATGGATTACACTGTTTTTAGTTTTTGCAATACAAAAGAGCGATGAAAATCAAATGTTTCTAAAAGCAACGCTGAAAGTAATGCATAAACTAATGTTGACAGATTTCCAATGATGACTAATATTTTAATCCACTGTTTAATTTTATTTATTCAGAAATTTTCTTTCTTTGCTCATTAATTTAATCTTTTCAGTCTTTAAATGGAAGCAGTTGAGATAAAATTCTGAAAATTCTGGTTGTAAATAAAATTGCCGTGAAGATGTTTCTCAAAAATCTGTATTCCGCAGTCAACTTTAAGCTGCAGATCCCGCTACTCATGGATAAAATTAACACACACAACATAAGTTGTGTGAGAAAATAGTTCTTAATGCTGATTGAAGGTACGTAGTGACCAATTATAGATGTATGTACGACAAGAACTTTAGTCATATTTTCTTCATTTAAAAATAAACACCTACGATTAGAATAATAGGAAACCATTCATTATTAATTATAGGGTGGGAAATTTAAAAGTTTAAATTTAAGAATGCAAAAACGGTTTGAAATTCTTCGAATTTTATTTTTCTGTTGTGAAATGCAATTGTTCCGGTTAGAAATGGAATATTATTTGATTCAGCTGGCCTCACAAGATCTCATTCGATCGCACCAATTTTCGTGCACTTTTTCGAGGGTATGGGGTCGCATCTCAGCAATCGCATCACGTATGTTGGCCTTCAAATGCTCAATTGTCGCTGGTTTGTCGTCGCTATCAAATCGCAGCAAGTTGCACCATCCTATTGAAACCAAACATCGTTCACATCAATACCATGAAGAGCGGGTATAAAAAAATTGGTTATCATGGTGCGATAGGTGTCTCCAACGACCGTAATGGTTGCATCGTCCACATTTTCAAAGAAATATGGGCCAATGATGCCTCCGCTCCACAAGCCGCACCAAACAATCACTCGTAATGCTTCATCCGAAGAGATGATTTTTTAGCAAAATCGACATCATCGTGCAGTTTCTCGTTGGCTCAATAAGTCACAACGTTGCTCAAGCGTAAATCGATTAATTACGTTCAGTTGAGATAATATAGTGAATTTTGTGATGACATACGTATTGTCAGATTCGAAATAACCTATGGTTTAAATTTAAACCGATAGATAACAGTTCTCGATTGGGTGCTGAAAATACTGGATAGTGAAACCCGCGAAAAGCGGTGTTGCATCGGATGGTTACAGAATCAAAAATGGGAAAAATCTTGAGTTAATCCGGGATTTCGGGTGGAAAACCAGATCGATGCTTCTAAATCTGTTAAAGCTGTCAGAATAGATAGCTTCCGGCAACAATTGGTTCAGGATACAATCAATGCATTAAGCTGGGAGCTGCTACCCCACCTATCGTATTCACCAGACTTAGGTTCTTCTGAATTATTTTCTATTTGTTATCATCGATGGCATTCGCATTAGCTGAGGTGCACTTCGATTATCACGGGGAAGTCGAAATTGGGTGACAAATTGCTTAACTTCAAAAGACGAACAGTTTTATTGGCCTGAAAGTTCGAAGAAATGTGTAGCCAGGATTGGCCAATGATTTGAATGAAATATTTAGACCATTAGACCTGGTATATAAATACTAAACGCGTAAAGGCACAACTCATATAATAGATGCCTTTTGTTTACTTATGCATATATTTTAATAGGGGTGAAAAAGAACAACACAAATATAAATTAAAAAGGAAATAGAAAAGTTCACAAAAGTTCATAAAAAATAGAAACAAAATACATATTGCATAATGAAACAAAATATATACATTGTCAAAATAATACATAAACAAAAGCCCTACGCGAGTGCTAAAATACAAGTTGATTATCGATCCTCAACACAAACAACAATCACAGAAGGTCACACAAAATAAAAAAGTGCGTTAACAAAAACAACACACATATAAAACAGTAAAAATTAAGAACATTTCAAAATCAAAAATAACACAGCACATATTTCAAATTATATATATATATATACATATATATACATATACATATATATATACATATATATATTGTAAAGGGTGATTTTTTAGCTATTATCTTTTTGGCAACACTGGTTTAAACAACTCACGCACGTTTCGTGTTTTGTTTCACTGTCAAACATCTTCAGTTTGGTCTATAATTTAACCATGAATCGTCTTACAAACGAACAACGCTTGCAAATCATTGAATTTGGCATCATTGGACCGTACTTCTTCAAAGATGCTGCGAATCGTAACGTAACTGTGAATGGTGAGCGCTACCATGAGATGATATCCAACTTTTTTTTCCCAAAATGCAAGAGCTTGACTTGCATGACATGTGGTTTCAACAAGACGGTGCCACATGCCACACAGTACGCGTTACAATGGACTTATTGAGAGGCGAGTTCGGTGAACATTTTATTTCACGTTCGGGACCGGTCAATTGGCCGCCTAGATCGTGCGATTTAACGCCTTTAGACTATTTTTTGTGGGGCTATGTTAAAGCTCATGTCTATACAGACAAGCCCGCTTCAATTGACGCATTGGAAGACAACATTGAAGCATTTATTCGTGAGATACCGACCGAAATGTTGGAAAGAGTATGCCAAAATTGGACTAAGCGGATGGACCATTTGAGGCGCAGTCGCGGTCAACATTTGCATGAAATAATCTTCAAACATTAAATTATATGGACCGTACTATCGATTCAAATAAAGATTTTATGAATTTTTCTGAATTTTATGTGCTTTTTTTTTGGAAAAATTTTCCTATAGCTTTTAAAAAATCACCCTTTATATATATATAAAATTATCGTTCTTTGAAAACATAAATTCAATCATTCATTAAATTTTTGTTAAGTATCTTTTCAAGGTGTTGCGGGTGAGACATTTAACGTATTGTGAAATAATGAAAAACACGCTACTTTTGTCGCTGTATTAAGAAAGTAATCGTACTGAAAATACGTTTATTTGAATATTATTTTCCTCCTACATATACTTTTAGCCTATTGTCTGTCTATATCTGCCATATCCTATGAACAAACACGAAACGAAACACTTCAATTGTACAAGGGCTTTGTTTTTCAGATCAAATTGGTTGGGTTTTTATTTCAAATTACCATTTGAACAGACGGTTGGGGTATTTATATATCACGATAAGTATTATTTGCAGTATTAGGTATTTATTTGAACAATTTTTTAAAAGATTATATCTTAAAAACATGCAAAATTTTATTAAATAGTGTGAGACAGGAATAAATATTATGTTTATAGCACAGTAAAGTAAGTGTGTCTGGAGTTGAGCTATGGTGTTGTGCATGTAAGCCTATCGCATAAACACTATTAAATACTTTACTTGTTCATAAGCTAAATGTCTATCCTTTTGTGAAATATTGAAACATATTTACAAGATAGGCAAAGAAAAGCCATACAATACAATTCAACGACTGCAGATTGGTTAGTCTAATAGGCCAAGCTGCCAAAATTTTCCTTAAAATTCAGAATTCATTGCAGAATTTATGAAAAATTTGATAAAAACATAATGGAAGATACGCAAATTGTATTCAACAGTAATGTGAATGTGAATATAGGAGAAACATAGTTTTTCCTACGGGATCTGATTTAGAAATACCGAAACCTACACAAATAAAACTTTAATTACGCGGAAGCATGATCATGATTCTAATGTCTGTTAATATAAGCAGGAACGAAATGCAGCGTGTAAAGAATTAAATTTAACGAAACTGATCGGTAAATTAATATTTAGTCGAAAAGAAATATATCAGAATATTTGGTAAGTGGCATATTGGTCAACAACATTCGTCATCCAGATGACATATCACTTTAATATCCGATAGTATGCGAGAACTGCAAGATCTTCTGTGCAGATTAAATACATGTAGCGAAGGATACGGCTTAAAATTTAATATTAAAGGCATAAAATACTGTCGTAAATAGGAAATAGGTATTATAAAAAAAATCTTAAATGTTGATAGAGTACATAATCTTAACCCTAAAAATAAAACGTTACTTTTTTGTATATTAAAATAACAATACATCTGAAGGGTGTAAAATTTATGAAATATGTTACTATATTATGATGACTTTTTTCACAAATTTTTTCTTTGATCAACATAATACTAAAACGATATAAGGAAAAATTAAATGTACATAAAAAAATGTTCCTAAAATAAACAGCATTCTTCAAAGGATTCAAAAAGAAGTTTGAAAAACATATCACATACTTTATAGCTAAAAAAGTTACTCTATTTATATACTAAAGGGTAGGCCATTTAAAAGTTTAAGTATAAAAATTCAATAAAACAAAAACGGTTTGAAATTTTGCCAAATTTACTTTTTTCTTTGAATATTATTTCATTCATATGGCTGCCGCGGCGGGACTCACAGTACCCCATTCGATCGGAACAATTTTCGTGCACTTTATGGGGTGCACGTATGGGATCGAACTTCATCAATAACATCACGAATGTGAGCCTTTAAATGCTCAATTGTCTTTTCTTTAACGGCGCCCCACAGAAAATAGTTCAATGGTGTCAAATTGCCTTGAGTCTAATAAATCAACACACTACCTACTAGACTACGGCGACTTCAACATAAAAACAAAAAGAAATAACGAAATATTAAATATACATAAAAAATTTTTCCTAAAATAGACAGTATTTTTGAAGCATAAGTTTAAAAACTAAAAAGAAAATATTTTTTGTAACATTTAAGATTCATACATCACATATTTTTTATAGTTAATAAAGAAACTGAATGTTTGTGCTATTATATACAACCGTTGCAGACTAGCTTTTTATGTTCGCCAGACATAATATTTTTGATATGTGTTTGTAAAGTTTTCGAAGAGCATAACAGGCAATATCCTCTTTTTTAGCAACTGATCTCCACTGTCACTACAACTATTTTTGATCATATCAGCAACTTTATTTTGAACGTTGTTGCGCTATAATTGCGATATAACTGTAGTTTCAAGAGTCAGTTCATCCAAGATGTCGTTAAGAATAGGAAAAGATTTTTCATTTATATCAGGGATTGCAAATAATTGTTATTGATAAATTTTCTAGAGAAAGAAATCATGCAATGATTTTTATTTTTTAATTTTTATTAAAAAACTCAACAAATAATGATTATTTTCTGAGTTTTATTTTTTGTTCAGAGAATAACAGTCATTGTGAGAGTTTTATTTTTCGCTCAGAAAATAATAGTTATTATGTGATTTTTATATTTCATTCACAAAATAACAGTTATTTTCGGATTTTTATTTTTCACTTAGAAAATAATAATTATTTGTTGAGTTTTATTTTTTTGCTTATAAAATAAAATTATTTTTAGAATTTTGATAATACAGGAGAAAACTAAGATATTTAGTGCAAGATATATGATTCCTTATGGTACTTTTTCATTATACAACTGGTAAATTTTGAAAATTATATAATATTTAATATAAAAATATGAAATTCAACATATAGGGTCCTAATTAAACTTATTTCAGTATGAATGTCGATAGGGATTCAGATGATGAAATTGAAGATGAAATGAAAAAGGCTATTACAGAAATAAATAACTATAACCCAAAGCCTATTGATATCAATGCTGATATAATGAGTTATTTGGAAAACAATAAATATAAATACCCATATTTATACAGATTGGCAAAAGTGCTACACAGTGCGCCTGCAACACAAGTTACAGTTGAAAGGGCATTTTCAGCTCTAAAATTAGTATTGACTGATTTAAGATCAATATTGTCTAGCGACTCTATACAAAAACTTTTATTTGTAAAACTGAATTAAAAATATTTAATTTTGTAAGAAAATTTGAATTAATTTTTTTTAATAATAAACAAATAAATAGTGGTTATAACTTATATAATCATAATATTGTTAATAATTTATATATTCAGAGGTCTATTCCCAAAAGTACCAATTGTAGAATGAAAAAGTACCAAAAAGTACATTCATACAGAAACAAGTTGAATTAGGACCCTATATGCTGAATTTCATATTTTTATATTAAATATTATATAATTTTCAAAATTTACCAGTTGTATAATGAAAAAGTACCATAAGGAATCATATATCTTGCACTAAATATCTTAGTTTTCTCCTATATTATCAAAATTCTAAAAATAATTTTATTTTATAAGCAAAAAATAAAACTCAACAAATAATTATTATTTTCTAAGTGAAAAATAAAAATCCGAAAATAACTGTTATTTTGTGAACGAAATACAAAAATCACATAATAAGTATTATTTTCTGAGCGAAAAATAAAACTCTCACAATAACTGTTATTCTCTGAACAAAACATAAAACTCAGAAAATAACTGTTATTCTCCGAACAAAAAAATAAAGCTTAGAAAGTAACAATTAAAAAGTAATTTTTTTTAATAAAACTCATAATGATTACAGTCCCTGATTTATATCCTTCTATTGAAAGGTTGTTCATTAACAATTATTGTACTGTGGTAATAAATTAAATCGGAATATATAAACCAAATGTCTCAACGACAATAAAATCAATTGTATAGCCTGTGAAGTCACCGTAGTCTAGTGGGTAGTGTGTTGGACTATAAGATGTGAGGTTTTGATTCAAACCCCAGGTCAGACGCCTCCAGCAAAACGAAATATAAAAAAAATTCTTCGGCGACTTCCTCTCAGCAGATTTCTGACAAAAACTCTGAGAGTAATTAAATTGCCATGAAAATTTTGTTAAAAATAATCTGTCGAACGGTGTCGACTTTAAACTTTAGGTATCGCCGCTCAGTACACCCTTTTTCCTTCTTCCCATAACATATTTTCGTAGTTTTAACATAATGCATTGCATGAATAGGGGCTACCCTCTGAGTGTTAATCGCACAAAAAAATCTCAAACTTGAAATCCAATACTCGTAGCAAATAATGAAAAATTTTTTAAGAAAATTAAATAGATTAAAAAAAATAAAGTAGGAATCAAGTGTTGGTTTGTTAGACGTGTGGAATCGATTCAAATCCCACGTCAAACATCTCCAACAATACAAAATACAAAAAAAATATTTTTGGCAACTTCCTTTCTGCATACTTCGGGCAAAAACTCTGAGAGTAAATAAAATTGCCATTTAAGTATCTCAAAAATCTGTCTGAAAAAAAATCATGTATGAAATTAACGCACATAACATAAATGGTGTGAGAAGCTAAGTCGAAGTTCTGACTGAAGTGTTGTAATGACTAATTATGTATGTATGTATGTAATGAAATGTAAAAGAGATTAAACTTATTTTTCGATTGAAAAATTCCCGTTCGAATATCGAGAACTCATATGAAAAATCAATCAAAAAAAGTATACATAAATATGTCCACCATCTGTATATTATTTCCTTAGTACTACTGTGACTGCGTACAAATTGTTATTTTTGTATGATTTGTATCATCATACTTAATAAATTAGAAATAAATTTTTATTTAATTTTTTTATTTTTCTGTTTTTCTTTTTTTTTTTATTAAATTAATGTTCTGGCTTCATGGCAAACACCACCTGTTATAATGCTTTGTAATATATAGACGTGTTCTTAAAATAAACCATAATATTGACAATGCTTAAAGCATTTTTAATTACATCAGCTGCGACGTGCAGGTTATAGTGTTTCATCTTTTGCTTAATGACGTTAATGAAAATCCTTACTTTGATAATGATGATAGCATTGAGAATGAGTGATGTTTATGACAGTTTAAAAAGGAAGAAGATGTATAATTGTGTTCTTCTAGGACTATAGAGTACACTGAAATTCCCTTTATATTCTTTACATTTTAAATATTTTATATTAGAAGACATTAAGATTTTTGTAAGAAGCTTTTTCGCAAAAAAACCCGGTTTTCACTTTACGATGCAAATTAAAATTATAGAAAAGCACCAAAAAGGTGTTTCTAATTTAGCTTAATGCCGTGAAACAAGTAGTATGTAGGAGATTATTTAAAAAAACGGTTGTTTTATTTGATATTTCTATGCTTGTCTCATACATTTAATGACATTGTTACGCAGACACTTGATGTCCGAAATAGGACTTCAATAAAAAAAATTAATGGATTGCATGATCTGATACAAAGAAAGATAGCTGCACTAGATTTAAATACAGCGAATTACAAAGGAGATTGACTGAAGGGACAATGTGTCGACAACAATACTTTCTAGCTTGAAAGTACCACTCACACAATGGTTAGCAATTTAAACTTAGCGACAATACCAGCCAACATAAGAGAGAGAGAGATTCCCAAGAACAGTGTAAAAATTCATAAAAAGAGACAACGGCTCAAATAGAAAAGGATGTAAACGAATTTGAAGGTTTTGCGAAGAAAGTTAAAGGCATTATGTAAAGGTGACAGGGACTTCCTCGTACCATATCTCTATCATAGAGAAAACTGTTAAGATTTACGTAGGTGGAAAGTTTACTGCCTTAGCGGAAACTGTTGGTGTTCAATTCGGTGTTACTGAGAAGAACACAATTTTAGAACCGTTCACTACGCTGAATTATTGCTGATACGTGGTCTAGTCAAAAACTCATTGACTTTTTGAATTTCTCATGTGAAAAGAAAATATAGCTTCTATCAGTAGGCATCTGTCAGCTGACTCCAGTCAAATTTTTAACAATCTCCATCCATTTATTTTGTATTTTATAACCTTTGATAGCAGACTACTGTGTGATTTAAAATTTATTTTAAAAGTTTAAATTTCGTGTGCCTCATTACAATTATTTGCTACATAAAAACAACATCACTTAACCCAGGCTAAGTTTGATAAATACTAAAAGAACTCCACTGGAAAAAAGTGTCTTACAACATTTCGTTGCGATCATACAACGTTACATACCTTCCGAAATTTCAGTCTCTACTGCCAATGGAATTGATAAAATTACGTAATGTTGGACAACTTGAATGATTGGAGAAACAAGGTTGTAATCTAAACTAAAGAGTTCTAATGACCACTTAGATAAGATAGTAAGTTAAGACCAATGCGGTTATCCAGGACGAATTGGCGTGCATTCGATGAGTTCGCAAAGATTTTTGAAAACCTGCTTGTATCTAAATATTAAATAACGGGTGATTTTTTAGCTACTATCTTTTTGGCAACACTGGTTTAAACAGCTCACGCACGTTTCATGTTTTGTTTCACTGTCAAACATCTTCAGTTTGGTCTATAATTTAACCATGAAACGAACAACGCTTGCAAATCATTGAATTTTATTATCAAAATGCGTGCTCTGTTAAGAAAGTTCATTGCGCGCTTCTTCCATTTTATGGTCAGTTTAATCGACCTACTGAAGCGGCTATTCGGGCTATTGTAACTAAATTTCGCACCAAATTTACATTGTTGGACATTAAACCACCAACACGCTTACATAGAGTGCGAACTGAAGAAAATATCACAGCTGTATCAGCCAGTGTTAATGATGACCATCAATTATCGATTCGTCGCCGTTCGCAGCAATTGGGCCTCTGTTACTCAACATCGTGGAAAATTTTGCGTGTGAAGCCTTGCAAAATACAGCTGGTGCAAGAATTGAAGCCGAACGACCTACCGCAACGCAGAATTTTTGGAAACTTGGCCGAAGATCCACTTCTTTATCGAAAAATTGTGTTCAGCGACGAAGCTCATTTTTGGCTCAATGGATACGTAAATAAGCAGAATTGTCGATTTTGAAGTAAAGATCAGCCAGAAGCATTGCAAAAGCTACCAATGTATCGAGAAAAAGTCACAGTTTGGTGCGGTTTATGGGCAGGTGGCATCATTGGACCGTACTTCTTCAAAGATGCTGCGAATCGTAACGTAACTGTGAATGGTGAGATGATATCCAACTTTTTTTTGCCCAAAATGCAAGAGCTTGACTTGCATGACATGTGGTTTCGACGTAACAATGGACTTATTGAGAGGCGAGTTCGGTGAACATTTTATTTCACGTTCGGGACCGGTGGGGACTATTTTTTGTGGGGCTATGTTAAAGCTCATGTCTATACAGACAAACCCGCTTCAATTGACGCATTGGAAGACAACATTGAAGCATTTATTCGTGAGATTCCGGCCGAAATGTTGGAAAGAGTATGCCAAAATTGGACTAAGCGGATGGACCATTTGAGGCGCAGTCGCAGTCGACATTTACATGAAATAATCTTCAAACATTCAATTATATGGACCGTACTATCGATTCAAATAAAGATTTCACAGGTTCAGCTCAAGTGCATCCGATATATTCTACCGAGTTTGATACGAAGGACTGATACTTGTGTTGCAAAAAAATTTTTTGGTAATGATAACTATATTGCGGAAAGAAGTGATGCGTACTAGCCACCTAGATCGTGCAATTTAACCCCGTTAGGTTTTTTCTTGTGGAGTTTTCTCCACCCAACGAAGCGGTGTCGGACCTTTGAATGATGTTGTATTCTATACTTAATATCATCAATAGGTCTTTCAAACGATGATAGCTCACAACGACTTTTTTATTTAAATTTAAAGATAATAAAATAAAGAATTCCTCTATGTTGCAACAAAAAATTCGAAAATTCATTTAAATTAAGACAACATAACTACACAAGCGAAGCACCAGAGTAAATTTTTAAAATTTTTATTTTGTATCCCCAACTTTCAATTTCCGGCATTTTAAATGAAACTTTTATTTTTGTTTTATACTCTAACCCACGACAAATTTGGCAATATTCACACAAAAGCATTAGCACAGCAAATTATAGAAATCGTAATAAAGATAGAATTTAGAAATTCGAATGGTGTTCAGTGCATAAAAGTAATTTACTTAAAAATTCATTAAATTGAAACACAAACAGAATTTCTATGACAAAAACGAAAAAATAGCAATAATGCCTCAACATCGCCACTATTTTGTACATGAAAAAAAAGCAATGCTTTGTCATGACACACTGAAAATAATAACAACAAAATGAAACAAAGCAAAGCGAAATGGATGTAATCAAATGATTAGCATCACCGGAAATGAATGCAGATTTGATATTTAGTGCTACATCTAGTGACTTCAATGACCTATACAACAATACATAAATGACAAAAATACTTTAATCGCTATGTCTATGCATACTACTGTTATGTTTATACAAGTGGGGAGTATTTATTTATACACATATAAAAGTAACCAATGATGTATATTATTTACCTGTGTTTACATTTAAGTCGACTAGCCTACAGTAGGTAATGTGTTGGCTTATTAGACTGAAGGCCCCAGTTCGCATCTCAGGTCAGTCATCAAAACGAAAATATGAAAATATTTCTTCGGCGACTTCCTCTCAGCAGATTTCTGGCAAAAAACTCTGAGAGTAAATAAAATTGTCATGAAAAGCTTCTCAAAAATCTGTCGTTCGGAGTCGCCTTTAAACTGTAGGTCCCACCTCTCATGTATATTAATTAACGCACACAATATAAGTGGTGTGAGAAACTAGGTCGTAATCCTGACTAAAGGGTTGTAATGACCAATTATGTATTTGTCTCATTCTTACTACTATTTGTGTTCATTTATGGAACAAGCAGCACTTTGATTCTTACGAGTAAGGCTAAAATTTTGTATACGATTGGCTTGCTTCAAAAAACGACTAGTTTTATTGGCGTGGAACCCACTAATTACCTGAAAGATGATGTGTGGTCAGCAATAACCAATATTGTGATAAAAATATTTTTTACTTTTCTATTAACATTTTGTAATCATCGAACAAATAATGGAGTGACGATCTTCAACACACTGTTATTCGCCGACTTTGTGAAACGCAAAGCTATATGGAAGGCATTTAACTACAGAGAAATACCAGAGGAACTTATCACTGATTATAAGCGATCTCTTCTGTTCTTCAACATGGAGCTTAATAGCGTTATGGCTCAAATTACATGAACTACAATAAGCAAAATCTGACACTGAAATGATTGTCCCTAAGATACGTCTGATACAAATCTGTTGTTGAACAATTTCGATGCAGTTTCATCTGAGGATAATGGTGACTGAAGCGGCACCAGGTGGGCTGAGGATATTAATACCGCCAATACTTACAATTTCATATTGTAACAACAGCAAATTCAAAAAAATACTTCACAGAGGATGCAGTGTCAATCATCCGACACATCTAGCAGTGTACTATTTAAGTACAGATGTCTTTTATTTGTAATGGATGTTTTAGGCAATTTTATTTCCTCTTAGAGTTTTTGCCAGAAATCTGCTGAGAGAAGAAATATTTTTTCATATTTCGTTTTGATCGAGATGTCTGACGTGTGGTTTGAAACACGGAATCACGTCTAATAAGCCAACACACTACCTAGTAGACTACGGCGATTTCTAGTTTTACTGTAACTTTTTAATTTCCTTCTTCGCAAATTTCTTACAATAACCATTTAATAACAATAATAGTATTTATAACCATTGTTTCTCTGAATATTGTGGAATAAATAAAAAGAACCAAATATAAATACCAAATATTGAATACTATGGAAGACAACGAAAAACAAAGCTTTGAAACTAGGGCCCATAACTATTGTTTTCTAAATATGAACAAAAACCGGCAAAATATTTTATTTTTGTATCATCACAAACAACCATAATTTTTATTGTTTTATGATGCTTTGCTTTCTATGATTGTTTGTTTTACTGCACAAAACAAAAAAAAAAAAAGAAAATAAATAATGAAATAAAAATAAAAGAATTTATTTCTACAATTTTTATTTATTATTTCACTTCATTGGCTACGGCGCGCGTGTGTGTACATACAATTAGTAGGCGCTTATTCTGTGGCATCTAAAGAGACGCGGATATATAATAATTCCACGTAATCCATTGTTTATAAGTATTTAATCATAAAAAAGAACCATGAACGTTTCATTGTTTGCATTCTAAATTCTACTCTCACTATACGTCAGAAATCTAAAAGAAAGTTATCCTTTCAAGAATTGGTCACAAACTACTCACAGTTAAAGATTATAGAATGTATGTAATGAAAACTTTAAACATAAAATATTGTAGAATCGAAATATATTACTTAACGTATATGCATTTCGTTAATTTGTAAACCGTTGATTGTTTGCCATAAAAATATATTTGTTTTATATTTGTCACCACGTGTGGTTTGACGAAAAATTATTATAAATTTTTTTTATCCAGTGTGTAGTTGTACAGAATTGTCTTTTAGTACTTTTGTATGATATACACTAGAAAGTATAAATGAAGTTCTTTAACATTTTTCGTGCTTTAGAATATGTTAACAATTTTTTTTTTGTTTTAATATTGTTCACTGTTTTGTTACAGTGTGTAAAGTAGTGGTTAGAAGGCTTAACTATAAACACGAGTAATCCTAGCGCAAACCACTGACAAGACAAGTAAAATAGATTCAAGGTTTTCAAATTCTGGTTTCAATCTCTGACAAAAAAAATCGTTCTTTAGCCATCCCGGCAACCTTATCATGAAGAAACTACGTCAATTTATTTTAGCAGTAGGCTTGGGAGTTTTTTTTTCAGAAATCTGCTGCGAAGAAATCGCGGATAAATACTTTTTTCGTTTTGTTGGAAATGTCTGACCTGGTACTTACTAGACTGCTGCGACTTTTAGAACATAAACTCAATTATATTCGGTTATTAGTTCTGGTATAATATTATAAACGCAATAGACGCAACATTTGCAGCACAGCAATTTGTTAAAAATAGAATACATTGATGTATATAGAAGTGATTATTTTAAAGGCATCGATTTGAAGCTTTTTGTCCTCGCGATTACTGAACTGTGACACACAGTACAAAGAAGAGTCACAGACTTAGTTTTTAGGGGTTTATGAAAGAAGCGTAGTGTCTTTGGTGAAGCGAAAAAAAATACGTAATTTGACCTTTCAATGCTACTGTCAGATCTCGACCTGATTACAGGCATACCTTGATTTTTTCATTTCCTTTACGACTGTCCATTCCAGAGGTTGAAAAATAATTGAGAACTAAAAATTTATGCCCTTGTGATTCTGGAACAAGAATAACAAGCCTGACATAAAAATTATACTGTTCTGTGTTCGGACTCTTTCAGTTTTGTTAGCAGTGTTTCCATAAAATATTTTCTTTCGTCATTTTTTAAAGTCATCGAGTGAATAGACTCAAATTAACTTTCATTTTCACTGGAGCTGCCAAATGGGTCAGTATTAACTAAATAATCTATGTCTTCTAAACAGCTTTCATCCTTGTCATGAGAATTAATTTAGCATTAATTTTATTTCACTGGGAACGCAGTTTTTTTGAACGGTTATACTTTGAATTCGTAATATTTTTATATTCACTATAATTTAGCATATCCTAGTACATACCCATTTTTGAAATACAGCTGTAGATTTAATGCAGACTTTATTTCATATCGCGTGCTGGATAGCCATTTATTGATAACAACTCATATACTATGATTTCTTAGAAATTTCGATATACAGTGGTCAACATAAAACCAGGTACCCTAATTAATGTAAATAATTATATGAATTCTAAACAAAAATTCTTAAAAAAAAGTCGTTGGTCCTAAAAAGAGAGAAATAAAGGAGATAAAATAAGGAGAAAATTAGAAAGGATTAAAGTAGGTTAATGACAGAAAAAAACTTCAGGTTTTTCTAGAAAAATTTATTCATTCGATAGTGAGCTAAGGAACTTTGTAATAAAGTTTCTTGTATACAAGAGAAAACTGTTTCCATTGTATATTTAAAGAAGGTGAAATTCAAAAAAAAGGTTTTTTTCCATTTATGAATCTCTGCGAATTAAGTAGTTTTCGTTGTGAATTTCTGGAATTTTAAATTTGCATGATTTCAAGTCAAATTAAATATAATTTTTTTTATCATTTTTTTAAATCCAAAATGGGTTGAAATGTACTTCATAAAGGATAATAAGCATGCTTGGTTTTATTATAATGTTTCGTGATAAATTAAGCAAATTCGTTAATAAAGGTAGTAAATGAAATAAAAATTTAGAATGCCTAAATACTAATAAACTAATTTAAAAAAAATATTTTTCATAAAAAACTGAATACTTTTCTGTTCTTTTTTTTAAGATATTTTACCCAAATTTCGTTTACAGACATTTAATGTGAAAAATCTCTATGCTCCATAGATTTTTCCTTATTAATAGTTTTCTCATTAAATAACGGAGATGCATTGGGAGAACAAATTGTAGTTGAAAAAACTAAAAATTTATAGTTTTTTGTTGATGTGGTTTGGTTGAAAAAAACCATATTTATCTGGCATATTAGCGAGTTGAAACACATCATCAAAACATTTAACAATGTGTGGTTTTTGTACACTTATTTGCAGTTGTGGCTTTTTGCAAGAAATAGCACTATTTTTTCTAAGCCTAATATATAAAAAGGATTTATCATTTTAACAATCAATCATATACATCCGTATGTATGAATTTATATACATATGTTTATATTGATTCATGTAGTTCGTTATTAAATACCTGGGGTATAATTTTTGAGATTATTATTAACGTTTCAACTATTATTTTAGTTTTGTGTGAATTTATTAGTACGTTTTTTTTGTATTAAATTCAAGTGGTTATTTTATAGATTTTTTGCGTTTTATTTAACCAAAGTTACCACCATACCATAGCAATAACATACTTCTCTTGCAGAACATATTGTATTGGTCTAGAAGCTTTTATGAATTTATTTATCATATCTCAGAACGAAGCCAAAACTTAAAATTTAATTTTAGTAATCCCAAAAATTGATTGGATTTAATTTTCTTTTCAGTAGTAGTAATAGTATATAGTAATGTATTGGCTTAAGAGAAGTGAGACCACGGTCAGACATCTCCAACAAAATGAGTATGATAAAATATTTCTTCGGAGAATTCTTCTCAGCAGATTTCTGGTAAAAACTCTGAGAGTAAATGAAATTGCCATGAAAAGTTTCTCAAAAATCTGTCGTTAGGAGTCGACTTTAAACTGTAGGTCCCGCCACTCATGTATAAAATTAACACACACAACAAAGGTGGTGTGGGAACCTACGTCGTAATCCTGACTAAAGAGTTGTTATGACCAATTCTGTATCTTTTTTGGGTATGTACTGAAACTAAACGATTAGTTTGTCAGTTAGTTACACATCGTTTTTAACATCAAACAGACCTAGATTCATTTCAATTTCAATTTTTTCATAATTTGGATATAAAGATAAGATGCTTTTGCCAATAAAGCCTGTTCTGAAGGGATACCAAGGAACGACACTACAAAATCCAAAATGTTACAGTAAAATTTCTTACAAGCATTACGAGTTCTAAAGCTTTAAGAACAGAAAGAATATAAGAGATGAAAGACTTTCACCATCTATTTCCTAATTCATCATAACTTTTCTTTTAATTTTTTCAATATACGATTAAAATGAAAATAAAATAGAATATCATGTACATACATACATAATTGGTCATTACAACCCTTCAGACAGGATTATTAACCTAGTTTCTCACACCACTTATGTTGTGTGTGTTAATTTTATACATGAGTGGCGGGACCTACAGTTTAAAGTCGACTCCGAACGACTGATTTTTTGAGAAACTTTTCATGGCAATTTTATTTACTCTCAGAGTTTTTGCCAGAAATCTGCTGAGAGGAAATCGCCGAAGAAATACTTTTTGTATTTTGTTTTGATGTCTGGCCTGGGGCTCGAACCCTGGCTTTACGTCTAATAAGCCAACACACTACCTACTAGACTACGGCGACTTCATATATAGAATATCATGTAGCTTGAAAAATACGCTGTATCCAAGGCCAGTAATACACAAAAGAATGTGTTTGAATAGAAACAAACGTACAGTAAAACCTACTAGAGATTAATAACTGTCTGGGTGAAAGGATAGAACCATGTTAGTAAATGCAGTTTTATGGCTTGCTTCATGTGGGTTTTGCTATGCGACTACTAATGAAATTTGGTCTTGACATTCTTTACAAAGTGCATTTAAAAATGAAATATTTTTTACCTCATTTCATACTTGTAGCGTATTCGTGATTTATTGTGAATCGGATCATCCAATTCAGGCCAAAGAATTGGTGCTTGCTGAGAACAGGTGTAGTGCCGTTCTCAAAGAATTATATATTGGGAATTAAATATATTGGATGAGCTTGGACTTCATATGGATTAGCATATTTCCAAATTTGACAATATTGCTTAGTCACATACTGGGCCTTATCACTGAAGATAATATTTCGATGATAGTTACGATCAGTTGCCAAATGCTCCACTGCCTTTTTACCGAACACACACTTTTGTCCGTTGTCGTTTACCTTTACTTCCTGTATAATTGAATTTTGTAGGCCAACGATGCAAAAAGCCTGAATTCTTGTGAGCGACGTGAAATGGACAACCTTGAATTCTCCTGAGCTCTTTCGCGGACGATTTCAATTGGGGCTATTACAGTCAAATTTCTTTGCATTTCTTTTTATGTTTTCGAACAGGATTAATTACTGTATTAGCGCAAGTTTTAATACACTCCCTTTAACTTTTCAAAGTGTTTTCTTAACAGTTACTGGCTCAGCTTGACCGACATCACGTTGAATTGAATAAATGATATTGTTACTAAAGGGTTCATCTCTCCGTGTGACTCCAGCACTGAACTAAGAAAAACGGAGCTAAAATGTCACCACTTCTAAAACGTATTAAATACTCCGAAATACTAGTGTTGGTAGACACTAGATCTGAACTTGTTTATATCATAAGTGGCAGGAAAGACCTCTGCAGAAAGGGACTTCCACATACGAATAGTCGGGCTAAAGAACGAATTTTGTCTGTAATGCAGTGTGACATTCGCTGACCAATCGACTTCAAACCTATGTGCTCTGCGAGAAAATCGAGTGTTACGTTATTAATTTTTAATTTTCACCCTCTACTATACGCGGTCGAAAAGCTTCCAAATGGACTTTGAGGCACCGGCCTATACGGATATAAGTGGTGTAAATAGTAAGAAGATGAGATGAAGTAAAGTATTTCTTGCACCGTCTTATGAAGCCGAGACACTTGAATATTTCTTCACTTGAAAATGTGCTGTTCCAGCGAACATCACACTGAATTTCCACAGACAGAATATCAAGATCTTCTGAGTCCCTAACACAACCCATAATAACACATGATGCAATTTTATTGCAGCGCTTCTGTGTCAATAAGGATGAGAAGAAAGAAGAATAAATGCGTCACTTTTTGTGTGGTGTAAAGCAGCTTAGTGCTGGAATGAGATTATGAATGAGATGCCCTAGAAATATATAACTGTTAAATATGTTTCGGTCATTAAGGGCACGACTTGTTTGGTACGTGGGGTTGGTTTAGAATTATTAAGGTTGGAGCAATCAGCCATGGGTACTCCTAGTGAAGTTGCGTGGTTAACTTATTCGAAACACTTGCAACCTAGCTTTGATCTGTTCTATCTGGTTACCACTGGACAAACATTTTTATTAGAATGTAAAATTTTTAAATTTCACTTTCATAATACTTTTTGCTCATCGCTTACTCTTCTTTTCATTGTTTTGTCACACAAAATGTATATACTGGTTTTCTCCCTCAAAGTAAGCTATTTATGTTTTTAAATTCTTTTTTGCCTCCATGTATTCCCTGTTAGACATGAAATACACTGCACAGCATATAGTAAAAAGTATGAATACTTCTCACAGTCACATTGACAGTGCAGTTATTGGTAAGGGTGAGTAGGTTTTTCCTTAACCCAGCTGGTAACGATGAATATTTCAGTTTTATATTTTTTTATTGCGTACTGTTTATATCCAATATTTCTTACATTACAATTTTTTTAAATATTTTATGTTTTACATTGTGTAATAAATGTTGAAAAAAAAAAATTGTTAAAAAGTTTTTCATTTTTTTAAACATTTTGATTGAAAATTTTGTGGAAATGTTTTTCTTTCTTTTCAATTTTTCTTTGTTTTTCAAGAAATATTATAACGTCTTGCCAAAAATTAAAATTACAAAGAATAAAATAATTTTAAAGCCAATTACAATTTTGAAGTGATTGGATTTCTTATTGGTTCTATGGAAGTCCATAGAGTATTCATAAACTTAGAGTATTCAAAAAACTGGGTTGTTTGTTAAACCGGTTTCCGAAATTGAAAAATTGCATTTTTTAAGAAACCGTTTTCAAAACCGGTTTCGAAACATATAAACCGGTTTTTTATTTATTGTTATTTTTAATGCAAAAATGACCCAATAATAATTTTTTTTAATTTTTTACAAACTACATAACCCGCGCAACGCCGGGTACTATCTGCTAGTTCTTAATAATTGTTGTAAACTGTCAACTTAAATTAGTATTCCTAAGTTTTTCCCTCCGGAGTTACTAATTCCAAGCTTTATGTTCAAATTTATGTGCAAAAAATCAAAAGTGTTTTAAGGTGTTCAACAACATTTACAAATATAACTTTTAAAGTTTACTTTACATTTTCTCCTTTTTTCCATTTTTTTCATAATGTTTTTCAACTTTTCAAACAGCCTTAAAGGATATCTTAATCTGGATTTTCTTTGGTTTTTTTTTTTGGCTAAATTAATGCAAAAAATTAAATAAATTCTAAGGAAAAGCAAATATTTATTCTTCTTTTCATTTTGCCTTTCAACATGAATTTTTTGATTTTCTTCAATTACTTTGATTTTCTATGAAATCTAAATATTGACACAAAAGTGTTGGAGCATAAATGGATTAATTTTTTTACTGCAGCTGGAAATATTAGCTTCACTTCAGCATCGCTTTAGCTGATATTATATAGATTAAGCCGTTTAAAAGTTTAAATTTAAAAATGCAATAAAAGAAAAACGGTTTGAAAGTTTGCCAAATTTTATTTCTTTTTTTTTTTTTGTTGTAATGTATAATTGTTCCTGTTAGAAATGGAATACTATTGCGGCTGGGCTCACAGTACCTCATTCGATCGGATCAATTTTCGAGCACTTTTTGAGTGCAATTTGTTTATATCTTTAGTTTATATCTCTGCAATGTCGTTATAAATGTTGACCTTTAAACGGTCAATTGTCTCTGGTTTGTCGGCATAACGATTTTCTTTAGCGGCGCCCAACAGAAAGTAGTCTAACGATGTCAAATTGCAGCTTCTTGCCAATGGACATCACCATTTCGGCTAATTAAACGGCCATCAAACGTTTGACGCAATAAATCGATTGTGGCCGTTGAAACCAAACATCGTTTGTATCATTACAATGAATAGCAGGTACAAAAAGTTAATTATCATGGTGCGATAGTTGTCTCCATTGACAGTAATGATTGCGTTTTCAAAGAAATATGGGCCAATGATGCCACCTCCCCACAAGCCGCATCAAACAGTCACTTGTAAGGGGTGCATTGGCTTCTATAAGACTACGTATCGATTTTCTGACCCCCTAATACGGCAAATTCGCATATTAAAGATGAAAATGAGCTTCATCCGAAACGATTAAGTTTTTGGCAATATCGACATCATCGTGCAATTTCTCCCAAAGTTGCTCAAGCTTAAATCGATTCATTACGTTCAGTGGCGATAATCTACTGAATTTTGTGACAGAATAGAATGACATAAGTATTGCCAGATTCGAAATAACCGATGGTACAAATTTAAGCCGATAGATGACCCACCCGATGCAATAGATATTTGAAAAATATACTGGGTAGAGTTATTATCTAAAAAATTTAAACCAAAGAGAGGCTTTTTCGTAATACATTGGATGCTGTGGATCTCATGTACTTAGATTAGTATCGTTACCAGTTGTTTGTTTACCTACCAATACTCGTTGTGATTTAGCAAAACAGACTAATTAAATGACAACTAATCTGACAGATGTAGTTTCAACAACATGGCTGTCAAAGTTTGGAAGTCATTGTTTTAAATTAGTTTTTAAAATTATACATACTTACTAAAATATGTCAAAAAATTTTAAATTAAAAATGTTGCCAGACAAAACCGATTATTTCACAATGACTAATAAATCCATAAAAAAATTCCCGAAAGATCTTGACATTGAGACACTCTGTATGTGTATTGTGTGTGCTGTATTCTATAGCCTGGATTTATACGTTTATTTAGTTTTTCTTTCAAGTAATTTATTTGAATTTATATCTTCGGTAACCTTCTTGCCGTTCTAGAATTTAATATGATGAAGGAAATATATCTTTATTGTACATGTAAAGTATAAAATCTCTTTCACCAGCGCGTCACTTGTATGTACTTATTTCAAGGCTACCATACAACTTTAGGGTTTCATGTAAAATGTACAACAAAGTTATTAACGCATCGTTTGCTGTTGATGTTGTCTATATCCTAGTATAATGTATTTGATTAATATTTAACAAGTTTGTCACTTAGTGACAAATGACTTTCGATAAAAGCTTTACTTGTTCCAATAAAAAAGAATGAAAGAAATTAAGGAAAAAAACCTAAAATAAAGAGAAAAGAAAAAATATTCTAACCAAAGTAATTTCAAAAGTAAAACTGTTGCTATGAGAGCAGGAAGCAGACTAGAACGAGTACTTATTCAATAACTTAATACGTATTGTACAGTGGGATATAAATAAGGGCTGAAATCTTCTCCTGTGCTTTCTCATCCTTACAAAAAATACGCCCAGGAGACAGTGTGCGTTATGACTGCTATAAGGTTCTTAAGATAAATTCTATATAAATTTAACACAAATCTTATTCCGTATTTATTTAGACATACATACATAAATAATTGGTCATTATAACCCTTCAGTCAAGACAACGACCTAGCTTCTCACTCCGCTTACGTTGTGTGTATTAATACGTGCGTGGCTTGACCTACAGATTAATGTCGACCCCGAACGAAAGATTTTTAAGAAAAAGTTCATAGCAATTTTATTTACACTCTAACTTTCTGTCAGAAATCTGCTGTGAGGAAGTCGACGAAGACATATTTTTTCATATTTCGTTTTCTCCGAGATTCATCTTCCAGTCCTCAATTATTTGCCTCCAACAGACGAATGCCAATCTCGTTTTTATTTCAATCTCACTATATCCCAGTGTTCTTGGCAAATATTAGATGAGTTGGAAACACTCTTTAAGAGAGTATGACGGATCCGCACACCGTCCATCTTTATCGGGCAGAGTAACGGATAATCTGTTCAATTGTACTGATTTAACTGTACTGGACAGATTTCTCTGGTCCTCTATAAATAACAGGATCTGTTTGGTATTGTTACCATTAAGCCAGCATCGAATGGCGTGACTATCTGTAAAGATATTTAAATCCCCAGATCATCACTTTCATACGCTTTAAAAACCGTATTATGGTCCAATAGTCGAAGGCTATTTATTTTGTTTCTTGTAAAGCCCAGTTCCGTCCTAAATCCAAGTTTAAAGCCATCGGTGCAGAGCAACTATTCCCCATGGGCATCTGTGACATGGATTCGTTTGACCAAGAAGGTCAATATGCAATAGGTTTTTCGTAATGTGTAGAGCACCCTGTCTGAAAACTGCGAGTTAAGCCAGTTCCCATAGGCATCTGTGGGATGGATTCGTTTGACCAAGAAAGTCGATATGCAATTGGTTGTTCTTGATGTGTTAAGCATCCAGTCCGATAACTGCGAGTCAAGCGAGAGACCGTCTAGTATCACAATTATACCTGATGGTACGACTTATAATCCTACAGCATGAAGACTATACTCCGC
Source organism: Sarcophaga caerulescens (assembly GCA_927399465.1). Taxonomy (NCBI): domain Eukaryota; kingdom Metazoa; phylum Arthropoda; class Insecta; order Diptera; family Sarcophagidae; genus Sarcophaga; species Sarcophaga caerulescens. The sequence goes on from OV656873.1 coordinate 68,921,090, forward strand.
AAGAGCCTTCTTATAACGAACCCGTATTTTTGTCAGTTGAATGAAAAGTATTGTTACCAATACCCTTATGGGTGATGATCGCATTGCATTACTTATCCTTAAATAACACATTCGTTGAATTATTTGAATTGTTCTCATGTTGTATTTCCTCTCCATCGATTCCCACCCTTTTCCATTTGTACCCGTTTCCTCGGAATTGGTCACGATCGAGAAACGACAACAGTACATAACTCGCGAACAGATCAAATATTACCGCCTGTACCGCAACTTTGCTTTAATTTTTCAGGATTTTGTTTGTTTGTTTGTTCTCCCCCTTATCTCGGACTTCCAGAAGCTAGACTCATACCTCTTCAACGTATGGTAGCAGAGAATATCCCCAGCTTCATCCAAAATTACTGCCAGAAAACTGTAAAAGCCATGCTGGTTTTCCAATTAAAGTTAACGCAATCAGGCAATGTAAACTTAAATAAGGTGGAGTTCAAAGTAATAATGGCTTTATTAGACCCTAGACACCTTAGACATCTAACGCCACGAAAGAACTTGCACTTGAGTGACATTCATTATTTCAGTGAATCTCTATTCTATTTTTTCTCCCTCACTGCCATTTTTCGATACATCTCCACATTATTTCTTTACACACTCACTGTATAGAATGAAATTTTTATTATATTGAAATCGATATGCTTAAGTGTAAACGTAAAAATTTATGCATATAAATACTCGTAAAGCCGTGTTGGGAGTATATAATTTTCCACGCGAATTTTTGCAAAAGTATTAAAGTGTCTCAAGAGTTGATGCTGAGTAAACCTATTCAATGTCGAACATTTTTACAATTTTAACGCCGTCTGTCTTTATGTAAAAGATAGTTTTTTCTATTATTTGTTCCATTACTAATGCTTGATTTAATTTATCGTCTTAACCCATTAGTGGGCAAAGTTCCTTGACCACTTTCCTTATATAATTCAGATCATGCTGTAGCTAATAATTTTGAGCCGAAATGATTAATGTGCTCTATCTGTTGTATGTTTCTGCAGGAGCTGTGAATTTGAGGAGGATGAAGAGACTGTATTTCGCTTCATGGGTCAGTGCTTTGCTCTTGTCATGAAGAGACCTTTCATTTTCTAACATCGTTGACTGAGCTCCTAATATAAAAATTGCAAGATTTATTTTGGACACAGGATGGTTTTCTCTAGCCATTGATTGATCCTCAATACAATTAATTGTGGTATCACTATGGACCTAAATGCAGGCACTCTTCCTTCGAGAGTGTCCGCCACCTAACATAAATAAGTTATCGTACTGATCCTATTTAAAGTTTTATTTATATTATATAAGATTCTGTGTTTCATAAAATCATTTAGAATTCTACTACTGCATGCTGCATTCATAATATTTACTTTTTCGCCCACATGTGTATATAAAGCAAAAATGCAGAAATATCAACATGCGTCTTTTGTAGTAGAAACTTTATACACACATCCATGTTACCAGCACATGCTGCTTTAAGATGAAGTTTTTGGTTAAAATATTCAACTAGTGGTGTTTAAATTTTATACAGAAAGCATATGATTACAGTTATGTATTAAAAATATTTAATTTTTTTAACAATTCAGTAAATTTTTTTAAATTTTGTCTAAGGCCCTTCAATTTTTACTAAAGCTTTAGAAAAGTTTGAATTTTCTATCGGTTAGAATTGAGTAAAGACTGTAGGTGATAAGAGAATAATTTTCATAGATCAGATTATCGGCTGTCAAAACATCAAATCCTTTGAGGCGTTTATTGTAATCGTAATCACAAGTCAGACATATTTGCATGGTATGACGTATGTATAGGGGAATTGAAAATTTACTCAGAAGAATATTTTAAAATATGGAAACGATAATTTAAAATAAAACACAATGGAGGATTTTTGAAATAGTAGCATTAAATTTTTTAGAAGAAAAACACTAAAAGAATTTTAAAAATATTAAAAATAATTGCAACGAAAAGCAAGAAAATTACAATAGAATATCTTCTTAACTTTTGATACTTTCCAGTTTTAAGAGCAGAAAATGTTACAAGAGCCAATTCCGCGGAATGGGGTGATTAAAAATTTATTCATAGTGGATGAATCGGTGGTTTTTGAAAAACTATTAATTCCTTTGTAGTAACAGGTGTCTCAATGCAATTTTTAAATTTATTACATGTTTTTTGAGCACAAGGCAACTCTGAAATTTAATAGTAGTCACATATATTTTTCCGTTTATTAAATGTGGAGCAGTTTAATAGAGAACAACGCGTAATCATTGTGAAAATTTATCAAAAAAATTTGGAAAGATATTTTGAAAAACTGGTTTGGTTATGTGCAGCGCAAGCATTGCTAGTGTTAAGGAGACTGTCGACAAAAAGCTGAAAACATTAATTTGGCTTCATTTTCATCAAATTAAAATTTCAAGAAATACTAGTCAGCAAATTTTGGAAAAATCATCAGACCATATTTATTTTTTAAGCAAATCTTTAAATATAAATAAAACCGGTGACGCTGCTATGTATGTATACTCGTATATCTTTCAGAAGGAATTAATGAAATTTTATAGTTGATAATGGCCTTATTTTTAAAGCTAAATCTCTCAAATTAGTTGCAAATTATTTAATCTGATTTGCCACATCACAGTAGATGAATAAAGCTTTAAGAACAAGAGAAAATAATAAAATTGTTTTAACAAAATGGGTATTCTGTTCTAGCACCTTACCACGCGCTTAGCCCATTTTACGAATCGTACTTTCGAGAGGATTATGGGCAATGTGATGAAGGAGATCAGGTCCATTGATTCAGTAAACGGTTGACAAAAAATCTGCCGAATACATCTCCTGTCTAAAAGACATGCACGAAAATCTCAGGCAATTGATTTCACGTTGCACACAAAAACTCGGCCTTTCGCAGATTACGACTTGGCAAATTTTAAATTGTACCTACTCTCGTACAAAATTCAACTAACGACGAGCCACGACGTGTGATCCCTGAATGGACTCTGTAGCAGTTGTCAACTGATAATATTTGTATCGCAAAAACTATATTAAACAATGAGACTCATTTCTGGACGACCGTGTACATAAACCAACAAAATTTTAGAATTAGTGGCAATACCAATCTACAGAGATCAAAGAGCTTGCACCCCGAAAAAGTCACTGCTTAGTGTGGGGCTGGCACCATCATCGATTCATATATCTTTGAGAACGATATTGGCCAGGCTAACACTGGCATGGATAGGATGACATGGACACCAAAGATATTTGATTTTAATTGAACGGAGCTACATGTCAAACCACTAAGGGGACATTGGAAATTGCAGTTGCGATTGAGTTGCGATAATGAAATTTCGGACACATCACCTGGTTGAACAAATTGGTCGTCAACCACTGGAAATTTCTTTATTATCTCGGGATTAAATAAAGTAAAGATAGAATTAACGTCCCATAAAAACTTATTTAAATTAATGACATTTCGATTATTTGTCTTCCTTATTTTAAAGCAACAATAATTTGTTATTATCTTTTAACAACATTTTAATGAACTATTCTTACAACTCATTATCATGCAAGAATAAAAAAAAACATTTTATATTCCACTTCAATAAACTTTTGCCAGTAAATATGAAAATGAACATAAATTAACAGTTAAAAACTTTATCTGTTAACATAAAAGAAAAAATAAAAGTCTGCACTCAAAGTTATTATAAGGACACACGTAGAGACTTATATAGTATGTACGAGGGTGAATAAATAAATTCATGATTTTCTTGCTACAGGCATCTGTTAGTCGAATGCTGTCAAATTTAAAAAAGAGTAGTCAGTAACACTCGCCGTAGTCCATTAAGTGGTGTGTTAGACGCGGTACCACAGTTCACACTCTAGGTCAGACATCTCCAACGAAACGAATTACGAAAAAAAATATTTCTTCGGTGACTTCCTTTCATCAGATTTCTGCCAAAAATTCTGAAAGTAAATTGAATCGCAATGAAAAATTTCTCAAAAATCTGGCGTTCGTAGTCGACTTCAAACAACTGTAGGTCTCGAGACTCATGTATTAAAGTAACACACACAGTATAAGCGGTGTGAGAAGATAGGTTGAATCCTGACAGAAGGGTTGTAATGACCAATTATGTATTTATGTATGAAGTCAAATATAAATTAAGTACTTCGCGAAAAAATTCCAAGAAATGGCTTAAGAATTCATTTTTCATCCGCCATATTCCTCAGTGGCTATACATTGTTTTCAAGACTGATAAAATGTCACAGTAGAAACGGATTTTGCTCTAAAGGAGATGTCCCACAACTAATAACAATTTTATGCCCTCAAAAAATGGTTCATTTTTGGTTCAACTTCGTATCATCCTAATATCCTAATATATATTATAAATCTTTCTGTAAGTCTGTTTTTTTGTTTGTTTGTTGGTTGGTTTGTTTGTTAGCCAATCACGCCTGAAGGCCTGGACCGATTTTCTTGAAATTTGGGATATAGATCGAGCTTTTGCAGGTTATAGGCTATAAATCTTTTCATAATTTAGATCAAAAGGGGTGAAAAAATGGGTCAAAGGGAGAAAAAATGGTCAAAAATTAGTACTTTTATGCATAAATGCTGTATTTTATCTGTTTTAAAGGTAATTTTTTACGATTTAGCTTGGTTAAGTTTCCCAAATAGCTATTGGAGGTGTCTCGTTTCTAAAGTTGAACCAAAAGGTGTCCAAAAAGGGGGAAAGGGCCAAAAACGGGCAAATTGAGTGCATTACCAATCACGCCTGAACGCCTGGACCAATTTTCTTGAAATTTGGGATATTGATCGAGTTTTTGTCGGCGCAAGTTATAGGCAATAAATCTTTTCAAAATTTTTACCCAAAGGGGAAACAAATGGGACAAAGGGAGAAAAAATGGTCAAAAATTAGTACTTTATGCATAAATGCTGTATTTTATCTGTTTTATAGGAAAGGGGCGAAAAACGGGCAAATTGAGTGCATTTATATTTAGGACTTAGAGTATTCAAAAAACTGGTTGTTTGTTAAACCGGTTTCCGATTAATTTGAAAAATTGGATTTTTTAAGAAACCGGTTTCAAAACCGGTTTCGAAACAGATAAACCGGTTTTTTATTTATTGTTATTTTTAATGCAAAAATGACCCAATAATAATTTTTTAAATTTAAAGAAAAATTTATACAATTGGGTGTCCCATGGCCACCTTTTTGTAGAAATACCTCCCAAACGATGCCTGTCTTAAATTTAAAAACATTTTTCATTTTTTAAACTAATCCAAACTACATAACCCGCGGAACGCCTGGTACAATCTGTTAGTAAAACATAATAATGAGACTATAGCTGACGAAATGTTACAGAAAACAATAAATGTTGGATGATTAAAATATAATTCAAAACAAAAAAAGGGGTTTTATATGAATTTCTTAATGAAACCCTTAAAAGTTTTTCTTTATGCCTTTTGTTACAACAAATAAACAAACATTTGTGCTCTTTCATAAGCTTTTTATGCCTTATTGTGATGGTTATTAAAAAGTTAAACATTGTTTCATAAAGCAAGAAAGAAAATTATCTGCCACTAAAGTCCCAAAAAAGAAAGAAGACAAATCTAAAAACATTTACTTTCTTACAGTCAAATATTCTTTACACTTGACATGTGCTGTCTGGTAAATTTATTTTTCTCCATCATATCCATCTTCAATTTTCAAAGTGGTAAGAAAATTATGCCTGCTTTAATGCAGACTTTAGAATAGCAGTGGTAAACAGTTCTTTAATTAATCACATGTCTTTTAAAAGTAGATACAAATCGTTTTTTAGCACATATACACATTAGGGTGGCTCTTAACGATATGGGAACATTGTTTCAACTGATTATTGGTCAAAAGCTCGAATTTTGTACGAACTTTGATAGTTGATAACAATCATTTTGTTGAGAGTACATCCGTTATTTCAGTTGTCTGTTTATTCAGTCTTTTTGGAAAATCGCCCTGAATGACTGTAGAAAACGACACGTATTTTTTGAATGGGCTCTGGAGTAGTTGGCAACTAACCCTGAATTTTGATCGAAAAATCGTCTGCAGCGTTTTTATGAATACGGTACTGCTCAGGTCGATAATTATCAACTTCTTCAGACTTTAATTGGATGACGTGCACACCAGCGACAAGTTATTTTACACAGCTCATTCCATATCCTACGTCGCAGATGTATGCATATAAGCACAAACCATAGCGGTCATCACAAATATGTACGTACATACATACATACATAGATGTTATAGGTGCTTGGATTATGGGCATGTAGCGGGAAGGTGCCTCAGTAACCACGACTGGTCCAAACACTGCTTCAAGTGCGAGGGGCAAGACCACCTTGCCAAGGCTTGTGGCCGTGACCCCCACTGCCTTCTCTGTAGAGGCGACCAGGATGTTGACGCGAAACATACCACGGGAGGACAGAAGTGCCCACATTATCTGGCAGCACGACGGAGATTGGAAAACGCGGGTAAATGAGAGTCTTACAGTTGAACTTAAACCACTGTGAAGCGGCGCAGGAACTTCTGACACAGACGGTGCGGGAGCGGAGAATAGACTTGGCAATACTAAGCGAGCACTATAGAGCATCTGAAAACCAACGTTGAATTACCAGCAGGTGCAACAAGGCGTCGATATGGTCCTGTGGAAAATTCCCAGTGGGAAATGTCGACAAAAGGGGAGACAGCTTTGTGTAATGCGCCGTTAATGGGGTACATTTTTTTAGCTGTTATCTTCCCCCTAGCTTGTCAATGGAGGACTTTAAACGCAGACTGGATGACATCGTTAAGGAAGCAAGGAACGTAGGACCTGTGGTAATTGCCGGTGATTTCAATGCTTGGGCTGTTGAATGGGGCTCGGCATACACTAACCCAAGAGGAGAATGCCTACTTGACGCATTTGCAACGTTAGAGGTTGTGTTACTTAATAGTTGACAAGGATACATTTTCGAGAAATGGACGCTGCTCTAAAATTGACCTGACATTCGTCAGCGACTCCCTGGCGGCACCATCTACCTGGATGGTGTCTGACATCTACATATACACATAGTGATCACCAGACTATCATTTTTGAGATCCGGGAACGCTCTACGGAACGCAACGTTCCTTCTGTACCGCCGAACCCTCTTTGGAAAGACTCCACCTTTGATAAGGAAACCTTTGTCCTCGCATTGGAGGACATACGGTTATCCGGAAACGCGAATGACAAGGCGACGAAACTTATGCGCTCCATAACGGAGGCTTGCAACGCATCTATGGCAAGGAGGCGTCACATGCCTGGGAAGAAACACGTCTACTGCTGGAACGCGGATATAGCGAATCTAAGGCGGGAATGTAACTGCGCGCGTCGGCTATTCCAAAGGGCCAGGGGTCGTGATGACTTCACAGAACTACGGGAAAGGTTTAGAAGGCTTAGGACCAATCTGAATGGAGCCATTGCGCACAGCAAGAGAAGATGCTACAGAGAAATGTGTGCCGATGTGGATGAGAATCCCTGGGGAGCTGGATATAAGGTGGTGATGAGAAAGCTGAACTGCTTCCGACCACCAGCAACAACGTGTGCAGCTAAGCTGCAATCAATCGTAGCGGACCTTTTCCCACGGAAGGCCGAAATTACATACTCCGTGCGGGACATGCGGAACTGTTTAGATAAATTTTTGATGCTTGTATTCAAGAGAGAACGTTCCCTGGGATATGGAAAAGGCAGAGACTGGTTCTCATTTCGAAGGGTAACAACGCGCAGGATGCATCGAGATACCGCCCGCTCTGTATGATTGACACGGCTGGAAAACTCTTGGAGAGGATAATTTGTAGGAGATTAGAAGCATTTCTGGGGGAAGAAGGCTTGTCGAGTCGTCAATTTCGTTTCCGGAAAGCACGTTCCACAATAGATGCAATAGAATTCGTTATGACTATAGCAAAGGATGCTATCAGCGGTGAGCGCTGGCTGGAGGGCGACAAGGAATACTGCGCTATCATCACCTTGGACGTCAAAAACGCATTCAACTCTGCGGATTGGGATGCCACGCCAGCTGCCCTAAATGGAAAGAACGTACCGAACTACTTATTGGAACTCATTAAGGACTACTTTAAGGATAGAGTGGTCTTATATGACACGGATAATGGCAGGAAGACATATGCGGTATCGGCAGGGGTCCCGCGAGGCTCCGTGCTGGGTCCGTTACTATGGAATGTGATGTATGATGGTGTACTGAGGCTTAGACTGCCTAGAGGTACACAAATCATTGGTTTTGCGGACGATATTGCCCTGGTGATAAAGGGAAATCATTTGGATGAATTGGTGAGAACATGTAACACTGCGATTGGCATAGTCAGGAGCTGGATCACGGAAATAGGTCTCAAACTAGCTGATCACAAAACGGATGTACTTCTTGTAAGCAGTAGGAAGAAGATGGAATTTATTACCATAACGGTAGGTGATCAGCGCATAACATCAAAGCAGACGATTAGATATCTGGGAGTAATAATTGACAACAGGCTCACGTTTAGGGAACACCTGACGTACATCGGTGGAAAATGTGCGGCGACGACATGTGCACTTGCCCGAATAATGCCTAACCTAGGAGGCCCAAAACAGGAGAGGAGACGGCTACTGATGAAGGTAGTGACAGCGATAGCTATATATGCAGCCCCTATATGGGCCGGGGCTATGAAGAAGAGAACCTATAGAACAGGAATAGAAGCGGCCTACAGGAGATCAGCTCTCAGGGTGATTTCTGCCTTCCGCACAGTGTCTACTGATGCAGCGTTGGTGATTGCGGGGATGATGCCCCTGAAGATAGTAGTGGACATAGAGAAGAGGAAACATGACACAAGCAGGGGAATAGATTTTTCGAACCCTGTTCAATTAGCTGATGATGCTATGTTTAGATGGCAGCAGGACTGGTCCAATTCCACCAAGGGAAGATGGACCCACAGACTCATACCGAGCATAGGCGTATGGACCAAAAGGAGACACGGTCAGGTGAACTTCCATCTGACCAGTTGCTAACCGGCCATGGATGTTATAGGGCATATTTCTATAAGTATGGTCATGACGTGGACGAGGCATGCCCAGATTGCCGCAATGAAAGGGAGACAGCGGAGCATGTTTTCTTCACTTGCCCGCGATATGTTGTTCAACGAAATTGCCTGGAGAGAACAATAGGATTCCAGGTAACGCCCGATAATATAGTTAACCTGATGTTAACCTCATGTGACAATTGGAAGGCAGTATGTGTTTTCGCAAAGAATGTATTGACGCAGCAAAGATTGGCTGAGAGAGCAAGGTCAGCAGAATTTGAAGCCAGCACTCGCTGAATCTCCACCACCCCCCCCCCCCCCCCGAAGTAATACTTGATTGTGGTCCCGGGGGGGGGGGGCAAATGGTTGAAAGTGTGACGAACTAGGTTGGGTTTAGTACGTATGCGTGTAACAAGCCGAGAGTAAGTCTTGCGGCGAATCGTGCACATTGGTAGCCTTTCTTTCTTTCGAAGATTCCCAACCTTTGGCTCGTAAAGCTATAAAAAAAAATACATACATACATAAGTCATTACAACACTTCACGCAGGATTACAACTTAGCATCTCACTCAACTTATGTTGCGTGTATTACTTTTATACGTGAGTGATGGAAACTACAGTTTAAAGTCGACTCCGACCGATAGACTCTTGAGAATCCATGGCGGACGATGATGGAACGATGTTATTGTATTCCACCGATAATAAGGCCTATTGGTCGAAAATGAATAAAATATTTCAATGATATCACACGCACAATTAGTTTTTGCATTTAAAGGTAAGCAGCGCTTAAAAAAAAAACCTTATCATGAAACTCAAACTTTCCGTGTACGTAAGTATTGCTTTTCATAATTTTCATTGAGCGTAAGCTACCTCTTAAGCTATTTGCAAGAAGTGTTGAAAAATTATATTTTTTATTCAATAATTAACGGCTTAAGGGTCAGACTAAAGAAAATCCAATTTCTAATATTTTAAAAGACCCGGCAATGCATGTATATCACATCCTAATAAATAGTTGCCCAAATTAAACGTGTAACTGCCAATTTCTGTAAGGCTTCGGTTTAAAAATTATTAAAACAATTCTTCTTCTCTTATATACTAGATTTACATAAATAGTTTGTCTTACAGAAAATAGGCAAGGGAAAGCAAAGTTTCATTTTTTTGTTCATTTATTATAACATTTAATTAACAATATAGACTTTATAAGTACATTTGACTAAATTATTTACTGAACACAGACTAAAGCAGTTCAACCCTTTTTAATTAATAAAAGTTGTAATGAGAAAATCGCACAATTATGAGATATCTGTTTTTCTTGTCATTCATTCAACTGGATAGTGGGAACGTGGCATGGTTTCACACCAGAAACTCTGGTCTCTTACACAACATCAAGCATATGGTCATATTAGTCCCTCTACTCGTAATTATTGCAAATAGAAATCTTATGTTGGCTGTAAACTAATTAAATTTTTGATTATTGGCACAGTTCTATACATTAATCACTCTGATTAGTTTGACTAATCTCAACTGCCTACAATATGGTGCAACATATCAAATAATAGTCGGTAGAACTTGCTCATAAATATCAGTATACCACGTTCGAGGGCATTTCCTTAGAGGGCATTACCTATTGACTATTATCAGAACAAACTCGTCACCCAAAATAAACTTATCTGCCTCTCACGTAATTCACAAATAGCCACGTACTTTTTGTGTTACCAAAAACATCCTGAATATCTGAAAATTCGTAAAGAACGACTTTCCAAGGCACTGATGCAGACACTGGAGACTGTGAATTTCTATTTACTGTAAGTAACTATAATTTTCGGTTTATTGTGTGGCTCCACGTTTTTAAAGCTTTCTTTCATCTCTCAATATTATTTTTTCTATGTTTGATTTCTATGTATATGAGTAGAAAACATATTTTCTGCGGTTGATTTATTGTGTGGATCCAGGTGTTTAAAGCATTCCTTCTACTAACAATATGATCTACGTTTTCTATGTTTCTTGGTTTCTTTTTGTGAAAGCACAGAATATATTTTCTGCAGTTTTCCGACGCTTGGGAACATAAAAAGGAGCACTAAAAATTCTTAAACACTCGGAATTTATTAACAGAACGTGCCTTGTTGAGTTGTTCAGTGAGATATGCCAACCAGTAATTGTATGACGGAATAGCTAACATCTGTGTTAGAACGGTATCTAACAGGAATAAGTTATACACTAGAGCCCCGACATGCGTCGTTAATGGGGACCGGAGAATTGCGACGCAAATCAAAACGACGCAAATCGAATCAACTTTTTTTATACAAATGCATCGAAATTTAATTTATTGGGACCAAGAATTCAAAGGAAAGCAAAATGAATGAATAATGAAAACATTTTTCATTATTTTATTTAGTTCAACAAATGTTTTTTATTATTATCAAGAAATAACAAAACAATAAACAGAAGTTGCAAGAATTTTAAAATACAAAAAAAATTCTAAATATGTTTCACAATACAAATACTAAAATGGTAGTACTCAATGCTGCAAGAATAAAAATTAAACGTATGTAGCGTCACAAATCGAAATTTAAACGACGCAAGTTGGGATTCAAACGACGCAAATCGAATCGACGCCAATCGGGGACGAAACGACGGAAATTAAATCGACGCGAGTTGAAATTGCAACAACGCAAGCTGAGTTTTGTCAATTTTTAAAAAGCGACGCAAATCGAAACGACGCAAATCGGATCGACGTATGTCGGGGCTCTAGTGTAATTATTGAGGAGGCTGGCAATTCAATCTACGCTAACCTAGTGTTTGTTGATTTACCCATGTAGGTTGAAACGATAGTGAACGTTTGTGAACATACTATTAACAGCATTCTTTTGTATTTTAAATCCATATAATAAAGTCACTTAACTTTAAAGTCTGCTGTTTTACAGCCGTTCAGTTTAAAATTGCTGGATATACCTGGTGAATGAAACTTTAATTTGATTGAATTTTCTAGTTGAAATCAAATGCATTTTACCTTCTTTTTATAACTTTTATTTGTTTGTTCAGTTGTTCACATACATGGGCATACTGCATTATAATTCTAATGCATTAAGCTTTTCAGTATTCAGTAAATGTTTACTGGTAATGTAACTGGAATTTTTTTCAGTAATCAGTAAAAATCAATTTTTACTGAAATTTTACTGGTACTGCAAAGTGCCCATCTATGGTTGTTCAAAAACAAAAAACCCACAATTATTCGATTGCTCCATAAGTAGTGAATTAAAACTAAGAAACGTTTGCTAAAGCATATGCTCTAGAAAGTACTGGAAGTCCATTTGTAGTACTTTGGCTTTTTATTTCAATCTCAAAGTTCATGTCCATTTTATGCGAAGGGAGACACACTAATTCCCAGTTGGTCTAAGACTTCCTTTTTGGAGTTTGACACAAATGCACTCATTTCAAAAGCAATTTTTATGGAATATTGGATAAGAGACATTCCTTTAGTTGCACCATATACAGGACTGTAAGCACAAAAATAAATAAGTATTATCGTTAAATCTTTTAAAGTGATTCTATATTTTAAAATTGTATGTTGTTTGGATGTGTAGTTTAAATATATGAAAATAGTTTTGGTTTTCAATTTAAAATTACATTATATACTTATGTTTTATTGTTTAAAAAAGATTTGATAATTTTATTGCCATTAGATTGAACCAAGTTATAATTCAAATATATTTGAAACATATTCACTTAGCCAACATTCTGCGAACATATACTGGGTATTTCAATTTTTTAAATTTTTCTCATTTAAAGAGTGCCCAAAACTAATCGTTATGAAATATGAAAAATATGCAAAAATATTTCTTCGGCGACTTCTTCTTAGCAGATTTCTGTCAAAAATTCTAAGAGAAAGTTAAATTGCCATTTAAAGCTTTGCGAAAATCTGTATTTCGGAGTCGACTTTAAACTGTAGATCCCGCCAATCATGTATAGAAATGAACACGCACAGCATAAGTGGTGTGAAAAGATAGGGCGTAATCCTAATTAAAGGGTTGTAATGAACAATTATGTACGTATGTATGCTAAAGTTTCGTTACAGTATCTCGAGTCTCTGAGCGGCAGATTTTTGAGAAACTTTTAATGGCAATTTTATTTACTTTCAGAGTTTTTGCCAGAATTCTGCTGAGGGGAAGTCGCCGAACAAATATATTTTTTATATTTCGTTTTGTTTTCGATAAGTCAACAGACTAAAACGACTTCATAGCGATCATCACAGTCAACATAAATCAGGCCATCTTCCAAGCTCAGTTATACGCCAATTTATTATCTACCGGATTGGGCATTTCAAAATCTGGCTGTCCAATTGCTTAGTTGATGTCTATCAGGTTTAAACGACACCGGAACCTCTACAAAAGATTAACCACTTTACTTATTTCAATGAATGAATTCCTATTTTAATTTAATAAAAAATTTTAAAATACATAAATAAATAAAAAAAATTTTAAAACTGCAATAAAATTTGTTTTTGTGATATATAAGCTAAGAATTCGTACAGCTACTTATCAGAAATATGCTCCTTTTACGTATATTTTCATCGTTACATTGGTGTCCTTATTATTTTTCACATCACTGTATACATATGTATGTATGTATACTCAATGGCATAATAAAGTTGTTTGTTTGTGTTTGCATGCAACTTTTATTGTACGTTAATAGGGGCTAATAAAAAAATAACATTTGGTTAACAAAAGAAAAACAAACGAATAAAATCAACACATACAATATTATAATACGTATGACTTTTTTGTAATATTCGAATTTTCACGCAATAAGCACGTAAAAGACAATCAAATAACAATTTTAAAAATGTTGTTATTATTAATTATATTATATATATATTAAGTCGCCGTAGTCTAGTAGGTAGTGTGTTGGCTTATTAGACTGAAGACCCGAGTTCGAATCCCAGGTCAGACATTAAAACGAAAATACAAAAAGTATTTCTTCGGCGACTTCCTCTCAGCAGATTTCTGGCAAAAACTCTGAGAGTAAATAAAATTGCCATGAAAAGCTTCTCAAAAAACTGTCGTTCGGAGTCGACTTTAAACTGTAGGTCCCGCCACTCATGTATAAAATTAACGCACACAACATGGGTGGTGTGGGAAGCTAGGTCGTAATCCTAACTGAAGGGTTGTAATGACCAATTATGTATGTGTTATTATTATTGTTCATTATTAATTCTCATTTTAGAACAATTGCATGCAATTCTGTTTTTAAGAAGGAATTTTTATAAAATTGCACAGACTCTGAACTTAATATTAAACATATGTACATACTGGTCATTACATTCATTCAGTCAGGTTTATGGCCTTGCTTCTCAGACGACATATGTTGTGTTTGTTAATTTTATACATAAGTGGCGGGACCTACAATCGACTACTAACGACAGATTTTTGAGAAACTTTTCATGGAAATTTTAGTTATTCGTTGGGTTTTTGCCAGAAATCTGCTGAGATGCAATTACCGAAAATGCTGGTGCAAAAATCTGATAAAATTCTACCGATGGTATAGGCTGTATTGCCTGTGATCGTTGTAACAAGTTGCACAAGTAACAGTCTAAGGGGGCCAAATCGCACGAACTTGGTGGCCATTTCATATCACCATTTCATATCACCTTCAAATCGCTCATGCAGACTATGAAATGTAGCAGGAGTTGTTTGGTACGTAGCGCCGTTCTATATAAACCACATAACGTTGGTAAGTTGGTAATATGGAGTTATAGTGGTTACCGTTGACAGTGATTGCCTATCCAAGTCGTATAAAAAAAAAAAAACAAAAAAATGGACCAAGAACTATGATGACGGCAGGCGTAAATACACAGTATGTGGATTGACATAGTACAAGATTTGAAAATTCTTTTTGTTCACATACTTATTTATCTAGAAATGGGCCTCATCACTGAAGATGATTTTGCGATGAAAATGGGAGTCAGTTGCCAACTATTCAAGAGTTCATTCAGCAAAAATACGTTGTTGCCTATGGGTTATTTGAATTCTGTATGGTTACCGTCGGAAGTCGCGACGCTAAATTTGCCAAGCTGTGGTCGCCGCTGAGTTTTTTTCTCATGGATTTCTCTATATCCATAGAAATGCATTGCATATACAGAGGCTATTCACTAAATTTTGGTTCAATTTAAAAAACGTTTCAAATTTTCAAGGATTAAAACGAATTCGATTAAGTTATTAAATTTTATGGCAAATAGATTTTCCTTCTCCGTCGTATACAATCATATGTACTCAAATTCGCCTCTCTTTTGAAAGCACTGACTTAAAATGGAATTGCAAAATCAATTTTATAACTCTGTTTTGTAATTTTCCATGCCACGTAACTTCGAACTGAATTTTTATGACTGTTTGACTAATAATAGCAATGGCTGTCGTTGATTTTATAACTGGTATCACAAATGGCTGGAATACTGTTGCTGTTTATATCTAGAAAGCAAGAGACGGACGCATGCACAATGCGGTGATGAAATAAAACTTATTTGTATTTCTATCTGCTCATTTCGGTGCCTGTAGAACAACACAAACACTTCTTAGCAAAGGGTGAAAAGTCACGTGCAACGTATAAAATTTGTGGCAATATAAGTCATTTCCTTATGTGCTTCAGTTCGAGTTCCTTTATTATTTTGCTTTTGACTGATGTCAGTGGTGTAGTATTTTATTGATGTTCATCTGTCCTGCTTAATAATTTTCATACTTTTGATCTGATTGTTTCGTGGTTCTCATCCTGTGATTTTTAACTGTATTAATATATTTGGTCACTGTCACGTAGTACCTTTTACATGCGGCTTATTAAACACGTTGGTTTCCTGTGTAAATTTCTCAAAGCTGTTGTAAATAATTCGGAGAAGTTAAATATCAAAACAAAATTTTTTTTAAAAACATTATATATGTCCTATATTTGGGCAACCAAATATGTTCAAATTATACAGAAAACACTAAGCCCAGAGGATTAAATCATACTGTTACGTTTTTACCTTTTAAAAACGTTAAAAATATGAGTTCGTAGATTGCAAATACAATAAAAATAAATATGTGTTTAATTTTAGGTCAATTCTTTATTATCTGCACAACTCTTGTGCCACTGTTCAACTTCTTCCACTTACACAACGATAACTTTCACAATATGTGCTTTTTCATTATATTTCTCTGCTTACAACCTTCTTGTAAGCAACAACACTTATTAGCGATTCCTCTTTCCAACTGTGTTCTCAAACGCAACTTATCTGCACACAAGTCTGACCGAATTAAAGCTCGATAGATTTAATTCTCACACCGACATGACGTCGTCTTACACGATTAAATTCAAACTCGAACTTCGAGAATCACCTGTCTTCAGACACGACTGACTGAATTCTAACTGAATCATCGTTGCTCGCTTTATCTTGCCTTTTATATCACTGGATCAACAGTGTGATGAATACCCTTGAAGGATGATGACGACCTTCGGGAACAATCCAAAAATGTAAACAACTTGTTTCCATTTTTGTTGTTCGTGTATCTTGTTTACTTTCGTCCAGACAGAGTTGTTGTTGTTTTGTTTGTTTGTCTTTCTGCTATATTTTTTTATACACAGACGTTGTTGCTATATTTTTGTTTATTCATCGATCTTGTAAACAAGCCTGTTGTTTTTTTGTTGCTATATGTTTACTCATTCGTTGATCACGTGAACAATTGCATTGTTTTGTTTTTGGAGCTTTTGTTTATCATTTTATGTGTGATCAAGTCCATTGTGTTGTTTTTGGAGCTTTTGCTTATTATTTTAACAACACCATTTCCATTTTCGTAACAATACTATTTCTCCAATCAATAAAAGATGATTTCGTTTCCAGCATATTAAATTAAAATTTAATAAGAATATTACGAATAAAATATAATTATGTTCGATAACGTTCGATTACAAACTATTGGTAGGCAGTTCGAATTTGTTTATTTATTTATATTGCGTTATTGTAAGCAGTTATCGCAATCTAGTATGAGACGAGAGGCCACAGTTCAAACCCCAGGTCAGACATGTATAAAATTAACACACACAACATAAGTGGTGTGACAAGATGCCATGTGGTGATTGAAGAGTTGCCATGACCAATTATGGTTGTATGTATGTGTGTATTGTAAGCTTCAACTACCTGAAAGATGTTATTAAAATAATATTTTTTCTGTTTAAAAAATTTTTGAAATCATTTTCAGGAGAAAAATTCAACTCGTTCTGGTCAAAGAATCGCTAAAAAAAATTAATGAAATAATCAAACATATTGGGATTTTTTTTTTCTTTTTTTATTTTATTTAGAAATATTTTATTTACAAGCTTTCAGTTTATATACAATTGTATACAATTGCCTCAGCGTCTTGCGACATTGTTGAATGAATGTCACGAATGGCTATCAGCATACATTTTCCAATAATTTGTAAAAAGGTGGACACACAATGTAATTCTATATTTGGGTAGCACATTCATTAACAGTGAGAACTTTAATGGATCGATTTTCAGTTTAAAGTCGACACCGAATGACAGATTTTTAAAAAACTTTTGCATAAAATCTGCTGAAAGTCTCCGAAGAAATATTTTCTTCATATTTCGTTTTGTTGCAGATGTCTGACTTGGGATGTGAACCGTGGCCTCACTTCTAATAAGCCAACACTCTACTACTATACTACGGCGAGTGCAAATGAAAACTTTGCTATTATAATACCTGATCTTAAGTTGTTGAACGCACCCGCTAACTGATGAAATCTAATTTTTGTTTAAATTATCATTTAAAAACACAATAAGTCGTCATTTTACGCTTCGCATATGTACATCAGTATGACAGAAATTTACAAGTAAATTGATTTCTTAAGATACGAATACTGATGAAATATTTTTTCACCATAACCTTGTACGTCTTACGCACATTTGGAAAATAATGTTATAAAGGTTTACTTTTTGTGCTGTGAAAGTAAAAGAAAACTGATAAAATGCAATAAAACGAAACTTCAAACCGTTCCTTCGAAAGGCAATATAAAGAAAAAGAACAATTTAATAATGGTATAAAAGAAATTGGCCAAAACGAATAACAACACACACCAAACACTTGAAACTGAAAGTAAAATGGTAGAAAAATTCAGAGGAGCATAAAAAAGGACCAAAGTAAAATACACATCCTTGAAGGAAACCAATGTTATGTTATCATACAACAACATGATATGGTTTTTATGAGCACTTCTGCATTGCTTTTGGGTTTTTTTTTTCAATAAAATTCTATTGTTATGCTTTACAAAAAATTTCCTGAAATTTTAGAATTTAATATTTATTTTCTACTCTCTCTTTATGTTTCGCTGACAAGACATTTAAATAGTCTTTGTTGACATGGTTTTGTTATTCTGGTTCTGTTATTTTATTTTACTTCGTTCAGTTTCGTTTTTTTTTTTCCAAAAATAGAAAAGGTTTCTTAGACACCCACACTTGATGTTATCTAAACTACGCTTTTAAGTCACGCTAAGAAACGTAGGCATGGCTATATAACAGATTTTTATCATATGAATAAAGATGTCAGTAAGTAAGAGGTCAAAAACCCTCGTCTCTTTATGACAAGAGCAGTGCATTGATACATGGAGTGAAAGACAGCCTCTTCCTCCTCCTAAGACTCAGAGCTTTTGCAGAACTCATATTCGAAATGCATACCAAAAGGACAGTGGCCCATAATAATGCCAATTGTGCGATTTATGGCCTTGCGATTTAACGACAGAAGTGAGTCAGTCTTCTCCTCATCCATACGTTTCCAACAGAGACTAGCAATACTACGCGTACCCGCTTGCTGCCAACGACCTTGAGCTACCCAAGTTAACTGAGGCAATCGAAATACCTATGCCCTGTAGCATGTAGGAGATTGCGAGTTTTGTACCAGCTTAAGTCAGCTCATCAGCAACGCAATTGCAAACGATACCTCTATGACCAGGAGCCCTGCGCATTCATGGACTAGGACGGACGTAAGAAATGAGAAAAAGTTTACATAAACAGAACAACCATATAAGCCATCACATATACATATGTATGTTATCATTTTTTTCACGATTGTTAAAAATTTGGTTTTCAACTGGAAGTTAAAAACTTTTTCTGTGATGCAAAATAAAATATGAATTTTTATTTCTCGGTTAGTAATATATTGTTATAAATATTTTAAAAGTAAACCGAACCACGTGTATTTTATTTAAGATTGCAGTTCTTTGTTGTTTTTGTTCAATTATTATTAGCTCTCGTATACATACAGTGTGGAAAAATATTGTGTGAATAAGGGCCACAGCATTTAGTTGAAATATTTTTAAATTAAAAATTAAACGCAAACTTAATTTTACTTCAGATATGTCAAAATAAAAATTAAATTTAAAGCATACATATGTATAATATCTTTTAAGCACTTTTGTTGCAGGCAACTAAATTGGACATGAAGGCTTAAGACATTTGCAAACTTAAGAAAAACTATCTTATCAATATTTTTAAATTATTAGAAGACCACATAACCGGTTATAAGGTTGTTATTAATCGAGGCTACCGTCTACAGCCGCAGGCCATTATGATTAAGCGCTCCCTATCTATAATAATAAATCAAACAAAGTGTGTGGGAAGTGGCCGTAGCTAGTGTGGACTTATTAGACGAGAGTCAGAGGTATCTCCAACAAGAAAAAAGGGAATATTTCTGTCGGCAACTACCTCTCAGCAGTTTTTTGTTAAAAATTCAAATTGCCATGAAAAGTATATCCTATCTGTCATTCAAGGTCGACTTTAAACAGTATATCCCGTCGCTCATGTATAAAATTAACACACACAACATGATTGGTGTGCGTAGCTATGTGATAATCGTGACTAAGGGTTTGTAATGACGAATTAAGTAAGTACGTAAGGCTGTAACATATCATCGATATTTTTTTTTAGTTTTGCGGGTTGAATATAATATCATTTGAATGTCTACCATGGCTACTTTAATAGAGATATTGGATACGACTGATTTTCTTGTTGATGTGACTGGGTTATTAATAGGTCTCACAACAGCACAATAACAAAATAAATACACGACATGATAAGTAAACTATCAATGTGTATGTAAATGGCATTTAGATTTTTTAATTTATTATTTTTACCATACACTTTAACTTGCAGATACAAAAGCGGCTGTATGTTTAACACGCACAGCTTGTCTAAAAGCAGTTCTCAAAAACCTATTTATGTTGTTATATGACAACAGCATGCCATTCGAACATCATTCGAATCAAAAACAGTAGCAGCAGCATGAAAAACAAATTAGAATTTTAGAGATACAATTAGGACTAAAACAAAAAGTTGGTGGCTGTTAGCTAAATAAGTAATAAGCATAATAAAGCAGCCGGTAACGTATTGGCCGTTAGTGGCCATGTTATTTTCGAATTATAATTTCATATTGAATTTCAAATTTGTCACAAAAAGCTACAAATTCACAGAATTGTGTGTCTGTGTGTGTCCATTAAACACACTTATACACCAACAAAATACATACAAAACCGTTACTGTACTTTGCACATTTACTGCAAATATTTATAACAGAATGGAACAGAATACAGCAAAACTGTAACAGATGCATTGGGAAGGTATTAGTGTTTACAAGAGTCAGCATTAAGTCAAACCAATAGGCGAAATTATAATCAAACAAATATTCCGACAAGGGGTCATATTTCTTTGGACATTTTTCTCAATTTTTCAGTATAAAATAAGATTCCTGACATGTGCCAACATTTATAATGCTCAGGAATGGGGGGAAATTTAATCATTAAATTTTAATTATCTCCAGAGATGTATCAAGAGTTGCAATGCAATGATTTGTGTGCCGGCGGCATTGTATCGTATTTCTTTGAGAACGATATAGTCAATGGTTGTAGGTGAAACAAGACGATGCTTTACAACACATTGTGGGATATAAAACAAGTTTCTTGAGCAGTTAATCATACGTTTTGGAGCTGTCGAATAGCCACTATAATCATACGATTAAACATAAGAGATTATTTTTTGAAGCCATTGTAGTCTAGTAAGTAGTGGGTTGGCTTATTAGAAATGAGGTCACGGTTTGAACGCCATGTCAAACATTTCCAGACATGAAAAAATATATCATCGGCGACTTCCTTTCAGCAGATTTCTGGCAAAACTCTGAAGAGAAATAAATTTGCCATGAAAGTTTATTAAAAATCTGACGTTTGGAGTAGACTTTAAACTGTAGGTCCCACTGCTCATGTATAAAATTAACACACACAACAGAAGAGGTGTGAGAAACTAGGTCGTAATCATGCCTGAGGTTGTTGTAATTATCAATTATGTATGTATGTATGGCAGGCATGTATTTATGGCCCATATAAATATTTCATTTAAATTTCTAAATTTTATATTGTAGGTCAGGTAAGGTGGTGGAACACCCTAAAATAAGGCCAGAATTTAGAACCATTGTAATACTACAAATTAAATATACAAAACGAAGATAAAACATTCTCTAAAAGAAGCTAACCTAACTCCTTAATAAATATTACTAATGTACCAATCTTTGTATAAAAAGTTCGGTCAAGTATGTCACAAAGAGAGAAGTCGAAAACCTTTGGCTTTTTATGGCAAGAAAAAGGCAATGGCACTTAGTGAAGAAAAACGCAGTCTCTTTCTCCACCTCAGACACGCAGCTCCTACAAAACACATTGACAGAATGTTAAGTCTTTCTGCAGGTTTACCAAAATCATAGTGGCCCGTGAAATTAGCTTTTGTTCGATGGATGACTATGCGATTTAAGGATAGATCGCTGCGTTACCTTATCTTATAAGTGCATTCTATACATCGTACTTTTCAACTACTATTTTTGTCAATGGTCTTTCATAATTTGATTTTTATGTAACATTGTATGCTGGACCCCCACTTTTATTCAAATTACCACATTCGGAACTGTTAGCAAACAAAAGCAACAAATATTTGAATTTCCACATAATTTTCCCAGAATTAATAATTTTTTAGCAGAACTTTCCGCTCTAAGTATTTAATTAACACCTACTGTTTAATACGCAAAACAACTTTGCCATTTTAACAGGTTATTGTGATAAACAAAATAAAAAAATTCAACGTGGAGAAATAAGGAGATTTTCTGAATGAATGGAATTAAAATTGCCGCCGTTAACAAATTTTGCATTTTAAGCAAAAAACGTGTAATATGCCTTTAAGCGCCTTTGAATGGTTGAACACTTTAGTAGTGCAACAATTGCTGACACATAACTTATATGTGCGTTATGAAGTATCATATATATATATTATTTCTAAAGCACTTTTTTTTGTCGTTTGCAAATATCTCCCATACCACCGCATCAAATTTAATGAATGATATCTCATTTTAAAGCTTATATCTAACACTAATGACAAAAAATAATTAGAAATTGAAAAATAAATATTTTCATTGATAAAAATTATATTTTATATAGAACTGCATGATAATACTATTGCCATTATGATTATATGTTTTTGTTCAAGTGTGGTAATACAGGGTCGCTTAATAGTAATGCAGTTCTACATAATATAGTATGTATTAAAATCCATTCTGGCAATACCGCTATCTACTATAATGCCGTTTATTACTAAGTCAGTTATATATAATATGCATATTAAGTTGTAAAAAGCTGTTTTGGCAATACTTTGCAGTAGTTGTTAGATCAAGTGCGATAAACAGGGTCGCTTAATTGTAATGCTATTCCACATAATATATAAAGTTGTAATAATATAAAAGTTGTTGGTAATGTCGTTATTGTCATGGCATTGTTTGTTTTATGAAGTGTAGTAATAGGGTGTTTTAATATATACATATATGTATAAGTTAAATTAAGTACTTTTTTGCTTATGAAAAATGATAATTTATTTAATAATTTTCTTTATAGCGATCTTACTCGCTTGAGCTGTACTTAACAATTAATCAATAATTAAAAGAACTAAGAATAATACGAGCTTCATACTTGAGTGTTATTGTTGTATGTAATTATGTCGCCAATTCAGCTTAATAATTTGTTGGTAGCGATGTAATTGCGTATTTGACAATTATGCTATTCTCGTAATGAGAAAGCTTTGTTACAGCAGGTTAAAGCTTTTCTGTTGCTATGTTCTTTTATAAAGATCATGATAAAAAGGAAAATAGAATGAGTGATAGAAGTATGTATGCATGATTGTAACACAGCATCTCAACATACGCAACCAAGCGAACATTTAAGTGATAATTTGTATTAACGCAGCTTGGCGACAGATAAATGTATGAAACAAAAAGTGGATATTTTATTAACTGTGTTAACTATCCCCCTTCTAAATCACGAATCGTCCTCGATTCGAAAAGTACACTGCGTCGCACCTAATTCTTTAAGTGAACTATTTTCGTAATTGCTTAGTTACTTTTTTACAAAGGATTTGGCTTAGTTACTACTTATTATAATTAAATATTAATGATAAATTATGCAAAGTAAGTTCAACAAAGTTGTTTAAAAATTAGTAATACTTCAATTTGTGATATTTCTTAAGGCTACCGTGATAATTTAAAAAATTGACAAGTGGTGTATTTGAACATATTGTTGCTATTTTAATGTTGTTACCCTTTGTTTATGATGTTATATTTTTCTTTTATGTTTATGTTTTTATTTTTTAACGAAAGAAAATATTTAAATCTGTATTTTTATTTCTTCATTTTATTCTTTATTTTTAACTCTTATTTATTATATCGTTTTTAACGAAGATTGCTTTTATGTACTTTTCTGCCATCAATCAAGACTGTAGTGCCAAGGTCTTTTTCAATTGTTTTTTCAACAAACACTTTATCAAATTTATTTCCAAGTCTTTTATTTCGTCTTATAAAAACTTTTTCCCCAGTGCTATAAGTTTTGACCTCTCGCCCACGATTATTTCTCTCCAAAGTATCTTTTTGAGCTTTGAATAACCTTTCCTTTATAGCGTCTAACTTCTCCATTGCACAGTTGTGAAATATATCGGTTGGTCTGGTGTTGATGACGGAATGGTAGCTACAATTGTATTTATGTGTTGCTAAAATAACCAAACTAATAGTGTCGTCAATCTTTTGCTGCTCTTTAATACAGCGCGCAATTTCCAACAAGGTGGAGTGCAATCTTTCTACCTGACCATTGCTTTCACTGTGAAGAGTGGGTATGAAGAATTGTTCTATTGAAAAACTATCCCTTAATAAAACTTTAATAGCATTTGATTGGAAAGCCTTTTCATTGTCAGAAACAATTACTTTGGTGTTATTGAACGTTAACAAAACTTCTAATATACCGTATTTAACATCAATGGTAGACCTTGAAATAATTGGTTTGACTACAGCAAACTTAGAAAATTTATCTATGCACGTTAAAAACAATTGCTTTCCAGTAATTAATATATCGATATGAAGAATTTCCCCAGGGAGGTGTGGAATTGGTGTTTTACCTATTCCAGGATCGGGTGGCCTTCGTTGATATTTATTCTCTAAGCATATTTTGCAATTCGTTATAATTGATTTCAATGATTTTTTTATGTTTGGAAAATAATATTCACGAGTTATTTGTCGATAGTTTTCATGTAAGCCCCGATGAGCCCGATTGTGTTCCGTTGCTATCACTTCCATTTGATCATCTTTATTGATTAAATCAATTAAGAGAAGCTCAGTGTGGATAAATTTAATGCCAGGAAGAGCCGATAATACTGCGTCCTGTATCTCAGCTAATGTCCTAAGATCACAGAAAATTCCGTTGGTAACGTTAGGGTTAATAGTGGCTTTTAAACACTGAAGAAGATTCTCGAGGGAGTCAAAGGTGATCGTATGACGAATTAATTTATTGAAAATAATTTTAGTATTTTTGCTAAAAGATCTTGATTTGGAAATCATTAACTGATTTCTGAATTGATTAATAGGGCAATTGACTGTCTTAATTACTTTACTTAGAGATTGTTCGCTGTGGACGGTGCCGTCTGATGTAACTTCACTCAAATGGTGCGAAAATTGACGAGAAAGTGCATCCGCTACCACATTATCTTTTCCAGGTTTGAAATGAAAAGTGGGCGAAAACTCTTCGATGAACGCTCGCCATCTTTTCATTTTAGCATTAGGGTTTTTCTCTGACATTGCAAAGATCAGTGGCTGGTGGTCAGTAAAGGCGTTAATATTCTTATTTATTATTCGTCGAAACTGGGCTTGAAATTGGGCTGGAACTGTATCTTCTTCTATTTTGACAAAATTTACTTGATCACATGAAAGATGTTGTAATTTTGCTTTACCGTTTCTATAAAGCAAATACCCTCCTTCAGTATCAATATTTGCATTAATTTGCCTCAAGAAGTCATAACCTATAATACCGTCGAACGTGTTTAAGTTTGAAAGCAGAAAGAACGTCGAGGTATTGTCTAAAACATTAATAAGGCATTTCCTGTCTATGATATTATTACCGTTTATTGATTTTAAATTGAAAGGTCTTTCCAAAGGTTTAATTCCTTGAAGAAATGAAAAATGTTTGATATAATTTTTTGCCGTGCCAGTATCAATTAAAATACGAAGCTCCTGACCATTTTTGCACCTTTTCGTAATAAACGGCAGGTGCGAATTTAGTTTAAAAAAATTTATTTCGTCACCATATTCCGCTATAACATCATCGTTATAATTATGATGGTCATTCTGAGAGCTCTCATAGTAATATTCATTATCAAAATCACTTTCCTGACTTAAGGTTTCCCCTTCATTTGAAAAAGTTCGTATTTCCTCCGGCATATAATTTACCCTTTGTAGTTTGGGAATGGGTGAACGATCCGATTGTAACTGTTCCCGATTCCGTTTATATGGTAGTGACAAATTAGGACTTAAATTCTGCATTTTAGAGATATTTGGTTGAACTGAATTTTCTATATGCTATTGATTATGTAGGTTGGAAAAATTGTTACGCTGCCGGTAATAACCTGTATTGTTATCAACTTCCATTGGAGTTGATCTATCGACAGTGTTTTGATTGAAAGGTGTAGTCACCTGAGGTCGGTTATTGCGATCCATGTGTTTGTATTGAGACAATATTGGCCTATTTGGCCTAAAAGTATTTCCAACCGCAAAAGCCTCTGCAAAATCGTACCGTTTGTGATTAATTTGGAGTTCCTGGGCAACTGCAAGAGCAGTTGGGAGATCTTTGGGCCTAGCAGAAAAAAGTATATCACACAACGGGCGACGAAGTCCTGATACAAAAACGCGTAAAGCGTTTTCTCTAGCACGTTCATTTAAAGTAGCGATGACATCTCTATTCTCGTTGTAAGTCATGATTTGTTTATTTATTATAAGACAAAGCTTCCTGTCTACCCTATTGTAGTACTCAGTAATAGAGAGATTATCCTGCCTAAGAATACTTAACTCATTCTCCAGTACATACAGTGGTGTCTTATCGGCATATTCTTGATCTAACCTAGCTATAATTGCTCTAAAATTAAGCACCGTGTTAAAAGATGCAAGTGTGGTGTTTGCAGAGCCTATAATTTTGTTCCGGAATATACCCATAGCGATGTAATATTTTTCCGAGCCCTCGGTATAGCAGTTGATGGCAAATTCAGCCGCACTTCGCCAGGCTGGATAAGAAACAGAATCGCCACTGATTTCGGGAAGAGACTTTATTAAATCTAAACTTGAATTATTTTCCTTAATCAATGGATCAAAAGAAACAGGCAAATACTGTTCAACGCCACGTGGTTTTAACTGATTGATCGCCAAAGTCAAGTTATTTAACTGTTCTAATAACTGTTGTTTCGTTCTTTCATTCACCTCATTGACGATTTCTATAACCTGTTCTCTATTCGGAAACATTTTGTCAAATTGCAAATAACTTTCACTAAAAAACTATGTAGAAAAAAATTTGATAAAATTTTTGAATATTTTTCACCCTTCGCACTTTATCAATAGGAATACTAAAAGCAATCGTCGTTTTAATAAACAAATTTCCTTTAAAATTTTACACGCTGAGTTTTAATTTTTCAATACGTAAAATATAACACCAATTTTCAACAATGCAACAATTGTTCACGATTTAATATTAATATAATATCCACTTAAAAATTTTTTAAATGACCACTTACATTTTTAAATTTATTAGGATGTATGA
The DNA here is from genome assembly GCA_927399465.1 of Sarcophaga caerulescens. Taxonomy (NCBI): domain Eukaryota; kingdom Metazoa; phylum Arthropoda; class Insecta; order Diptera; family Sarcophagidae; genus Sarcophaga; species Sarcophaga caerulescens. The sequence continues at coordinate 68,948,312 of OV656873.1, forward strand.
GTACAATAATTTCAGCCAGGGCTCCTTCGTCCTTACAGGATGCACATGTCCTTTCAGTAGGGCAAGGTCTTGACCACTTTTTAAATTTTTTAAGGTTCCCTTTGTCTTTACTGGATACGCATGTCCATTCAGAAGTTCTGGGTCCTTAAACACTTCTCAAATTTAATAAATTAATGATGAAGGCAATCACTACTGCTTTGTCTTTTTGGGATTTCAATGTCCTTTAGCAGTTGTAGGTTCTTAAGCCTCTTAGTTGGGCGCCAGTTAAATTAAGTACTTTTTTGCTTATGAAAAATGATAATTTATTTAATAATTTTCTTTATAGCGATCTTACTCGCTTGAGCTGTACTTAACAATTAATCAATAATTAAAAGAACTAAGAATAATACGAGCTTCATACTTGAGTGTTATTGTTGTATGTAATTATGTCGCCAATTCAGCTTAATAATTTGTTGGTAGCGATGTAATTGCGTATTTGACAATTATGCTATTCTCGTAATGAGAAAGCTTTGTTACAGCAGGTTAAAGCTTTTCTGTTGCTATGTTCTTTTATAAAGATCATGATAAAAAGGAAAATAGAATGAGTGATAGAAGTATGTATGCATGATTGTAACACAGCATCTCAACATACGCAACCAAGCGAACATTTAAGTGATAATTTGTATTAACGCAGCTTGGCGACAGATAAATGTATGAAACAAAAAGTGGATATTTTATTAACTGTGTTAACTTATATAGTGTCAGCTGATATTTAACAGTTAAAAAGGTTTTAAGAAAAACAAGGTCAAACCCTTCAAATGGTAGGATAGTATTTACCAGAACCGGTCTTTTCACATGGGCAGTTATACGTGGCTTTTTCTCGAGTGCGTACGTTTAAAGATATTTTTGTTTGTATTAAGGATTCGTACGGGCAAAAAGTTAACGATGATCATGTCTGTTAAGAAGGCAATCGGCCAAGCCAGCAACTCCCTGGGATTTTAAATAAATACAAGAGCCTAACAAAAGACTTGATTTATCAGGCAATATATTTATTAAAATTCCTGTATAATAAAATTAAAAATTGTATTATATAAAATAGATTAAAATTTCTTAAAGCGACATACTTTTTAGTAGGAAAGCTACCGGAATCGAATAACAAGAAAAAAATTAATTAAATTTATATGACTAAGCGCGTCTATAAAAAATTTTATAATAAGATTTTGCTTCATAACTTAATCTTCGTTAAAAAAAAATGTATGTATACTATTGGAGAGTTAAAAATTTATCATGGCATATTGCCAGACCACTAAATAAATTATAAAGAGTTTGGGAGTAGTTTTAACAATGTCATTACCTCTAACATTGTATTCAAAGAAGTATTATAAAAGTATTTAAACATATGTATGTATGTAAATATGTATAATATGTATATAATAAAATTTCTATTAATTATTTTCATTTTATGTTACAAAAATGACAACTAACGGTGCGAAATATTCGCACGGGTCATTTAGTCTTAGAAAAAAGCCAAACCACAAAAAAAATAACGAAATTTTGTCGTTTGACATGGCTTTGGCGGACAAGCAAACTTTTGGAAGAATTTCTATTAAGTTAAAATAATTTAATTGTGTTTACACAACTCTGCCACCAACTCTGCAAAACAATTTTTACTTTTTATGGGTAAATTTGAGAACCATAACAATAACCATATACATATCGTAAATTTGTCTGAGTGTGTGTGTAATTTTTTTCTAATAAAAGCAAAGCCCAATGGACGACCTCTACATGTGTACTGTTCTGGAGTATTTAAGGATATTCGTTTTAAATTTGTTTACGTTATAAGAGAGTAAATAGTGTGCAGCTGAAGAAAGAATTTTGTTTGTGTAATACACAGTGTAGCGATGGTGATATTATGTAAAACTATTCGATTTTAAAGAACTAGTCCCTTAATTTCATTAAAGCACATTCCATAGTAGTACAAGGTATTTTCTACTAAGATGCGTTAGTTTTTTATTAACTTCAGTCCATTTGGACGAAGTGGAATCTTTGCCTCTTACCATATTTTTTGGGTGAGCATACCACCTTTCCAAATATCCGTTTCCACTTAACAGAAGGGTTCGGAATGCATTTATGGCGTCTGCTGGCTCACATAAACGGAGACCTAGCATTTCGTTTACTCAACCGATTTAGCTTTACCAGACAATGCAATTATTATCTTTGATTTAACCTTTTAAGAGCAAAGTAATCGAATGGCCGTCTGATTTTCAGATAGTATTACTATGTCTGTCTGTCTATCCAAGTTGATTTGAGCATCATAGTACGATGATATAACCTAATCTAATCTTTCCCATTTATTCCCATTTCACACTTGGACCAAAAACTCTCGATCCTGTCCCAAGATACGTTTTTAACCCATCTGCATACCACAAGATAGTCCATCTTTTAAGAGAGTATGTATGTTTCAGATTACTCCACTTGTTTTGTTACTAATTCCCGAATGGAAGCACTTTCTAGAACCACAGAGTCTACTGGATCTAGCCAGGGGACAATTGAAGTATCATTTAATTTGTGTTTGTTATCGTACCTCTGTAACAGGCAGTTTTTGCCCTTTTACATAACGTATAACATAATTGGTCAGTACAACCCTTCTGTCAGGATTACGACCTAGCTTCTCACACAACTTATGTTGTATGCGTTAATTTTATACATGAGTGGCGGGACCTACAGTTTAAAGTTGACTCCGAACGACAGATTCATGGCAATTTTATTTACTCTCAGAGTTTTTGCCAGAAATCTGCTGAGAGGAGGTCGCCGAAGAAATATTTTAGTTTTAATGTCTGACCTGGGGTTTGAACTCGGGCCTTCAGTCTAATAAGCCAACACACTACCGACTAGACTACGGTGACTTCAATTGCAAACGATCAAAAAAATACCTACCATTGACGATAGAGTTCAGGACAAAATTTGAATACTTAAATACACTAACGTAACTTCAACTTCTACGCCTACCATAGCACTGCTTTTACGAATTCTAACGATTGACAGATTATTATGCGAGATCATCAAGAAATTGTCACAAATATAAAGAATGGCTGTTCGAATACACCCGGCTATAGATAGGAAACTTAAATAAGCTTCTTTTGAAATAAACTAGCTAAAACCCGGTGTGCTTCGCTACTCCTATCGATATCTATATATATAAAAATGAATGTGTGTTTATTTGTTTGTGGGTTTTTTGTTTGAAGTCTATAGACGGCTAAACGGCTGGACCGATTTTCTTGAAATTTTAACAGTACCTTAGGCAGCTCTAGATGTTGATGCTCGTAGTCTCTCTTCTTCTAGGTGTACATCGCGTTGATGCGGCGTCTCTTCAGTTCTTGATCTTGATAATTGGGATCGTTTTCTTCTGAGACGTGCATCACGTTAATCAGATGTCTCAGCAGCTCTAGAAGTTGATGCTTGTAACCTCTCTCCTTCTACACGTGCATCACGTTGATCTGGTGTCTCCGCAGCTCTAGATGTTGATGCTCGTAGTCTCTCTCCTTCTAGGCGTACATCGCGTTGATCCGGCGTTTCATCAGTTCTTGATCTTGATGATTGGGATCGTTTTCTTCTAAGAAGTGCATCACGTTGATCAGGTGTCTCAGCAGCTCTAGATGTTGATGCTCGTAGTCTACACGTACATCTCGTTGGTCTGGAGTTTCTGCAGCTACTGCTCTTTGCAATCGTAGTCTTTCCCTTTCTAAACGTTCATCACGTTGAACTGGAGCCTCAGCAGCTCTAGATGTGGAGGTTCTAGACCTTTCAACACTCAGACGAAGATCACGTTTTTCGGGAGTTTCGTCAGCCTTTTGTGATTGTAAATAAACTGCATTTTTGGTGCGTTTAGAAAGCGAAGATTTTTTAGGTGGCATTTTTTTGTTTTTAATTTATCACAATATGATCACTCACAAAATAAATATTTAACTCGTTTAGAATCTGGGATTCAAATGATTTGTGAAAAAGATTGTAAGTACTATTTAAGTACTTCCTTTCAATCATTATTAGGCAAATATACCATAGCAGGTCAAATTTTTTTATTTTCAAGATAAAAAATTTTGGGCAATAGAAAATATTTAATTTTTTTTTATTAGGTTGACCATAAAGGTTTGGTCTGTATTATATAACCACAGGTAACAATTGGTTCTTTAAAAAATTATGTATGCTGTAGGTGGTTAATAAATTAAGGCAGTATAGTGTCATCAATGGTCTGTGTCTACTGTTAATGGTACCTAAGTTACACATGTCCCTCTATGCGTATTTTTACAAACATATAATAAAATGGATATTGAAATGAACAGACATACACATGATTTTAGCTGCAATAGTTTATCAGATATATGATGTTTAGTATTTACTTTCTGTCTAAGAATTCATATAAAAATAGAGTCCATTTATTTCCCTAACCCGAAATGTTCATATGTGTGTCAAAGATTCTAGTTTCTAGCTCTAATAGTTTTCCATGTACACGAACTTTTGTATCATATTTCTATGGGAGGGTCTCGCTCTTATTGCTAGTCCGTCAATTTTTTTCACAAATTATTCATATGGATTTCAGTGTTGCCCGTGTACAATTTGATGATTTTATCTATAATGATATCTCCATCACTCTAAGGCAGCATCGGCTGCACTACTTCTCCGGCTGACGAAGAGAGGAGAAGACATCGCCCTAATCGAAGAACCATGGTCTATGGCCAATAGGGTTTGTGGATTGGGGCTCAAGGATTATTGTCTGGTTCACGCCAAACTTATGGGTAGGCCCAGATCCTGTATACTAATTAAGAAAAATTTAATAGCATATTTGCTCCCTTCTTACAGTAATGAAGACCTAACTACGGTTGCGACGGAGATAAATGGAAGGCAGTATTGGATCTCCTCCAGTTATATGCAACATCCAGCCGAAGATCCTCCACCAGATACAGTTAAAAGACTGGTCACCGAAGCCAAGCGCGCTAAAGTTGGCCTGCTCATTGGATGCGACGCCAACTCTCATCATACCATATGGGGCAGCACGGACGTTAATGAACGGGGTGAGTCACTATTTGATTTTATAATCTCAAATGATTTAATAGTATGCAACGTGGGTAGCACGCCCACGTTTGTAACCAAGAGTAGAAAAGAGGTACTGGATATAACCATTGCCTCGAGTGTAGTTCTGATGAGGTCAGAGATTGGAAAGTTTCTGAGGAGCACTCCTTCTCTGACCATAGATACATTGAATTCTCTCTAGATAGGGAGATCGGAAGTGTGAGGACGGTCAGGAATCCCAGGAACACGAATTGGGATGTATATGATCGTCTTGTCAATCTGGGCATGGGTCCACTTACGCATAGTAGAATTGATAGCTTTTTGGAACTGGAAGCTACTGTGGAAGTTTTGACGAAGGCCATATTAGGGGCTTTTAAGAAAGCATGTCCGAAGAGGGTCAGCAGAGGGGGGCACAAACCTCCCTGGTGGAACCGGGATCTGGACAGGCTCAGAAAAAAGTTGCGTAGACTTTTTAACGCGGCGAGGAAATCCGGAAATTCGGAACATTGGGAACAATATAAAGTGTCCCTGGCCGACTACAAGAAAAACTTGAGCCGCGCCAAGAGAGATTCGTGGAGAAGCTTCTGTAACAATATGGAAACTATCAACGAAACCTCCAGGCTAAGGAAGATTCTTGCGACAACGGCCTTCGTGCCGAATTTTCAGAAAAGGAAACTTTAGAGCTTCTCGTGAATACGTACTTTCCACTGGGACAAAACTTGGATATGCAGGTGAGAGTCTTGGAAAGCGATTCACATGAAGACTACTATTCAATCATGTCGGTAGGGGTAATCAAATGGGCAATAAATTGATTTAAACCGTTTAAATCCCCGGGTCCAGACGGAATATATCCAGCCCTACTACAACGTTTGAAACTGGAACACATCGCGATACTTAGAGATATGTTTTCCGCCAGTATTCGGCTAAAACACATACCGTCGGAATGGTGCAAAGTGGGAGTGGTCTTCATACCAAAGGCAGGGAGAAACTCTCACACCACACCTAAGGATTTTAGACCTATAAGTCTCTCTTCTTTCCTGCTGAAAACCATGGAGAGGCTCATCGATGTTGAACTACGCCAAACCTTAGTTGGAAATATGCTATCTAGGCAACAGCATGCGTACAATAAGGGTAGGTCTGTGTACGGTAGAAAAATCGCTGGCACGAAAGGAGTATACCTTGGCTGTTTTTCTGGATATAGAAGGAGCCTTCAATAACGTGGAACTGGGTGCTATTTCCGGTGCTCTAACGAGACTGAATGTACAGGACACTCTGGTGAACTGGATATCCAGACTACTATGTGGGAGAACAATCTACCCGACACTGGGGTGCTAGCTCATCACCAGAGAATTGGGAAGGGGAACTCCACAGGGTGGAGTACTCTCCCCTCTCCTATGGAAGCTTGTGATGAATGAGCTGCTAGTGATGTTGGAAAACGTGGGATGCGGGGCGATTGCCTATGCAGATGACGTTGTTCTCACTATTTCGGGCAGATTTGTTGACACTATAGGAGACAGGATGCAACTTGCCCTAGTAAAGGTTAGGGAGTGGGCATCTAGTCGTGGTTTGGGTGTTAATCCCGGTAAAATTGAGGTCGTACTCTTCACGAGAAAGTACAAGCCTCCACCTTTCCGTCCACTGAGATTGTATGGGGCGGAACTAGAACTCAAGGAGGAAGCGCGCTTCTTGGGTCTTATCCTGGATAGGAAGCTATCGTGAAAACCAAATATCACTAATAGACTGAGGAAGGCCTCCATTGCCCTCTACGCCTGTAACAAGGTGTTGGGGAAGAAATGGGGCCTGAAACCTAGGATGACTCACTGGATCTACACAGCGGTGGTCAGACCTATCCTGACCTACGGATGCCTGGTGTGTTGGGTATCCCTGAATAGGACGATGAACTTAAACCTGATACGCAAGTTACAACGATCTGCTTGCATAATTATTAGTGGTGCCCTGCGCACTACTCCTACGATCGCTCTGGAGATGATCTTTTACCTTCTACCGCTTGACCTATACTGCAGGGGTGTGGCGGCTGGGGTTAGTAGGCGTCTTTGGGCGACTGGACAATGGCATGCATCGGGCATTGGTCATACAAGGATAATTGAGGAAACTGATATTGTCGGATGCATAGCCTATATGACACCGCGATATGACTTCTCAATGAATTTTAGGACATCCATTCCGAAAAGGGAGGACTGGAGAAAGGGTGTGACGCACCTCACGAGGAATGCCGCACAAATCTACATCGATGGCTCCAAATTAGAAGGAGCCATTGGTATTGGTATCTATTCGAAATCAATCGGAATATCCAAGTCTATGAGGCTACCAGATCACTGCAGCGTCTTTCAGGCGGAAGTGTCGGCAATTCAAGCTGCGGTGAAAATTATTGTGGACAAAAATATTCGCAAGCGAAGGATCACTATACTTTCTGATAGCAAGGCGGCCATCAGGGCACTGGATTCTAATGTGATAAACTCCAAGACAGTGTACGACTGTCGCAGATGTCTCAATGAGATGGCGAACCGATGTGATGTTTGTATCACATGGGTACCGGGACATAGAGACATTCCCGGCAACTGCAGAGCGGGTGATCTGGCCAGAAGGGGCACGACCATCGAGCTCTCTGATGAATTCTCTACATTGGGGATCCCTTTAAGTACCTGTGGGCTTATAATTGACAATGCATTCGTGGACCTTGTCAACAGTAGGTGGGCAGCTTCGGATAAAGGCAGAGCGGCGCAGAAAATCTGGCCAAGGCTGGATAGACGCACGGCGATGAGGAAGAGGATGAGACTATTCTTCATCTACTGTGCACATGCCCGGCACTTGGTCAGAGGAGAAAGAGACACCTGGGTGCCTACTACATGGAAGACCTAGATGAACTGTCATGCATGGATATTGGCAGCCTGAGTCGCTTCATCCTGTTATAGTATATCCGTATTGCTACAGATATACTATTTGTTTTATAGTAACCCTGGAGGATCCCGTAGGATGCGCAGGGCTCTATTAATGACAGTTATACAGCCTATAGTACACCAATCCTCGAGGGTCCCGTAGGAATCGTAGGAGGTGCCAATAAATAGACTGTGGTTTATTTAGTTATTATATTCTTTATTTACTAACCTGGAGGGTCCCGTAGGAATCTCAGGCCGATCTTTTATAAAGTGTATATTTAATACAATAACAATAACTGTTTAAACCAAACTGTGTCTTATCCTAAAACTTATTAACTATTTATATTAAAAAACCTACAGACAATACTGCTGACTGGGAAAATCAATCATTGGTTACAAACCAATGATTGCGTAACTGCCAGTCAGCACTATTGCCGGTTCATTCTTATTTCTTAATCATTTTGCTGACCAGCGGAAGTCCGCAGGTGTTGCACAACCGCTAGTCAGCATTTTGATGTTATTAACTTATGACCTACTTAAAGTAAATTTAAATTTGAAGTTGCGAGGGTGACTCACAACATCCCTCCCCCCTTCGAGTGATTCGATGTCTGGTGTGGGAGAAGCAGGACGGGGAAGATGTTACACTTGGGCAGTTGTGTTTATTTGGACTTGCTGAGCTTGTAGTTTGGGCTTTCTAGTTGGCCTTCGAAAGGATCTGTTCGTCTTTACCATCGTTGGCTACGTGGTGACTTTGTCTTTACTTCATTGTACCGGCTTGAAAAATTTTATTACGTTTTCACTAAGAATTGAAACGGTTGTAATGCGTACATTTGGACCATTTGGGGAGCATAGGGATGTGCTTGGAAATGTGGTTTGTTAGAGGGTAATCGATAATGCGCTAAGGTTGGTCAATTGATCTTCAGTCTTCCCAATCGCCTGATCGGGAACTCAATTAACAACCACGGTGACGTGAGATTAATTCTATCCCAAACATCCCATCTTTTGCACAAATTAATTATATGTTGTTTGTTAGAGGGTAATCGATAATGACATCCCTCCCCCTTCGAGTGGTTGATTGTATTTTGTTGGTGAGGGAGGGTGTATCAGATGATACCCTTGAACAGCTGCCAATGTTGTTGTATGACGTTGGTTCTTCGTAGTGGTCCCATTGTTGAAGGTTTTTTGTGGCTATTGTTGTTGCTGGTAGTGCCCTTGTTGTTGCTGGTTTCGCCCGTAACTATTGTGATTGTTTATTGATGCTGCTGTTGATGTTGCCCATGTTGCTGCTGCTATTGTGGTTGTGGCCGATGAATCAGCTGTAGGGTTGCTCTGATTCCGTCAGGATGATATTCTGTCACTTATTCTAAAACTTATTAACTACTTATATGTATATTTATTATTATCCGTCAGGATGATATTCTTAACTTAGCGATTTATCTCATTTTTTTTTTTTTTTTTTTTTTTTTTTTTTATACTTAAATTAGCTTAAAACCTCCTTAATTTTAATCCATATTCTTATAATGTAAATTTTTCTTATTTATTATTCCTATTCCCTGACCTACATTAACAAAACTTCTAGTTCTGTTCTTGGCCTTGAAATTATTCTATGCCGTCGTTCGCATAAACATTTACATTTGCATATGTATGAAGATATGTATTTTTAATGCATGTGCGAACTCAGCTTTGGATTTTTTTTTTTCTTGATTTTTCCCAAGAATATTTGCTTGTATAAAAGTACGTATGAGTGTATTAATGTATGTCTGCATGTACATATCTTTCAATGCCCGCACAAACACGGTTTGGAATTTGATTTTATTATTATGTTTTTTTTTTCCTTTCTCTATTCTTACTATTGTCCAAGACTAATTGTGTGTACGAATGTACATACTTGCACATGCATATACATGTGTACGTATTGTATGCATGGGGATGTGTATAGTGTTTTTGGTGTTTGGTTTAACCCAAT
>OV656873.1:68958420-69148459 GCA_927399465.1 Sarcophaga caerulescens
CTACGCTTTTAAGTCACGCTAAGAAACGTAGGCATGACTATATAACAGATTTTTATCATATGAATAAAGATGTCAGTAAGTAAGAGGTCAGAAACCCTCGTCTTTTTATGACAAGAGCAGTGCATTGATATATGGAGTAAAAGACTCAGAGCTTTTGCAGAACTCATATTCGAAATGCATACCAAAAGGACAGTGGCCCATAATAATGCCAATTGTGCGATTTATGGCCTTGCGATTTAAGGACAGAAGTGAGTCAGTCTTCTCCTCATCCATACGTTTCCAACAGAGACTAGCATTACTACGCGTACCCTCTTGCTGCCAATGAGCTTGAGCTACCCAAGTTAACTGAGGCAATCGAAATACCTATGCCCTGTAGCATGCAGGAGATTGCGAGTTTTGTACCAGCTTAAGTCAGCTTATCAGCAATGCAATTGCAAACGATACCTCTATGACCAGGAGCCCTGCGCATTCATGGACTAGGAAGGACGTAAGAAATGAGAAAAAGTTTACATAAACAGAAAAACCATATAAGCCATCACATATATGTATGTTATCATTTTTTTTCACGATTGTTAAAAATGGAAGTTAAAAAACTTTTTCTGTGATACAAAATAAAATATGAATTTTTGTTTCTCGGTTAGTAATATATTGTTATAAATATTTTAATAGTAAACCGAACCACGTGTATTTTATTTAAGATTGCAGTTCTTTGTTGTTTTTGTTCAATTATTATTAGCTCTCGTTAGGGTTGGCAATCCCGCTCTATATTTTCAATCCCGGGATTTCGGGATTTCATTTACCTAGTCCCGGGATCCCGGGATTTATCCCGGGATTTTAAAAAATTTGTTCTTGAAAGATATTAACATATTATTTCAATAAAATTAATAACATGACACATCCAAAAATAGGTTTATAAGAAAGAATTTATTAAATTATAAGAAAATTAATTTTATTTTTAATTTTTCACATTTTTAAATTAATTATAAAGAGTAAATTGTTTTTATAGATATATGTATACTCTTTTGTTGATCAAGTGCGATATGTTATTATTTTTTATTATTTTTAAAATACGTTTTGAGGAAGTACAGAGCATCAAAAGTTTCATCGCTCAAACGACTTCTTATTTTAGTTGTGAAAAATCCAGCTGCAGAAAAAGCACGTTCAGACTCTACACTGGCTGAAGAAGAAGGTGTAACTTCTGACTCAGAAGCTATTAGAAGTGATGTAGCTGGATTTGAAGCATTTAGTCTTCCGAGTAACTCAACTATTCATTTGCGACATTTTATGGAAGAAGGAACCGTTACGAACTCTATTTCGGATTCGGACTGAACATTTGTTCTACCATTGTGCAGATACTGAAGTACCCCACTGATATCTGTTCTCCTTTGTTGCATGCGATGGATGAGGGCTGAATGTAGTTTTTGACTTATAACGTTGTTAGCATCTTTAAGTTTTTTTAACATAAAAGTTATGGCAACATCGGCCGTGAACAGATTAGCATCCCGACGGCAAAGGGCGTCAACTGTTGCTTTAACTGGGATAAGAACACTATTGGTTGCGGATACCATATTAATCTCATCTTTGGATAAAGCAAAATATTCACCTTCAGGTGGACCTATGTCTATTAATGCTTTTTGTATACAATTTCTTAATAAATAAAGACGTTCCAGCATTAACAAAAGGCTGCTCCACCTAGTTTTATAGTCTTTTATTAGAGTTAGTTGCTTTCCAAATTCAGCCGTAACATACTTTTGCATGACATCTTATTTTGTTGCTGTAATATACAACCATTTGGCGGACTGTGTTGACAGTCGTAGGTAAACTTTAAATCCCATCAAGAGCTGTTAGTCGTGCAAGTGTAGCAGAAAGTGATCTGTCTTCTAGCCCCAGCATAGGAAAATACTTGGTTAATGGTTTAGTTTTTTTTTGTTGGTGGTTCATCTGCTTCTGGTGATTTTAATTTAATTTTAATTTAAGTGTTTACATCTCAAAAAAAAAAATCGCAATTTGAAGTTTTGTTTCTAATTTCATAGCGGTTACTGCATTGAAACAACAGATTCTAATTTCTGGAAATTCGAATTAGTGAGAGTTCTAATATACAATTTTTTTCATTACGGCTTAAAAAGTCAAATCCCGGGATTAAGTGCTCAATCCCGGGATTTTGGGATTGTTAAAAACTGCGGGATCCCGGGATTTCGGGACCCCGGGATCCCGGGATTCCCAACACTAGCTCTCGTATACATACAGTGTGGAAAAATATTGTGTAAATAAGGGCCACAGCATTTAGTTGAAATATTTTTAAATTAAAAATTAAACGCAAACTTAATTTTACTTCAGATATGTCAAAATAAAAATTATATTTAAAGCATACATATGTATAATATCTTTTAAGCACTTTTGGTGCAGGCAACTAAATTGGACATGAAGGCTTAAGACATTTGCAAACTTAAGAAAAACTATTTTATCAATATTTTTAAATTATTAGAAGACCACATAACCGGTTATAAGGTTGTTATTAATCGAGGCTGTTTTCTAAATACCATCTACAGCCGCTGGCCAAAGTGCTGTATTTTCAGATCAGTTCAATATTTCCACTTTTCAAGCACACTTCAATTGGATCTTTCATTAAGCGCTCCCTATCTATACTATTAAATCAAACAAAGTGAGTGGGAAGTGACCGTAGGTAGTGTGGACTTATTAGACGAGAGTCAGAGGTATCTCGAACAAGAAAGAAAGGAATATTTCTGTCGGCAACTACCTCTCAGCAGTTTTTTGTTAAAAATTCAAATTGCCATGAAAAGTATATCCTATCTGTCGTTCAAGGTCGACTTTAAACAGTATATCCCGTCGCTCATGTATAAAATTAACACACACAACATGATTGGTGTGAGTAGCTATATGATAATCGTGACTAAGGGTTTGTAATGACGAATTAAGTAAGTACGTAAGGGTGTAACATATCATCGATATTTTTTTTTAGTTTTGCGGGTTGAATATAATATCATTTGAATGTCTACCACGGCTACTTTAATAGAGATATTGGATACAACTGATTTTCTTGTTGATGTGACAAGGTTATTAATAGGACTCACAACACCACAATAACAGAATAAATACACGACATGATAAGTAAACTATCAATGTGTATGTAAATGGCATTTAGATTTTTTTAATTTTTTATTTTTACCATACACTTTAACTTGCAGATACAAAAGCGGCTGTATGTTTAACACACACAGCTTGTCTAAAAGCAGTTCTCAAAAACCTATATATGTTGTTATATGACAACAGCATGCCATTCGAACATCGAATCAAAAACAGTAGCAGCAGCATGAAAAACAAATTAGAATTTTAGAGATACAATTAGGACTAAAACAAAAAGTTGGTGGCTATTAGCTAAATAAGTAATGAGCATAATAAAGCAGCCGGCAACGTATTGGCCGTTAGTGGCCATGTTATTTTCGAATTATAATTTCATATTGAATTTCAAATTCGTCTCAAAAAGCTACAAATTCACAGAATTGTGTCTGTGTGTGTCCCTTAAACATACTTTTACACCCACAAAATACATACAAAACCGTTACTGTACTTTGCACAGTTACTGCAAATATTTATAACAGAATGGAACAGAATACAGCAAAACTGTAACAGATGCATTGGGAAGGTATTAGTGTTTACAAGAGTCAGCATTAAGTCAAACCAATAGGCGAAATTATAATCAAACAAATATTCCGACAATGGGTCATATTTCTTTGGACATTTTTCTCAATTTTTCAGTATAAAAGAAGATTCCTGACATTTGCCAACATTTATAATGCTCAGGAATGGGAGGAAATTTTATCATTAAATTTTAATTATCTCCAGAGATGTATCAAGATTTGCAATGCAATGATTTGTGTGCCGGCGGCATTATATCGTATTTCTTTGAGAACGATATAGTCAATGGTTGCAGTTGAAACAAGACGATGCTTTACAACATATTGTGGGATATAAAACAAGTTTCTTGAGCAGTTAATCATACGTTTTGGAGCTGTCGAATAGCCCCTATAATCATACGATTAAACATAAGAGATTATTTTTTGAAGCCATTGTAGTCTAGTAGGTAGTGTGTTGGCTTATTAGAAATGAGGTAACGGTTTGAACGCCATGTCAAACATTTCCAGACATGAAAAAATATATCATCGGTGACTTCCTTTCAGCAGATTTCTGGCAAAACTCTGAAGATAAATAAATTTTCCATGAAAGTTTATTAAAAATCTGACGTTTGGAGTAGACTTTAAACTGTAGGTCCCGCCGCTTATGTATAAAATTAACACACACAACAGAAGAGGTGTGAGAAACTAAGTCGTAATCACGCCTGAGGTTGTTGTAATTACCAATTATGTATGTATGTATGTATGGCAGGCATGTATTTATGGCCCATATAAATATTTCATTTAAATTTCTAAATTTTATATTGTAGGTCAGGTAAGGTGGTGGAACACCCTAAAATAAGGCCAGAATTTAGAACCATGGTAATACTACAAATTAAATATACAAAACGAAGATAAAACATTCTCTAAAAGAAGCTAACCTAACTCCATAATAAATATTACTAATGTAGCAATCTTTGTATAAAAAGTTCGGTCAAGTATGTCACAAAGAGAGAAGTCGAAAACCTTTGACTTTTTATGGTAAGAAAAAGGCAAAGGCACTAAGTGAAGAAAAACGCAGTCTCTTTCTCCACCTAAGACACGCAGCTCCTACAAAACACATTGACAGAATGTTAAGTCTTTCTGCAGGTTTACCAAAATCATAGTGGCCTGTGAAATTAGCATTTGTTCGATGGATGACTATGCGATTTAACGATATATCGCTGCGTTACCTTATAAGTGCATTCTACTTTTCAACTACTATTTTTGTCAATGGTCTTCCATAATTTGATTTTTATGTAACCTTGTATGCTGGACCCCCACTTTTATTCAAATTACCACATTCGGAACTGTTAGCAAACAAAAGCAACAAATATTTGAATTTCCACATAATTTTCCCAGAATTAATCCGCTTTAAGTATTTAATTAACACCTACATTTTAATACGCAAAACAACTTTGCCATTTTAGCAGGTTATTGTGATAAACAAAATAACAAAATTCAACGTGGAGAAATAAGGAGATTTTCTGAATGAATGAAATTAAAATTGCCGCCGTTAACAAATTTTGCATTTTACGCAAAAAACGTGTAATATACCTTTAAGTGCCTTTGAATGGTTAAACACTTTAGTAGTGCGACAATTTCTGACACATAACTTATATGTGCGTTATGAGGTATCTTAGAAAAAAGCCAAACCACAAAAAAAAAATAACAAAGTTTTGTCGTTTGACATGGCTTTGGCGGACAAGCTAACTTTTGGAAGAATTTCTATTAAGTTAAAATTTTGTAATTGTGTTTACACAACTCTGCCACCAAATTGGGGCAAAACCAATTTTTACTTTTTATGGGTAAATTTGAGAACCATAACAATAACCATATACATATCGTAAATTTGTCTGAGTATGTTTGTAATTTTTTTCTAATAAAAGCAAAGCCCAACGGACGACCTCTACATGTGTACTATTCTGGAGTATTTAAGGATATTCGATTTAAATTTGTTTACGTTATAAGAGAGTAGATAGTGGGCAGCTGAAGAAAGAATTTTGTTTGTGTAATACACAGTGTAGCGATGGTGATATTATGTAAAACTATTCGATTTTAAAGATCTAGTCCCTTAATTTCATTAAAGCACATTCCATAGTAGTATAAGGTATTTAATACTAAGATGCGTTAGTTTTTTATTAACTTCAGTCCATTTGGACGAAGTGGAACCTTTGTCTCTTACCATATTTTTGGGTTGAGCATACCACCTTTCCAAACATCCGATCCACTTAACAGAAGGGTTCGGAATGCATTTATGGCGTCTGCTGGCTCACGAAGACCTACCATTTCGTTTACCCAACCGATTTAGCTTTACTAGACAATGCAATTATTATTATTATATCTTTTATTATATCTTTGATTTAACCTTTTAAGAGCAAAGTAATCGAATGGCCGTCTGATTTTCAGATAGTATTACTATGTCTGTCCGTCTATCCAAGTTGATTTGAGCATCATCGTACGATGATATAACCTAATCTAATCTAATCTTTCCCATTTATTCCCATTTCACACTTGGACCAAAAACTCTCGATCCTGTCCCAAGATACGTTTTTAACCCATCTGCATACCACAAGATAGTCCATATTTTAAGAGAGTATGTATGTTTCAGATTACTCCACTTGTTTTGTTACTAATTCCCGAATGGAAGCACTTTCTAGAACCATAGAGTCTAGATAGATCCATCCAGAGAACAATTAAAGTATCATTTAATTTGTGCTTTTTATCGTACCTCTGTAACAGGCAGTTTTTGCCCTTTTACATAACGTATAACATAATTGGTCAGTACAACCCTTCAGTCAGGATTTACCTAGCTTCTCACACAACTTATGTTGTATGCGTTAATTTTATACATGAGTGGCGGGACCTACAGTTTAAAGTCTACTCCAAACGTCAGATTTTTACGGTGACTTCAATTGCAAACGATCAAAAAAATACGATAGAGTTCAGGACAAAATTTGAATACTTAAATACACTAACGTAACTTCAACTTCTACGCCTACCATAGCACTGCTTTTACGAATTCTAACGATTGACAGATTATTATGCGAGATCAGCAAGAAATTGTCACAAACGACTACAAAAAGAATTTGATAAAATAATGCCAACCTCTGTCTAAGCAAGTTAACTTGAACTTATTTGAAACAAATCTTATCTAAAACCAGTGCTCCTATGTGACAGGTAATGTTGTCGTTGAGTGCCTGTACTCCCCACAAGAACCATCCAGTGACACCAGTAATCTAATTTGTTTTTTAAAGTAGCCCATTAGCCAGCCACCATTTCACGTAATTTTCTTATTCAATAACGAAAATCTCTCAAATTTTATATCCATTCCTGTCAGCTTAGAACTATTGCTGCAGCATACATACATATGGGCTGTTGCATAATTCATTAGAAATCCGTTGAGCTGTGAATACAGAACAACATTCAAAGATTTTAATTTTCAGATTTTTTAAAGACAATTTTCTTCTGCTGGAACACATATAGTTTTGCTTTTTGATTTCGAGTAATCGTTGAATAGAAGATATTATTTTAAATGGTGGCCATGTGGGAGACATAAAACGATAAAAATAAAATTAAAAAACGTTGGCACATAAACTGGTTTTATTTTTAAAGCACGCTAACAGTTTGTTGCGAAATTCTCACAAAAATTTTATTGATTAAATGACTGCATGCTTTCTTTAAGAGATAAAAAGCTCATGTTCATGCTGGAAAATTACGGCCTTGTGTCTGGTTGCATACTTAGAGCGTTTTTTTGCTAATGCTCACTTGTAATCCATGCAAGTCTCTCATAATTTCGGTCCATCAGGGCGCATAACGTGCAATTTTCTTGCATAAAACTCATCATGAAATCTGAAAAAAAAATTTAATTTTTAGTCGTTCAGAATTCATTTCGAAGCCATTTGCGACTGGACTGATATAAAGAGTGGGCCATTTAAAAGTTTAAATTTAAAAATGCAATAAAACAAAAAATGTTAGAAATTCTGTCAAATTTATTATTTTGCTGTGTAGTACAATTGTTCCGGTTAGAGATGGAATATTACTTCATTCATATGGCTGGCGTGTCTGGCCTCACAGTACCTCATTCGATCGGACCAATTTTCGTGCACTTTTTCGAGTGTATGGGATCGTTTCTCGTGAACGTTGGCTTACAAAAGCTCTTTTGTCTCTGGTTTGTCAGCATAACAATTTTCTTTAACGACGTCCAACAGAAAATAATCCGTCGGTGTCAAATCGCAGCTTCTTGACGGCCAATTGACACCACCATTTCGGCTAATTAAACGGCCAATAAATATACCAAACATCGTTCACATACAAGTATTTTAACAAAATTAGTTTATTAGAAGACTTCTATGCGCCCCCACATATAACATAACATACTTGTCCATTACATCCCTTCAGTCAGGATTACGACCTAGTGTCTCACACCAATTATGTTACGTGTGGTAATTTTATAAATGAGTAGCAAGACCTACAGTTTAAAGTAAACTCCAAGCGACAGATTTTGGAGAAACTTTTCAGAGTTTTTATCAGAAATCTAATGATAGGAAGTCGGCGAAGAAATATTTTTTCATACTTCGTTTTGTTCGAGATGTCTGACCTGGGTTTTACGTTTAATAAGCCAACACACTACCTACTAGACTACGGTAATCCCAAATCTTCATAATATTAGCATCTGTCCCTCGCAAATATTTCTTTAACTTCAACATCAGATACGCCTCGGTTATTGTCTTGTGTTAAAAGCTTTTTTGATTTATCTACCTATCTTGGTCGACACTATTGTTTCCCATCAATATACGATAAATTTCATTTTCGGTGAGTATAATAACTCCAAGTCCTCTACAAAATAAAAAGGAAGTAAATAGTAAGGAATTATAACCTCTATATGTGTTTGTACTTAAAGTGAATACCACTATTATAATTAGTATAATGGTCTACACATGGGGAATACCCATGTTATTATTAGTATCAGCTTATGTATCAAATTGCAATGAAATTAATTTTATTTAAAAACGTTTTGATTGGTTAATTTAATGAATTTTTAGCAATAAGAATATTATGTTACATTAAAATTATTTTGTTGATTTAGCATTATTGTTAATTTTAAGTAGTATAAATAGTTAAATAAAAAAATTAACATGTGGTGCAGTAATAAAAATATTGTCTTTTATTATTGTGTGACTTGAAGGTAACAAGTGCTTGAGGGATAAAAATCAACAATTAATAAAACAGTTCAAATTTATGTGTTTGAACTGGCAACTTATTAACCTTCCTATACCCGGGCGTTGGTCTGTGAGACCGATTTTTTTATTATTGCGATTTTTTTTTGTAAAAAAATAGTGCCAGTAAGTTGATATCACTGGTAGCTTCATTATTCGTAACAAGCTTCGTTTTTGCATCAAAAAAAATTTTTTGAAATAGTACCAAGGATATAGGATTTTCCATTGTCGGTCTCACAGACCAACGCGCGGGTATTGGTGTTTCACTTTTTGGCGCGGGTATAGGAAGGTTAATCGAGCATAAACAATATGTAAGTTATAAAGTTTCCTTACGGACCATAGGCACACCTATGTGCCTTAACATTTACAACAAATTATTTAAGTATTCAATATTAATAATTTTTTATATTTATTAAAAAAAATTTACTTACCTAGCAATAAGTGACATTTACATATCAAAACACTTTTACAAAATATTATAATCTCACACGCAAAATACTGGCAACTACAAGTGACCGATGTACATATATAAAGAATGACTGTTCGAATACACCCGGCTATAGATAGGAAACTTAAATAAGCTTCTTTAGAAATAAACTAGCTAAAACCCGGTGTGCTTCGCTACTCCTATCGACATCTATATATATAAAAATGAATGTGTGTTTATTTGTTTGTGGGTTTTTTTTTTGAAGTCTATAGACGGCTAAAGGTCTTGAAAGGTCTAGAGCCTCCACATCTAGAGCTGCTGAGGCTCCAGTTCAACGTGATTAACGTTTAGAAAGGGAAAGAATATGATTGCAAAGAGCAGTAGCTGCAGAAACACCAGATCAACGAGATGTACGTGTAGACTACGAGCATCAACATCTAGAGCTGCTGAGACACCTGATCAACGTGATGCACTTCTTAGGAGAAAACGATCCCAATCATCAAGATCAAGAACTGATAAGACGCCAGATCAACGCGATGTACGCCTAGAAGGAGAGAGACTACGAGCATCAACATCTAGAGCTGTGGAGACACCAGATCAACATGATGCACGTATAGAAGGAGGGAGGTTACAAGCATCAACTTCTAGAGCTGCTGAGACACCTGATTAACGTGATGCACGTCTCAGAAGAAAACGATCCCAATCATCAAGATCAAGAACTGAAGAGACGCCAGATCAACGCGATGTACACCTAGAAAGAGAGAGACTACGAGCATCAACATCTAGAGCTGCCGAAGGTACTGTTAAAACTTCAAGAAAATCGGTCCAGCCGTTTAGCCGTCTATAGACTTCAAACAAACCCACAAACAAATAAACACACATTCATTTTTATATACAGTGCGTGACAAAACAAATGAAACTTTTTCAAAAATTTATTTACATATGTGTTCTAATCAGACAAAATTGGAAATTGGAAAGAAAAAAATTGGAAATTGCAGTTCATTAGTATGCATAAAAATATAAAAAAGCTATATTATTGAAGTGTTGAAGCCTTCTCCAAAATGATGAGTGTTTACAGTTCTTGACTCAAAAATTTTTTTAATCATTTTTGAAAGTTCTGATTTGTTAAGTCCATATTTAGCACATATTGTTTTTTTTTTTTTGCTGAAATTTAGCATTGAAATTGTTTTTTATTAATAAACAGCACAAACACTTTGCGAATTTCTTAAGAATATTTTTAATTTTTAGTGCAATTTTGAAAAAGTTTCCATTGTTTTGTCAAGCACTGTATATAGATAAAAGCAATATAACACCACCCTGTTTTTCGTTATTTATTTTTTTGAAATTTTTGGTTTGGGACATATGTATCGCTTTGGTAGTTAAAGGGTTAAATAATATAGTTTAAGCCATGCCGTAATTTTTATCTGCTTGTATGAAAAGAATTGAATGAGTATATCTCATTAACACTGATGCTAAACAGTTTTATCCAGTTAAGTTATATGAAATCTATTATAATGTTTCCGAATATTTTTTTCCATTCAAACGATGTTCCGGCATTAAAGGAAGAAAAAAATTCAGAAAATTAATTGCGTGATCATTTCTATAATGTTGTTTTCAAATTACAGTTTTTTCCCCAACTCTTTTTTTTTGTAAAGCATTGTAATAGAAATTTGTGTGTTTAGAAATGAGAAAAGAGAACTCTTGGTATTAAAGCACAGCATAATACAAGCAAATTGAGGAAACAATATATTTTTTAGTTAATTTTCCTTTCTCTGAATTTAATTTGTTAAACAAACCAAGATTTGAATTCAGAACTTAAAAGAGTATAAATTTTTTTCGTAAAAGTATTCCACTTAGGCCAGCAAGTATAAAATATATTCGAAAAGTTGAAAAAAAAATCTTTAGTAAGCTTGAAATATTTTAACTATTGCGTTGTTACACACATACATACTGTTACGAAAATTGAAATGGTGTTATTATAATGATAAACAAAAGCTTCAAAAACAAAATAATGGACTTGTTCACGTGATCAACGTGTAAGTAAAAATATAGCAACAAAAACAATGGACTTGTTTACAAGATCGATGAATAAACAAAAATATAGCAACAACGTCAGTGTATAAAAAAAATAGCGGATAGACAAATAAATAAGCAACAACAACTCTGCCTGGACGAACGTAAACAAGATACGCAAACTACAATGATGGGAACAGCTTGTTTACATTTTTGGATATTTCTCGAAGACATTCTCCTCCAAGTGCATTCATCAGACTGCTGACCCTTGTGATATAAAAGGCAAGACAGAGCAAGCAACGATGATTCAGTTAGAATTCGTGTGTGAAGACGACATGTGAGATTCAGTTAGAATTCGTGTGTGAAGGCGACACGTGAGATTCAGTTGGAATTTAGTCAGTCGTGTGTGAAGACGACACGTTGCGTTGCGTGTGAAGATCTCCGTATAGTGCTTATAAAAAGGTTTTAAGCAGAGAGAGAATAACGAACAATTGTTATTGCGTACGCGGAAGAGAATCGTGGTTGAAGTTCTAACGAACAAGTGTGTAAAGAATAATAACGATTAAAGTAAATTGTTGTTGGTTAAGTAAAATCGACAAAGGTGGCACACGGAATTGTGCGAATAATAAAGAATTGATTTAAACTTAAACACATATTTAGTTTTATTTTATTTGCAATCTACGAACTCATATTTTTAACGTTTTTAAAAGGGTAAAAACGTAACAATACATACATAATTGGTCATTACAACCCATGGCAGTTTTTATTTACTCTCAGAGTTTTTGCCGGAAGTCTCCTGAAAGGAAGTCGCCGAAGGAATATTTTGTCATATTTGGTTTAGGTGGAGATGCCTGGCCTGGGTCTTGAACCGAGGCCTCACTTCTGATAAGCCAACACACTAACAATCGATAACTTAACAATCAATAACTTAGTAATAACGTGATTTATAACCTGAGTTGGTTAACAGTTGAAATACCTCAGAGTGATTTTAAAAACTTTCACTGAAGGTATTATAAAGTTGAGCATTAATTCTGAACTCAGATTTAGTCTTATAAAATTTTTAATCTATAGACGGCTACCAGAGACCATTGTTGGTATATGCCAATTTGTTTCTCTTGGTTGTTTTCCAAGTGTGGATGTTTGATTCGTTGTGAATTTTCCAGCCATAAGTATACACTGATCGTAGCAAATCATCATGTCGACTATAGGTTTTGATTGATTCAATCACACATTATGCACGATAAAATCCTATAAGAGATGAGTAGAACAGCAATTCCGGAATAGAGGTTGGTATCATCCACGTTGTTGATACCACAAATATGAGTTCACACCTGATTTCAAAGAACTTGTGCACAAAACTTATACCAGGTGCATGCATGACCATGAAAAAAAGAGAGCTCTGTTATGGAAAAACGCAACTGTATTGTTATTGAGACGCGGCGTTAAAGTTTTCCTCAATTCATATTGGTGAAAATTATAGCGTAGTTTCGGTTTATGCAGTGTTTATGTTCTTAATTCCTCCTTGCCACTTATGGTCGGTTCTCATTGCAACTGACTGTAGTTGCGTCGCCATTCCTTACGTTTCTATTTCTGCATTTTTGGATAATAAAATGTATTGAACAATATGTTGTTACTGTACATGTGGGTGGTTTAGTTTGCATTCAAGAGAGTTTAGTTTTGTTAGCATTAACCATTTCGGGAGTTTGCAGACACACGCCCAGCCACCGCCGTGATTGGGAACATGTACTCGTCCTACTTCGTGACGTGTGTTGATAATTTGCTTCGATATTTTTGCAGATTATTATGTTAGACATAGAAACATTTGTAGGCCACAAAAATTTAATATATTGGTTATAGAATTTACGATTCATCCTTACACGCATACAAATATGTTAAGCTAAACTATACCAGACATACTTCCTAAATAGCAAATATTAAAGCGGCTTTTAATCTTTTGAATCTTACAAAAACCAAAACGAAAATTTCTAATTTTCCCGGGAGTATTTAATAGAAACACTCATATATCACGCAACGAAATAATAAAGGTACGATAAAAAGATAACCATTCATCATGGCCCGCTTCAAACAGCCACATCTGCTGGAAAAAAACAAACGTGAAATGAAATTTTCAACCGTATGCAAATTCCCCTATGCAATGAAAGTTTTTTGTATGTCACTATGAAAAGTAATAAAATCGAATAGAAATTTTTCAACATGTTATACATGCTATATGGCTGCGAAGAGTAAAAATTCAATAATTGTCGATTGGCAACATACTCATATATCACACTGCTTTCAAAAAACGGCATAAACATATATATTTTAGTCCATAACAGTGTAAAAAAAAAAAGCTAAAATGGATGTAGTAAAATATTGTACAAGCAAATATTGAAAATTCCGATTAAAAAATATCTGTAAGCGATTTCGAAAACTTCGAGGTGCTATTAAATCTTATTGCTACAGTTTTAGTCCTATGAGCTTGTGTGTAATTGAGGCTTCTATGTGTGAGGCGAAACCAGCACCACATGAGATTCTAGAGCGTCCAATGCAAATCGAAAAACCTATTGTTACTGATGCATTTCGAACTGGCGGCGTCATCAGTATGGACCGAAATATTGATTTCCTTAAGAACGACGTTGAGTCTTCACTGGCAACGACGAGTACTATAGGTCGTCGATTACCGGTTTCTATTGGCTTAAATTGGAACACCAACGTGATGTGGTTTCAAAACGACGCAGCTAAGTGCCACACAGTTCATACCGCATTGGATATTAAGCATGAGCGATTTAGGAACATGATTACTTCATTGCGAGGTGATGTGAAATGTCTACCGAGGTCGTGCTGACTTACTTTCTCAGAGTGAAGTTTTCTTAAGCTGAAAGAAAAGCCACAAACTATAGCGCTCCTCAAAAAATACGAAACCTATGCAATCGGTTAAATTCAGCCTGATCTAAGAGCCATTTAAAATTGAATGTCGGCCATTTTAACGATGTTATATTCCGCACATAACGGCATTAATTGGTCTTTCTCTTTATTTTATTTGAATTTAAAGATATGAAGCGCTTTTCAAAAGCTCATACCATTGAATTATGATAATATTTATGACCCATGTGGGTATACCCCATTAGAGTATTGTACTTACTACCTAAAAGAGCATTTCGATTCTCTTTGCACTGCATTCGTTGCTCTCTTGTGTGAATTGCGGTGACTTTAACAGCTTTCTAATAATATTTTAGGTTCCAAATCGTATCGTTAATTGCACTCCAAAGTCATAATCGGTATATACCCACAACATAACATGTATTATCTTAAAATTTAAAAATGCATGTACTTTAAAGGAGCTAAATAAAACTTTGCCCCTTAATAACATATATTTCATCTAAAAATTCAATTTATATTTAAATTACTATTTAAGCAATGTTCTCGTAACTATGTTCTCGTAAAAACGCAAAAAAAAAATGTGGAAATTTACAAACAAATTGCTAGGGGAAAAAATATTTGCAAAATTTATATACTCTTCTCAAAAATCAACCCAATTCTAATCAATGTATCATGGCATTACAGCTTTGTGTGGCTTAAACATATTCGGTTACCACAATAAAATAAAGGGGGGATGTGCAATAGAGTAAAAGTTAGAAACATACACCGGATAATCAATGTTAACAAAATAAAAAGAAAATGAAATACTAACGGTCGCAAAAAAGGGGAAACAAAATGTTAAAAATAATGCTTTAAAACCTCTAAGTGGTATTTATAGGGCTAAACTGAAATACATATCCTTTCATGAAAACAATGTTAGACCATATGGTTGTTGTGTGGTATTACATATTATTTCTGAAGTAAATTTTATTATTCTTTGTTATGTAGCCCAGCTTAGCTTGTAGCTTGTGATGCCTTTTTAATTAAACGTAGTAATTTTACCTTTTTATTTGCAATTGTTTTGTTAACCCCCTGTTTTTTAAATTTACTTCATTTTAAATTTTACATTTAATTGCTTTTTCTTTTGCGAAGAAAGGTTAGTTCATCTTTAAGCGTTAAGATGCAGCACAAATTGTACGTTGGTAGACATACAGTGATGTGAAGAATAATAAGGCAAAAACAAGAAGAAAGTGTCGCACAAATGGCAATAAACTGTGGATACAAATTCAGGCTGCAGAGTATATGTACTGGATTTGGCATACACAAATCTTGTAGACCATAGGCATAGACGGTATCTAAACAGATTTTTTTTATAATATTAACCCATTAGTGGACGACGTTCCGTGGCCACTCTCTTTCTATAATTTTCATAAATTATTAAATAAAATGATAAATTATTAATAAATGATTAGACGAATTAAAAAACATTTTATTCAAAAAAATTTATAATTTTGGAGTTATAGACCGTCCCTTATAAGGGACACTGCGCAGTAGGTACACTAGGCGTATGATAACTTTTCTTAAGGATGAAAGCCTTTTTCATATTTGTTGCAAATAAAATTTGTTTTATTTCCGCAATAGCCACATCGTTTTTCAATTTTAGAATATCCAATAATGTTGTTTCTACACAGAGGGAAAAAGACGTTTTAAAATTATACACGTTTGGTACCAAATTGACACAAAAGTGTTTATAATTTTTCAACAACTTCTGTTGTTGATTTGATACACGACGTTATCAAATCAACAAAAAAAAGTAAATAATACATGACGTTGTCAAATCATAATATAATAGAAGTAAATAGTCAAACAATCAACAACGATGATATTGAATTACAAAAATTCTTAAAAACCATAGATATGGAGTCTCTATTCGACACAATAAAAGGTAAGTTTTTAAAAACTTAAATAATATAAAAATTCTTAACTTTTATTCAATTTAAGCTGCAAATGTCACATATAGAAGCTTGCCATACATTACGAATGGTGATCTTGCAGAAGCTTTTGCACATTTGGGGCTCCGTGCAGAATTCCGTAATAAACTACTTAACTGGAGAAAAACCGAGGTGAGTAAAAGTGTTTACTAATACAAATACACATAATTTCAAATATATGTATTTCATCAGCTAGGAGTTAACGATGATACCCTTCCAGATCCATCAAAAGTACAGTTATGGCTTAACCAAAATGATGCCATGTCCCCAAGTACTTCCTTCATCAGCGATAAAAAGGTAAAATAAAACAGCAACGTTTAAAAACTAATAAACTTAATTACAATTAATTTTAGGATTTGAAGACATTGTTAAATGCATCAGATAAAGGTAGAGACATTTTAAAATATGCGGTTGAATCGAAAAAATTAACATGTCATGTCATCTCCAACAACACCGTGCTTTATGCAAATGATTTTCAAAAGTTAACTACGGAAATTTGCTCCTTGTTTCCTTTTGAAAACACTATGAAAGTAAGTAAGAAAATAAATATATAATCTAATCTACAGTCTAGTCTAGCCTATTGTCTACAATATAGTCTATTATATAGTCTAGACTATAGTATATATAAAATAGACTATAAAAAGTAGACTATACTTTATAGTCTAGTCTATAGTATATTCTATAGTCAAGTTTATAGTCTAGTATATATAGACTATTGACTAGACTATAAACTTGACTATAGAATAGCCTATAGTCTAGTTTTATAGATTTTATAAGGCTCCCATTTTATTTATATTCCTTAAAT
This sequence comes from Sarcophaga caerulescens, assembly GCA_927399465.1. NCBI lineage: Eukaryota > Metazoa > Arthropoda > Insecta > Diptera > Sarcophagidae > Sarcophaga > Sarcophaga caerulescens. Next base: position 68,975,406 of record OV656873.1, read on the forward strand.
AATTCTAAAACTTATTTTAAAATAAAATATGTATAAAATTGTTAATACTATAATAAAAAAAATCATAAAATATATATCACAATTGTTTTTATACTCGTCGGGTTCAGAATGGGGTATCTTTACGGAGTGAATATACATATGTGTTATCAAAGTGACAACGTTGCCAAACACACTACGTTGCGTTGTCGAAATGACAACGATGCGTTGTCGAAATTTCAACGAAATGACAACGAAGCGTTGTCGAAATAACAACAATGCGTTGTCTCAATGACAATGATGCGTTGTCAAAATTCCCACGGTGGTTGTCAAAATGATAGCTGGGTGTTATTAAAATTGTATACACATCCGTTGTCGAAATATTAACAAAAGTGGTAAGCTCACTTTTGACAACGGATTGTATCAATTTCGGTACTGTTCTACTGGTTTTTTCCCTCTGTGTACCATCATATCGTGTATATGTCATCAATTTTTTTATGAGCAAACCTCTTGTAGATGAGATACCATATGTTTCAAGGTAAGAATAAGCAAGATTAGGATGTAACTTTTTTAGCAGCAGTCCTGCATTAGCAATAGAGGCATCAAAGAGATATGGAAATATTGGCCACCACCATTTCTTATCTCAAATTCGCGAGCGGTAGACTACAACTAATAGATTCATCTTATCAGCATCTCCCATTCTGAGAGATGGGAGATGGGACCATTTAATTGAAATCAACATTGTATGAGCAATATATTTCAATTATTTCTAAATCAATGATCTACAGATGCCCTTTCCTCTTTTTGAGCGGTTGAGCGAAGAGGCCATTTTTCTGTTTGCCCTTCACGTATTGTTCCTGGACTACATATTCCGATCGATGATAGGTGCCGCAGTAATTTAACGGATATAAAACGAGTATCTATGAATAACTGAAATACATATAACGAGTTCTGTTCTATAAATTGTTGAATCCTTTATTACGTGGAATATTAGGTTTTAAAAGTTGATCACTTCATCATCAACTACACCAAATCCCGTGATAGTGGACTATGCAGTTTTTCCCACATATATATCAAACTGGATCATAGAATCGTCAGTTAAATTTAACGCCCAGTCACTATCATCCCATTTATCAGCATCCTGTACTACTTCACATGCTGTAGATAATAATTTTAAGCCGAAATGAAACAACAACAAACGTTCGTCTGAAACTGCTTGCCTTACAGAAACAGCACATATGATTTTCTTCATGCTCATCATCAATTTTATCGCTATCTTGATCAGTATCGGATCCATTTAGTGGGGGAATTGTATAAACTGGAACGTCATTGCGTTTATTGTCGTTAAGATCTTCCGGTTCAAACATTATTTCGAAAATTGTTAGTCTATACATGAACAAAAATTTTACGAAATTATCGTTTGACAATTGTACTACGAGCGCAGTGTCCCTTTTAGCGGACGTTACATTGAAAGTCACTTTACGCGCGTGGTATTACATTTTGTCATAATTTTTTAAAATCTATTGAGTCATTATACTTAATCACAAATAATAGAATACAAAAACTAATAATTATTCACATTACGAGCTATAGGAAAATTTTTCAGAAAAATGCATGAAATCTCTATTTGAATCGATAGTACGGTCCATATAATTTAATGTTTGAAGATTATTTCATGCGACTGCGCCTCAAATGGTCCATCCGCTTAGTCCAATTTTGGCATACTCTTTCCAACATATCGGCCGGTATCTCACGAATAAATGCTTCAATTGAAGCGGGCTTGTCTGTAGAGACATGAGCTTTAACATAGCCCCACAAAAAATAGTCTAAAGGCGTTAAATCGCACGATCTAGGTGGCCAATTGACCGGTCCCGAACGTGAAATAAAATGTTCACCGAACTCGCCTCTCAATAAGTCCATTGTTACGCGTGCTGTGTGGCATGTGGCACCGTCTTGTTGAAACCACATGTCATGCAAGTCAAGCTCTTGCATTTTGGGCAAAAAAAGTTGGATATCATCTCACGGTAGCGCTCACCATTCACAGTTACGTTACGATTCGCAGCACTTCTTTGAAGAAGTACGGTCCAATGATGCCAAATTCAATGATTTGCAAGCGTTGTTCGTTTGTAAGACGATTCATGGTTAAATTATAGACCAAACTGAAGATGTTTGACAGTGAAACAAAACACGAAACGTGCGTGAGCTGTTTAAACCAGTGTTGCCAAAAAGATAATAGCTAAAAAATCACCGTTTATTTAAAATATTCTAGGTTTTCTTACTCAGTTCGGAATTTACTTTTTTTCAGAAATTGATATTCCACATTTTGCACAACACTCAGATCGCATTTTATGAACACAATGAAATAAATCTTGTTTCGTTAGAATGTCAGTACCATCATATAGAACTTGTTATTTAGAAATTGAAATTTTTGGAAGTAGTATAGTAGAAAATTCAAGAGTCCCGTGTAAGGGATTTTGCTCACTACTCTATAACAACATTAGAACTTTAATTAGTTAAAGTTATTATTATTGTTATTATTTTTTCATAATTATTTTTAAAAAAAGACAGGTAGCCCTTACATCTTTCACAGGGAGTATATTTATTTTAATTTTAATTTAAATGATTCCAAATGATTACTTCCAAGAAATCGGTGAGGCTAATGTGAAGATATAATTTGTCTACCAAAATGTCCAAGCGAATATTTAGAAGATCATTTTTTAGAACGGTTACGTAGCCGCTAAAACTTAAACAAGAGTCAATTCAAAAGCTTGCTTATCAGTGAATGGCGGAATATACCAACTGAAAATGTTAAACAAATCTGGAGTTCTTGACCTTAAGGGATATCTCACTTAAATCTAAGGGATGACATTTTAACATGTTGGGCTTTTGCAATTTAGATTTACTCCAGATAATTTTCCTCATTTTTCTTTTGATCAGTGACAAACAATAAAATTTTTGGATAATAATAAAATAAAAATAAATGAATAGAATTTTATATTTATTCTAAAATAATTATTTGTACATATTAAAATTCATTAAATTGTTAACATTTACTGGTGTTCCTAAAATTTTGCTGTCCACTGTATATGCTATACTATAGTTGAAAAAGAAAAAACATCTCATGCTACTCACGATAGCTGTTGGAACGATGTTGTTTAACTCATTATAAAAAAAAATAATAATACGTCTTCCAACAGTCACTTGTGAATTTTGACATTTGATAGCAGTTATCTCAGTTCAGTCTGTTTTCTCAAATTAAAATATTGTGAACGATGTGCATTATTTGTCGTTAAATTATCTGGATTACCATATAATGTCGCTTCAAGAAGACGGAATTACGATCCACAAAGCTCAAGATACATTGCATATCCTCATGAGTCAGTGTCCTGCTCTTGTCATGAAATAAGGGAGGTTTTTGACCTCTCTATTTCTGATTTCCTCATCTGAGCTCTGTACTATAAGGGATTTATTTTTAACTCGGATAGTTTTCCTCTAGGGAACGTTTGAATCCCGAATTGAATATTGATTGTGGTATCACAATGAGCTTAAACGCTGGCCTTAGTGGAAACTTTTCTTTGGGAATTCAGGTGGTTACGTTGGAATATTTGAAGACCAACTCTCGACTGTGTGGTACGTAATATTTTTCTTGTATTTGCGTAATTTCAGGTCAATTTCCTTTCGGTTTCACGATCAAGCAGTTAAATATGCATTCTATTAATGATTGTACGAATCAATTAATAATATTTTGTTAAAATTATATCCAAATTAGAACAACAATGAATTCGTTGAACTAATTTAATTAACACAGACTGCTGAAATTTATTACTCACTGAGCATCAAATTTAATTTATGGCTACTCATTTCATCTAATCATTCGCCTTTGTTAGAGAATTATATGGTTTAATATACACTATCATATATTTATATGCTCTTTAATGTCAATTAATAATTCATTAAACACGAGTTTAACTAAACTTCATGTCTAATACGTTACAATACATATATGTATGTATGTATGCAATCTTTTCTTTTCAAACAGTCATGAACACGTCACAACATATTCCATATCAATGATATTTTGCGGTTATGTATTGTAAACAATTGCAAACAATCTTTACAATGGTTTGAATGACGTAAATGGTTCAAGTAATGACTGTTTTTAATCAAATACCGCCATAGTAAAATGACCGTAATTGGTTTTACAAACATGATACAACATATTTTCTTTTTACTTTAATAAACATACATACTAGGCGTTTAAATACCTTTTCTTGGAATGTAAATACTGTTATAAACATTAGTATTTTGTGGTCACCTTTAGGGTCACCATTTCCTGTGGCTACCATGTATTTTCAAATAAAAAAGCTGTAAACAGAATTCTTTTGAAATGTTATGTATGTTTGGACATATAAATTACATGCGTGGTGTCTATCTGATGTCAAACTTTAAAATATTATTCCTTGTTCCTCTTACGCTACCACATACATATATCAACTATTTATTTTAATTTGTTTTATTTCTAAGGTCTATATCTGAAGAGAATAAAAATAAAAGTCATAAGTCAAAAGTCAAAGTTATAACTATTTTCCTCTCCGTGAGACTTCGAACAATTCCGTTCTCAACGACTTGGGTTGTGTTCTTCCTCTTTATGGAAGATTTCACTTATAAATCTTGATTTTAGAAGCATTCACGATTTTATTTGAACAGAAATTAGCAAACATCATATGCGCCGCCAATTTGTCGTTTGGGCTGAAGCACAAGTTAATATTTCAATTCAAAATTTTGTTTTTCGATGAGAAACATCGAACGTATATGCGTTTTTACGTTGCTTTCACTGTTGGAAAAATTCACCATTACTTCCACATGGAATTATTGTTAAGTGTTATTTATTGGGGGGCTGAATTGTTGGTCCATATTTCTTCAACAATGATGATGATCAGAGTGTTAATATAATCTAAGAGTGGGTCAACAACAGTAGCCTAAAAAATAGATGTCATGTCAAAGACCGTGATCAAAAACGTATGTCAACATGATATACATTCATTTCGTTTCAATGTGGAGAAAAAACCCCCAGAACAAATATTATCTGAAGCTTAAAAGCAAAAACACAGCTTGCAGATCTATGAGATCTATTCTATCAATAGCAGCTATACAAAATATTCTGTTTGATTTTACTGCACTTGACTCTGGTGACTAAAGCAATCATACATGCAATGCATTGTAAAATTATTATAACAACTCATGTGGGCGTATGCTTGTAGATTTAAATACAGGCATATTGGAGTATATATAGTCGTTAACTGGTGTTAGCAATACACAGAATGAGTGTGATGATACTAAAACCATAACACCAAAAAGGCTGTCGTAGTGTATTTGTAATAATTAACATAAAACTGCCAAACCATACAATTATAATAAAACAAAGATTTAAGTAAGTATGCTCACGAGGTTTAAGAACATGTTGAAAAGCATGAAAGTTAAACATGTTGCATGAGAAAAATCTACAAACAAATGAGATGAAAACTGTTGTTGCTCTAACTTAAATTGCTTTAAATTTTTATTAAATGTTGTATACAACTGATAATGCGTGCTATTACGAAATTATCGAAACGTATCAATTATTTCCAATGCAAGATTGTTTTAAGTTAAGGATCTCTCAGAGTACAAAAAATGGAGCGCGCGAAAGAACAGCTTGTTACAACGGTAGTCGTGCAAAGTAAATTCAATGACAATTATTCCAAAAAAAAAAAAAAATAAAATAAAACATTCATTTTCGATAAAGCACATATCCATCTGAATTGCTTGTTTGATACACAAAACTGTCATATTTTTGGCTCAGACAAACGTTAGGAACGGCATGATTGGTCCTTCGTTCTTGAATATGACGTTGAATGAATTTCGTTACCGGAAGATGAGAACTAAATGGATCTGTACGGCATGTTGTGTCAGCAAGACGGCAATATCAGTTTCTACAACAAATTATCTCAAAAAGTCGTGATGACAACTGGCTAGGAAGCAAATAGAACAGCTGATAGTAGTAAAGTAGAGAAGTTTTTCCTTTCCGATAAGACATTGTTTTGTATTGTACTTAATTGGTAATTATAATCCTTCAGTCAGTATTACGACCTAGTTTCCCACACCACTTATGTTGATTGTGTTAATTTTATCCATGAGAGGCAGAATCTACATTATAAAGACGACTCCGAACGACAGATTTTTTCATGGCAATTTTATTTACTCTCAGAGTTTTTGCCGAAATCTGCCTCTCGCCGAAGAATTATGTTCGATTTAATGAACCCACTTAGTAAAAATGTAACTATAAGCGAAAATTCGTTAAAAAATTGTTGCTCATAATTAAATCATAAGTCATAAGACCGAATCGTATACTTTTGTGGTTTACATTGGTGCACAGGCGGCGACAAATGAATTTTTATTTTTTACGATTCGGCAAAACATGACAAAACTTTGTTTTGTTTATCAAATGCATTACATATCATGAAAATATAGTAACATTGGAAGGCGAATTCGACTGACTTAGAATGTAAGAAAAATCATTGCATATCCTTACGCTTTTTTACTGTCAGTATGTATTTATAAAAAATCGTAGTGGTTGTATTCTGTTCATACACTTTCTGTTTAACTGGCGTATACTTATTATTTTATTTTTATTTATATTCCGTATATAACTCATACGCACAAGTGTCTGGCATGCAAACTGGAAAAAATATTACGGACCTCAAACAAAGAACAAAAATGTATTTGAAATTCTTTAAATAAACAAAAAAAATAATTAACTAATTAATAAATAAATGAGCCAATAAAAGTCAATGAATGGTTTTTTAGATTTTTTAAAACTTCAATACTTTTGTTTTTATCCAACAGATATAAATCAATACAAGATTTATTTAAAATCAATACAATATTAAGACAAAAGTTCCGAATTTTGGTGCATTTTTTATGGTTGAAAATTTTTTAATTGCATTTTAAAAAGAAATTCTTTATCAGCTCCATACCATCACTTTTTTCTTCTCTTATTTTTTGTTCTTAAATTTTTTTTTAACAAACTGCAGTATTAAGTTATGTTGACAGAGATATTTCTGTAGCTGTAGGTATTTTGTAGAATAAATTATTTAACAAAAATATGGAAAAAATATTATTTCATGAAATGATGACATGAAATTTAAACTTTTCAGAAAGTGTGGTTTTTAGCTGTAAAAAAAGCAGACTACAGTAATAAATTGTATGTTGTTTTGTAATGCTTAAACTTATAAAGGAAAAAAGCAAAAAAACATATATATATTACAACCATTCAGTCAGGAAACCTCAATTTCACTTCACCCGATTTTCTTACCATTTACACCACTAATATCCGACGGAGAATGGAATAAAACTCTCATGTATGAGCCGATGGCTCGAAGTCTATTTTGGAGCTTCCCGAACTCTATTGATTCAGATCAGCATTGTTTCTTGAGACTTGTTTCTGAGAATCATGTATTCGTATGTAACAATAGTCTTTCTCGCCGAGCACATTCGTTTGTGGTTGACTGGCCAGTGAATCGCACACTGCATTACAGACTAAATTCGTTTCTTAGCCGGACTATTCGTACGTGGAACTCTCTTCCTGCAGAGGTCTTTGCTGTCACTTATGGAATAAAGAGATTCAAATCTAGTGTCCACAAACACTACTCCCTCTTTTCCGCTTTCCGTAACATATTATCCAAGTTTCAACATAATACACTGCATGTGTAGGGGCCATCCTCTGGATGTTATTATCTCAAAAAAAAATATTCCTTTATCATGTTTCTGTAACGAATGCAGTTCACAGTCACTGAAATTTTTGTTGTCTTCAAAAACCTCCTATTCACGTCGCCTTAGCAAATTCCGAACCAGACAGTTGGTGGTTGTGGGTGCATTTATTTCTGATTTATTGTATGAGAATTTTCTGAGCCCCAAATTTGACAATTTTGTGTATTAATTTAGCCATGCAAACATATTTTACTTTGCGCCCTGCGAATTGTAGACGATTTAGATGTCTGAATGAGCTGAATTGAATTTTGTACTCATGAATGGCGAGGTCTTTTGTTAAAACCGCGCGAAGTACTGCGATGCAAAATCCTGTCAATCGTCCGGAGCAAAGTCATTTCTTTTTTCTTAGATTCGTTTTAAAAATTTCTAGACCCACACGTGGTCTTACAGAAGCCAATGCACCCATTACAAGTGACTGTTGGATGCAGCTTGTAGAGCGAAGGCATCATTGCCCCTTATTTCTTTGAAAATTTAGACGGCTCAACATTTCCGGTCAATGGAGACATCTGTCGCACCATGATAATAGATTTTTTGAACCCCTTTAAGGTATTGATGTGAAAGATGTTCGGTTTCAACAGGATGGTGCAACTTGTCACACACCTTATAATACAATCGATATATTGCGTCAAACGTTTGATGACCGTTTAATTAGTCGAAATGGTGATGTGAATTGGCCGCCGAGAAGCTTCGATTTGACACCGTAAAACAATTTTCTGTAAGGCGCCATTAAAGAAAGTGTTATGCCGATAAACCAGAAACAATTGAGCATTTGAAGGCCAACATTCGTGATGCCATTGCCGATATACGACCCGATATACTAAAAAATGTGCACGAAAATTGTTCTGATCGAAATGGTATTCCATTTCTAACCGAAACCATTGCACTTCACAACAAGAAAATAAATTTGGAAAAATTTCAAACCGTTTTTGTTTTATTGCAATAATAAAAAATTATAATGATCTTTCATTTGGTAAATTGTTGAATTAAACAAATTTTTATTTTTGTAAATGAAATTTTCTTCCAAAGCAATTTTAATTACATTTATACACCTCAAAGAAAAATAAAACGCTTGTATTCTATTTTTTCCACAAATCACACTTTCTTTTCTACCAAATGTTGAAAGTAAAAACAAGCGATTATTATGCGAAGGAAAAAATCAACATCCATTCAATATTCGCTTTTAATTTTAATGTTAAAATTCAATCAAAAGCTTATCACTTACTGACCTCATTAAATGAGAAACTAATTAATTTTTATTACAGGGTTTTTGAACGTATTCAATCCGGAGAAAAACAAAAGAAATAAAATAAGAAATGATGAAAAGAAATTCGAAAAAAAGTACCAGCTTTATTTCCAGCAATGTTCCATTACACCATATCTCGCTTTGCGTCGTTTCGTTTTTTCGAAGTTGCGTCGCTGCTGCATTAGTACTAATTTTCAAAGTTCGTCGTTAGATTTTCGAAGTTGCGCAGTTTTGGGTTCTAAATTTCCTTTTTTTTTCTAAAAGATGGCTTGACTTTTGTTTCTAATTTCGCCATGCTGTCAAAATTTGGCGATTTCCTTTCCAACTGGAAATAATACAGTTTTATTTTCACCTTGTTTTTCTAATTTTAGAGTTCAGTTTTAAAAATTAAGAGAATTTTTTATTTTATTTTGAATGAATTTTTTTTTGTATATAATAAAATTTTATATTATTTTTGTTTTTTTTAGTATTTTCGTAACCTTAGAACCTATCTTCGATCTTTACATGTTTTGATATAGAAACTCATAATTCACTTTGCGTCGTTTCAATTTGTATCGTGTTTTTTTGGAACGTAACCACGACGCAAAGTGAGGTATGGGTGTATACTCATATGTACACTAGATTTTCTTCGTTATTCATTTGCCGAAATGTTGAAATTGTGAATGATAAAACGTAAATCAAATAAGAAAGGAAAAATTTTGAGGGTTTTGCCTAAAGTATTGATTGTTGTTTGTTGGCTGTGATATTTGATTTCATTAAGAAGTTTTATTTCAGAATATGACTTTAATTTAAATTTATTTTATCATAAAAAAAATGTTTAAAAGAGCTGTGGTACTACGGAGCTACAAATCTGAATCTAGATAACCCATTGCCAGAAAGTCAGACAGTGAAAGTGGAGGAAACGTTAAATAATGACACAGGAGAAACAAGTGAGAAGATATTCTAGGGCGATCCTGATAGGTAGAAAACAATGACTGGGTGCCCTGGTAGTCTAATGGATAGTGTGCTAGACTATAAGCGTGAGGGTCATGGGTTCGATTCCCACCAGACCCTCTGGTCTGTGACACTACACCGAGCATATAACAATTTGTATGTACAATTGTAATTGTATTGTAATGAATAAATAAATAAATAAGATAAAAAACCATGACTATAACAGACCAAGTAAAAGTGAAGCTTATTATGGCCTCATGGCCACGGTTCTAAACCCAGGTCAGACATTTCCAACAAAAAGAAATATTTAAAGATATTTCTTCGGCGACTTCTCCTCAGCAGATTTCTGGCAAAAACTTTCTGAGAAATCTGTCGTTCGGAGTTGACTTTAGATTGTAGGTCCTGCGACTCATGTATAAGCTTAACACACACAACATAAGTGGTGTGTGAAGCTAGACCGTAATCTTGACTGAAGGCTTGTAATGACCAAATATTTTTGTAGGAATGGACCTTTCTGAACTTTTTGATACCGTGTGAGGCTTCAGACAAGGCAGTCCCTTATCATGAGATCTCTTCAACTTAGTCATCGAAAGTGTTTTGCGGAAGGCAGAATGCATCTCATTGGCGCTATTTTCCACGAAAGTATCTAGTTGATTTCTTACGCTGACGACATTGACATCATAGGGCGTACCAAGCGTGATGTTACTCTGCCTTTAGTACTACTGAACATGACTTTATGAAGATGGCAGTAAATAAGGCAAAGCGATGTTTATGTTGTAGACAAGTAGAGACATAGGATTCCAGATTACGGCCGATAACTATACTTTTGATATAGTCAGTAAATGTTTATATATATATCTCGGACTGGAGGTCAAGCATAGGATTACTCATGCCAACAGGTGCTACAATGATCTCATAGGCTATTGAAAAGCAGAGACCTCTCTCGTACGTCAAAACTAATACCAATACTCTACAAGACGCTCGTCCTCCCTGTGTTTCTTTATGACGCATAAGCATGGTCACTATTAACCACAGATGCAGCACTTATTTTAGCATTCGTAAGATCTCCAGTCCAGAGCGATTTGACGTTGCATTTATGTGTATAAGTTATGTATGTATGTAGGTACATATCTTATGTTTTGATTTTAAATTATCTCATCTTACCGAATCAAGAACAAGTCTATCCTTAAATTTTAATTTCTAGAGGGCTTATAAATATTTTCCAAATTATATTTGATTGAACCCATAAAATATTTTCTCCAACCTAAAATAAGTGTACACCAACAGGTAATATTTCGCCGTTTCGACATTACCTCCTACATTTTTATAAACGTGTTCATCTTATTAAATAGTTCCCGACATAAGAAATTTTAACATTTTTGTAATACAGCTTTACGTCAGTTCAAAAATTCTCAGAACAGATATTTTTTCGACCTTATATTATATTTGTACCTTCATTCCTACTACACTAAATTAATTCCAACCAAAATTTATTTTTTCGTTTCGAATCTACCCACACATTTTTATTAAACTTCAACAATTAATCATTTCCATCGTTTAAAGAACTTCTTTAAATAAATTTTCAGTACACCTGTTAAACAAAGATGTTCAGCATCTGTGCTGCTAATATTGCAACAAAAATGTGAAAATCTATGACAGTTAAAAGCATTTCAAATCAGATAACATTAATATCTGGGATTATCTTAGTTTTACACTCATAACCTTTGCGCTTCAGTTTAAATAAAAACTTTTATTTTTAGTTTCATGCATGAAATTTGAGAATCAATTAAAATTCTGCACATTTCAACTCTTAAACAATGTTTAATGTTTTAATTTTTTTCATTTTAACAAAAAAAAAAAATTATTTGTTCTTTTTTCCAAAAACTTCAAATCTGCTAAATAGACAAATTAAAGGTAACTTTTTCATGCAAGTTTATTCCACTCACAATAGAAAAATTTAATGAACAATTTCTAACAAATTTTCGAAATTAAAAATTTTTTCTTTCCGGAATAAACTTTGGATTTAGTTGGAATTTGTTGATACAAACTTCATCTGAAAACATCATATGCTTATGAATATGTGTGTATATCCCCTATGCAGCTATCTGTGTGAACAACTTCATTTTGATATGTATTTCTGAAGTTTTGATTTATTTTGGTTAGAAATTTTATGCACATTTTAAGTGATTGTTGTACAACAAAAGAATTGATCTCTATACAAGAGACGAAGTAAGAATTAAAACTGGAAAATAAAATTTTCAATGGTTGTAGATGAAGTGGGACAATTGTCAATGTTTTTTTGGAAATAAAAAACTTTTACTTCAGATTTACTTTTTCATATGTTACATATTTTTGTAATCAGTTTGTTCATATAGAACGCAAGGACGTTCCTAAGTATTTGCTTTGGAACACCCTGTGCAAACACATGAAAATGCACGGTTTTTTAATTAGCATAATTTTGGCTTACTCTCTGTATTTGTAAACTAGTCTACATCATAATCTTATCATAATTGGCCATTACAACTGTTCATTCAGGATTACGTGCTAGTTTCTCACACCACTTATGTTAAGTGCGTTTATTTTATACGCGAGTTTAAAGTCGAATAATGGAATAATCCGCCAACAAAGAAATATTTTATTATTCTTTAAATAATTTCGTAAACAGTTCTTCTCAACACTACAGTCCTTAATAGATCTTATTTGTTTCTTTCTCCATTAGTAGTCACAGGCCACAATTTTGCCTTAGTCACTCTAAATATAGTTGCCGTAGTGTAGTACGTATGCAGTGTGTTGAGTTATTAGTGATGAAACCACGGTTCAAACTTCAGATCAAACATCTCGGCGACTTCCTCTCAGCAGATTTCTGTAAATAAAATAAAGTAAATATGTTGTAGTCGCCGCAGGTAGTGTGTTGGACGTGAGAAAAAGAAAAATATTTCTTCGGCAACTGCCTCTCTGCAGATTTCTGGCAAAACCTCTAAAAGTAAATAAAATTGACATGAAAAGTTTATCAAAAATCTGTCGTTCGGAGTCGACCTTAAGCTGTAGGTGCCGCCACTCATGTATCAGATTAGCATACTTAACATAAGTGGTGTGAGTAACTAGAGCGTAATCCTAACCGAAGGGATGTAATAACCAATTATGTATGTATCTACTAGGGACGCCAATTGGGAAATCCCGAATCTCGAAATCCCGGGATTTTCGGGATTCACAAATCCCGAATCCCGGGATTTTTTAAAATTTGTCCTGCGATTTTTCGGGATTTTCGGGATTGTGAATTCATGCTGCATTAACATTTGTGCTAAATGAAATTAGAGCAATCAATTGTAGTCTTGCTAAAGATTTATATGAATCACTTCGCAAAAGAATAGAGGAAAGAAGAACTGTGTATTCACCTCTACTAAATTTTCTTAAAAATCCAAATAAAGAGACTGATTTTGATAAAGATTTGGATACGACTTTAATAAAATCCGAATCAAAGGCATTAATCCTGCGTTTTACAAAAGGTCCTGAAAAAAAAATTTTATATCACTCGACTTCAATAATAGCATCTCAGATGAGGGAACCCTACTTCCATTGCTAAAAAGTTATTTGATGCCATCGAACAATGCAAAAGCCCTATAAAATCAATTAATAGGGTTACTGATTTAGATACTCAACTGTCCAAAGAAATGGATTTATTTACATCAGGAGGTAGTAGAGATGAAAATTTACAAGCTGCATATAGCTATCTTGGAACTATTTTACCAACAAGTGTTGATTGCGAGAGGTGTTTTTCAACGGCAGCGTATGTATGTTGATTACAAAATTCGTTGAAGATGACATGTTAGATATTGTTACGAAAATGGAAATGGTGTTGTTAAAATAATAAGCAAAAGCTCCAAAAACAACACGTTGGAGTTGATCACGCATAAAAACAAAAGCTCCAAAAACAAAACAATGCTGTTGTTCACGTGATCAACGAATGAGTAAGCATATAGCAACAAAAACAACAGTGCTTGTTTACAAGATCGATGAATAAACAAATATAGCAACAACGACCGCGTATAAAAAATATAGCAGAAAGACAAACAAACAAAACAACAACAACTCTGCCTGGACGAAAGTAAATAAGATAAACGAACAACAAAAAATGGAAACGAGTTGTTTACATTTTTGGATTGTTCCCGAAGGTCGTCATCATCCTTCAAGGGCATTCATCACACTGTTGGTCGAGTGATATAAAAGGCAAGATAAAGCGAGCAACGATGGTTCAGTTAGAATTCAGTCAGTCGTGTATGAAGACACGTTATTCTCGGAGTACGAGTGAAGTTAGTCGTGTGACGACGTCGCGTTGAATTGAGTGAGAATTCAACCAGTACTGTGAAGATACGAGATCGAGTTATAATTCAGTCAGACTGGTGTGCAGACAAGTTGCGTGAAGAAAACAGTTGTTAGTGTGGTTCTTACAAAAAAGGTTGTGAGCAAAGAATAATAACTAACAAGTGTTGTTGCTTATAAAAAGGTTGTAAGCAGAGAAATATCACGAATAAGCACATATTGTGAAAGTTATCATTGTATACGTGGAATAAGTTCGAACAGTGGCACAAGAGTTGTGCAGATAATAAAGAATTGATTGAAAAACAATAACAGATTTATTTTTATTTTATTTGCAATCTACGAACTCATATTTTTAACGTTTTTAAAAGGTAAAAACGTAACAATATTTTAATCTTTTTAAAAAATTATTTAAAACAATAATATATTTATTTTGGAATCCAAATAATTTTCTTAAAACTAATATATTTGTATATGTACAATGTACGCTTTTTGTTACTTTTTGTTTTGTTTTTTTTTTATAATTTTATTTTTATAGATATATAATTCTGATATACATAATTGGAATATAAATGAAATTGTTAATAAAATATGTTTTTTTCATTCTTATTATTATGAGAAAATCGCGAAATCCCGGCATTTTTCGGGATTTTTGGATACCGAATTATCCCGAAATATCCCGGGATCGGGGTTACGAAATCACGAATCCCGGGATTTTTAAAAATCAATCCCGTTTGGCATCCCTAGTATCTACGTAGGCATGTATTTCACTTACAGAAAAGTTACGGTTTGAGCGGTTTATAAGGATAGTTGTGATCATGACAACAGGTGAACTCTGTCATCAAAGGTATCTTAATTGGATGCTACTAGCGCAGATAGCAATACATTTTCCATTTATTATCATATGGATTCCTAGGCTGGGGTCATTGTAGGTAACAACACAGCCGACATCCTGCAAAAGCTGGCACAATAAAAAATTGAACTAAATTCGTTCACAAATCGGATTTCTTTCTTTGCTGAAGCTATAATTACGATGAAGGAAGGGAGATCACAGATCTTGTTTTATGTCACTGTTCTGTGCTTAGGGACTTAGGGAACACATGCCCACGCGTTGTTATAAGATAATTTAAATTCAATTAAAGCCTTAATTGCACAAAATGCCTTAATTGCGTAATTAAAGTGCTTGTCTTGGTTTAAGCCATTTTCTTATTTTACTGACAATAAAATCAGTTGATATTTGCACGGTGTATGGTATAAAAGGAGCCGACGTAGTCTAATAATTGGTAATTTGTTGGCTTACTATGCGAGAGGTAGTGAGTTCCCAGCTATGACAAATCGATTTTTGCTGAACAGTTCCATCATACTCACATTATGGCAATGTTTATTTTTTGCCTTTGTATAAAATATTTTATTAAAATTTTGTTAAACGTCTGTAAATAAACAATAAGAATTAACAGTAAATATAAATTATTACTAGAAATAAAAGCGATTTGAGCAAATAAAATTTTATGAAAATTAATTTTACTCTACTCCGGATCCTAAACAAGCCTAATCAAATGATTCTCACAATGTTCATTTATTAACTGAATTTTTTCTCTCTATCCCCCCATCCATTAGTTGAAAAATCAAAACCATAACATCCTTAAATCGTAAACGATTTAATGTTGTAACGGAAATTAAATTTTGCGTCATCAAATCGTTTTAATTAATGTACCTTCTGCATGCGCATACATTCCAATGGCTTAGTCAGTCAACACTATGACGACTAAAGTCAATTGTAATCTGTGCTGTTCTATCGTGTACAATTTAATTCCATTAAAATTTAATTTCCATTCATGCAGATATTGGCGCAATTAAAACGTTATTGTCCAGACCTCACACTTTCAGAAAATGTAAAAGTATATTAAGTGTGTATAAAAAGTAAGCAAATAGGGAACCATTTGCTCGTTTATCTTTTATTCTATAACAACCATAGTTCATCAAATTTTTGGAATATTTTATATCATTCTTTTATGCTTTAAAAAAACTACATTTAAACTAACTAATTCACTATGGATATAATGTAGAACACAAATTATTTGTAAGTTTTTAAAAGTATAATATTTTTGGTTTGTAATTCTTTTGATTTTTCCTTTAAAGTATGCAGCGAATATATCGATCGATATCGCGAAAAGTTATCGATAACTATGACTTGGGAATTCTAAATAATCTAATAAAATGTGTGACGAAAGTTCATGAGTTCAAACCCCAGTCCTGGCAAAGCGAACAAAAATTACATCTTAATAGTAAATAAAAATCAAAAATCTATCGTTCGGAGTTGGTTTGAGTAGGTTCCGCCCACTCATGTATAAAATTAACACAGACACCATAAGAGGTGTGAGAAGTTAGGTTGTAATCTCGACTGAAGTGTGTAATGACAAATTATGTATGTTTACAAGCATTATTCTGAATCATTTTCAAATAATTTCTTAAAGCATTATTAACACATAAAAGTATATACATATTTCTTTAAGTCTTAGTTCGAACTAATGTTTAAATCAAGACTGAATGTAGATACACTCTACTTGCCAATACATAATGTCATCCGTTCAGTATGTATGTATTATATTTTTTTTTTCTTTTATGAAACCAGCACTCAGGGTATGGCCCCTACTCATGCAGTGCATTGTGCAGGTTTTTAGGAAAGGTGGAAAGGGGGAAGATGCGAACGGCAAGGAACGGCTGCTAGGTGACTATAAAATGGCCAGTGCTATACCTTCACCATTAGACAGTCTACAGGCAATCGTCATCCAAGAAGCCCGCAGTTTCTCACACCACTTATGTTGTGTGTGTTAATTTTATACATAAGTAGCGGGACCTACAGTTTAAAGTCGACTCCGAACGACAGATTTTTTGAGAAACTGAGAAGAAATCGCCGAAAAAATACTTTTTGTATTTTTTTTATTTTTTGATGTCTGGCATGGGACTCGAACCCTGGCTTTTACGTCTAATAAGCCAGCACAATACCTACTAGACCACGGCGACCCCGTGGTTTAAAATGTTTGAAATATGAGCTCGTAAATTGCAAATAAAAATAAATTTGTGTTTAGTTTTAATTAAATTCTTTATTGTTCGCACAATTCTGCGGGCCACTGTTCACAACTTGATGTAAATAACAACAATTGCTTTGTTTGTTATTCCACTTTGCATTTTTTTGCATAAACACTAACAATTATTAGTCACTTGTTGGACAGATCTTTATAACGGAGATCTTCAAACCAGTCGCCTTCACACAAGACTGACTGATTTATGTCTGACCCCGTTGCCTGCTTTGCCCTGCCTTTATATGGCAACGTAAACAGTCTGATGAATGATCTTGAAGTCGAATGTTCGAGGCTTCGCCTTCTCGAGATCTCTATAAATGTAAACATCGTTGTTTCATTATTGTTATTTGTTTACATTTATTCTTGCAGTGTTTGTTGTTGCATTTTTGTTTACTTTTTTATCATTTTTTTATACTGGTTTTTGTTGGTATATTTTTGTTTACTTGTTTATCATAAAACAAGTTCATTGTTTTTGTGTTTGTAGCTTTTGTTTATAATTTTAATGTTAAATAATGTAAAAGTAAAACACCATTTCCATTTTCGTAACAATATAAATCCCACATTTCTTAATGGATTTATTTTTGAAGTTTTCAATCAAAATATTTCAACACATTTTTATTATTTCTGTCACGTAGATGATATTGATAGTATAAATAACAGGCAATTGGTACGAACATTAAAAAATCAATAAAAATCTAGAACTCATCACACTTTTACTCTTATGAATATAACATATTTTTCATATAAGTTTATCTTTAAACAAATACATTATTAAGAATTTACCATGAGATATTGTACGACAAAATAAAATAAAATCTGCTTATTGGTGCACTTTTTTCGGACAACTACTAACATGAATATAGTGGTCTCAACTAGGCTATTAACTCCTTCGGGAAGTCTAAATTCTACCCGTCACTTTAGAAGTCCTTTAAGAGTTGTTATGAACATTTATGTAAGTATGGTATATACATACATACATGCCAAACTCGTTTGTAGGGTGAAAATAATAATAAGAAAGAAATCGTGGCGCTTTACATCTCTAAGGTTACGTAGCAAGTTTTGGAGGCTTAGAAATGGCGTCAACTACTGGAATTTTCAATCCACTTCAAATAAATTCTCATTTGGTGTTACCAAGAGTAGACTGGGTTCCAACATCAGTCTTTTGTATAGGCAGCCTAACTACTGTAGGGTATTTAAAGTTGGGTTTAAGGCCATACTGTATGTTATAGTATGCTGGTTGAGTAATGGTGTTTCGTCCAAAAATCCTCTGAGTTATTTCTGCTTCGAACGAGATTCGATCCCGTTCTTGGCTATGAGTGCCTGAGGGTTTTCCACCCATTGATGGTAATTCTAATATGATATCCAGAACATAAATATATCATCAAGAAATGTGTAGCGCCAGTGCTATTGCTAATTTGTATCCTCCTATCGGTATATAAGGAGGATCGTAGTCACATAGCCATCCTTCACATTATTTCAAATCACATACATCACTTCTCCATTGGAAGGCTTATTGAGCCGCTGTCATGGCGTAGACTAGTAGGTAGTGTGTTGGCTTATTAGACGTGAGCCTCGATATATGAAAAAATATTTCTTTGAGAGTAAATGAAAATAGCAAAAAAATCTGTGGTTCGGAGTCAATTTCAAACTGTAGGTCCCGCCACTCATGTATAAAATTAACACACACAACATAAGTGGTGCGAGAAGCTATGTCGTAATCCTGACTGGCTTCAGCTCTTGCTTTGAAATGTAGGAGATGATGATTAGTGCTTTCTATAAGAATGAAGAATTAACTATCACATGCATACATAACTGGTCGTTACAACCCTTCAGTCAGGATTACGACATTGCTTCTGAAATAATGAAATACTTCCCTTTAAATTATTACAGAAAATATTTTAAAAAAATATTAACTTTTGTTGTCATTCACTTTGTTAAACTTCCTCCTTACTAGCAGTCTAACCAAGCGATTTAACTTGTTCTACAAGATTTTGTTTTCAACGTCAGACTACAAATTTCAATGCAAACTTTTAATGACCTTATTTACAACATACACAGTGCATTATGCAAGGTTTTAGCAAAATTTCGAAACTGGGGAAAATAGAATGCAAATGGGTGTTGCTATTTCTAAAAGAACAAAAGTAAAGTAAGAAAAGAGGGAAAAAAACCGTGAAAACATACATAACAATTGTACGTTTCAAAGACAACAAAACCATGCAATTTTATAACAAAGTTGACCTACCCCAGAAGCTATACAGATAATAAACACATAAATTAATTTGTGTTACAGAAACTCTTTTACACATACATATGTATATGTATGCATATAACATATTTATAATAAATATTTATAATCTGCCTTTTGTAACACCCTCACACAATCACAATCACCGGAATCGATTTATTGAGAGTTGCCTGGTGGTCTACCTTAATAGGTAAATTTGATGACAGAAATCAAGTATGAAAGGTGACGCCCAAGTGATTAAAATAAAACTGCAATGGTCCAAAGAAACATTTTCGTGGTTGTAAAATATTACGAATGCGTATGCAGTGACATGCAAAAAAGAATTCTTGACAATATTTTATTTTCAAATTTTTAACTTAACAAGATTTGCTTAATCAAGTTGAAAGTCATAAGGATTCTAATATGACCATAATATGGCCATACACACAAGTCTTTATCATTATGGTTGAAAGGTTTTACAAACAACTAATAATCTCTGCTCAAATTCGAATGCATCTTATTACACTTCCAGCAATTTCAACTCAAAAACATATCAATGTTAAAATTTTACATTCATAAGTGGCTCTGTTTCTAAGTACCTTTCTGAAATTTTGTTATTAAATTTCATAATTTTTTTTAAATAAAATTTTTTTTAAAGCAGAGTGAACAATAACTTTATGTACTCGCCAAAACAAAGAGAAGTTACAACATGTGTTAAGTTAGTAAAGTTTAATACGGGAAACTATTTTCCTTAATTTGAATCAAATTTTTTTATTCAAATGATAGAACGAAATCTCAGCATTGCAATTAAAGAATCGAAAAGCAACCATTGAACATGGACATGGTTTGATTTTATTTTTTGTGACTTCTCATGTATGTGACTGTAATTGTTTTTCCACCTGATAGTATTGTTGATATACTTCCTTTTGATTTGGTTCAAATCCTAGAGATCCATTTTACCGAAGATGTTGCATAATAACACCCTGCATAAGACTTTGAATTTACTGTGGTGTATTGAGTAACTTTATTCCTGCCTTGGTTTACATTCAACATTGTATACCAAATATGTTCGTACCTCATCTCTCTCAACAGGCCTGGACCAATGATATTTTCCAGTTCGATGGTTAAGATGATAGCGGATATTCTTGTTTTACTCCCCCGCTATACGCACTGTTTAACCGTAGATCGAGCCTTAAAAAAACTTCATAATTCTAGCTTATGTATCACTTTTGATACATACTTGTAGTACATAAAATTTTCGCAATTATTTTTAGATTTTGTTAAAAAATTTAAATATTTTGATTTATTTTAATTCATTTTAATAGAACTATTTTATATTATTACATTTTATTATCACTTTTATGAAATTTACGCCAAAATTTTTGACATGATGTACATTGCAGCATTTTTTTACGTAAAAATCAAACACTTCATGCCAGCTTGGTTTTTTTTTTGATAAATGACAATAATTTTACATCTAGCACCCTTTAGGTTTAGGGGGTAGGTTTAGATGGGGTAGCTTATTGTCACTCACATCAGTAACACTCTCAATTGAGGGCTGACTGCTACACATGTAGCATGTACTTGAATCTAAAACTGCCAATTCGATTTCGGTGGACCACGAAATTTATAACGACCATAAAATTCAATTTGTTACTAATCTAGAGCGACAAAATTATTTGGATTATTAAGAGCTGGAAGACTTTCAGCTCATTTTTCGAAAAGCCATTATAGGTTTAAAATTATCATCATTTCCGAGTTGCACATTATCTAAGCGAATTATTCTGTTATCTCATACGTACGTATGTTGTATATCTATGAAATAAAACATAGGACGAAACACTTTTCTAATGTTTGTCTGTCACGTGAGATAAATATGACGAGAGCAGTAAGAAAGACTCTGCAACATTTTAGGAGACAGCTGCTAGCAATCTGCGTGAAGATTGGTAATATTTTCTCTTCCCTAACTGCTAAAGGAATGCGGTTCTCTGTTCCAAGTAGTACCATCTTAGGCGATAAACATCCTATTTTCATGATTGTTGCTGCCAATACTTTCGTCAGTTCATAAGATGAGCTTCTGTTTTCTTCTTCTTTAGAGTATTCAGCAGCAGGAATATTACATACATGCATACATAATCGGTCATTACAACCTTCCGTTGTAAATTGGAAATAACTGTCCTGAGGTTTGGACCTTGGTCTGACATCTAATAAGCTAACTCGCTACATACTAGGATACGACTACTGCAGTCAATATGAATAATATATCATGAACAGAAAATTCAACCTTTTCACTTGTATCCAACACTTAACTTTCAATTTCTTCTCAAATACCATAAATAATGTATTATTTACGATAAAACTTCACAAAATCTTTGAAAACCTAAAAATAAAATTTTAGACACAACACTAAAGAATCGCTAGGAAAGTCGTATGTATCAAAAATGATAAATAAGATAGAATTATGAAGTTTTTGAATTTTTTCACCCCTGTTTGAAATTTTCTTTTATTATTTGGTTTAAAATAATGACGATAACAATTCCTACGAATTCTAAAAATATCAGGCACCTAACGTTTTCTGAATTAAAGTTATAAAATTTCAAAAATTGAAATGTATCATTTTTGATACAAAGCTCGATCTACGGTTAAGTGAAGCACACACTGTGTAATGCAAATAAACACAATTAACGCAACGCAGCAAATGCAGCCATCCCTCAAAAATAGAATACATGGGTGTATAAGGAAGTGATTATTTTAACGACAGCGCAACAAAAAATACCGATTTTGCTGTTTTTAATTTAGGCTAATTTCTATTTTTGGTCGCAGCTATGAGAGAATTAGTGCTTACAGTGGGAGGATTTGTGCAAATGAGAGGATTAGTGCTGTCAATATAATAATGTACATAGAATAGAAGTTTTAAAAACGCTATGTAAGAAATGTAACTCGAACGTTTTAGTACCAGCATTGGTAAAGAATTATAGAAATCTTTATTTTTATTTATTTTGCTTTTACTTTGCTGCCGCTTAATACGAATGCAACTTATCTTAGACTGCTATCACAAATTTGTTGTGTTGTTTGTAAGGCTGAGAGTTCAGCATACCCGTACATTGTTCTGACGATTCGAATTATATCCTGGTGTATGCCTTTGACACTCTTTGATTTACATGGTAATTTAGAGCTGGAATGTTGTCGCTGTAGTGTGTTGTTACACGTGCGACCACGGTTCAAATCCCAGGTCAGACATCTGCAACGAAACGAAATATGAAAACATATTTCTCCGGCTAATTCCCCCCAGCAGATTTCTGGCAAAAACTCTGAGAGTAAATAAAATTGCCATGAAAAGTTTCTCAGACATCTGTCGTTCAGAATCGAGTTTAAATTGTAGGTCCCGCCATTCATGTGCAACATTAACACATACGACGTAAGTGGTGTGAGTAACTAGGTTGTAATCCTGGTTGTAATAGCCAACTATGTATGCATGTATGTGTGGAGCTACATACAGTATGATAAAGTTGTATAGACTGTAACATTTTTACTTGTTTTTATTAACAATATTTTGTTTTATTTTTGAAATCTCAGTAAGAAACTATAAATTTTATGTTGATCTGCTCTCGCGATAACCTACAACTTATTTTTTTGTTTTTGTAAAACCGTCTTTGATAAATTGGCATACGACCTAAATACTGAACACGAACAAATAATCATATAAGGTTTCTAGTGCCAATATACCTTAAACATCACCACTGTGCCTGTTATTGCTACAGGTACTGCTAATATTAAGTTTAGAAACATAAAAGGCCCCTTAAGCATCGCATGTGCTAACATACATAGGTGTCGTGGAGTAGTGGAGAACGTTCACTTTACTATACACAAATAACAGGCAGACAGATAGGGAATGATTTTGATTTTATTCCAGACTAAAAACGTTCCTAGAATTTTTACTTTTTAAATCTGAAGTGGTATTCAAGCACGCATTCTGTTAAAAAAAAAGAATTGTTGTGTGTATTTCTGCATAAATTCACTTGAATACCGATTGTGTTTATTATGGGCATGAAAACATTTTGGAAAATACTTTGTTATACGGCATTAAGGATTGTGTCTATTGTTGAATTGTTATTTTAGCTGTTTGACATGCCATTTTTTCTAGTTTTCTGTCTAGGATTCAATTTACCATCAAGGACGTCTACTCAAATAATGTGCACATGACAACAAAACTTTATTCCTAAGTTCACTTAGCAAAAACAACAAAACTTTTTTTTAAATTCAATCAAAATTTTACAATACAAAAACGGCGGTATATTTTGAAATGAAAAATCGTTTTCTAAATCGCTTTCCTTTTCAACCATTAACATGAGGCTGTTGAAGGAATTTAAAGGCCACAATGTTTTAAAATTGTGGTGTGTGGAAAATAATTACTCTTACGAAAATGCAATGCTATTATTAAGAACACAAATTTTTATACTCTTTCTTCATTTTATCAAAATAAATATTCAAAGTACATTCTTTTTTTACAACAATAATTATCAGTTAAAAAACATTTTTAATGTTGTTAATTAAATCTGCCACGTATATTATTCAGCTAATTATGATCAAAACTTATTAGAATGCATTAAGTTTTATAAGATTTCTAGACATATAATTTCCAAACTTAAATACGTCAAACGAATATTAATTAATGAAGACTAAACATTTTTTAAATTTTCCAAAAAAACAATGATTTTAATTACATACAACGCTTCAGTTAGGATTACGCTCTAGTCCTTATTGTGTCCTTGTTGTGTGTGTCAATTTTCAAAAGTATGTGGCGGTACCTGCAGTTTAAAGCCAATTCCGAACAACAGATTTTAGAGAAACTATTGATAGCAATTTCATTAATTCTCACAGATTTTGCCAGGAATCTGCTGAAAGAAAGAGCCGAAGAAATAATTTTCTCATATTTCGTTTTGTTGGAGATGTCTTACTTGGGCTTTGAACCTTGACTTCACGTCTAATAAACCAATACACTACCTACTAGATTACTACGACTTAATTACAATTATCAAAGCTATATTGGAGTATGCATATATTTTAACACTTCATATTGAAACAAAACAAACGTAAAAAGTAGAGGCAATTATGCTGTTGGAAAGAATCCCGATAGAACCTTGTTATGCCATAACAGCTGGAGTTGTGCAATACTTCCAGAACTAAGATCACATATGGGGGAAAAGCAAATGCAGATTCTTATACTCCCAAACGGTATAATGGAAAAAACTCAAGGTTAAAAAGATTGAAACTGCATGAGAAATCCGAGATTTTTTTAGATTCTTTTATTTGAGAGCCAAGATGAAATATAACCAATAATTGGTCACAATTGGTGATTACAATCCTTCAACCAGAATTACAACCTAGCTTCTCACACCACTTATAGTGTGTGCATTAACTTTAATATGAGTGGCAGGGCATACATTTTAAAGTCGACGCCGTACGATAGATTTTTTAGAAACTCACCATGGCAATTTTATTTACTCTCAGATTTTTTGCCAGAAATCTGCTGAGGCAGTTGCCGTAGAAATATGTTCGAGTTAATTAACTGACATAGTATGAATGTAACTTCAGGTGAAAATACTGTAAAAAAATTGTAATAAAAGTGCTAACGATTTGTCCACAGAAATAGATCTGTTCTTCTCCCGCGTAAAAACTTTATTATAGGCTTTCTCTAACAGATTTCGATTTGTTGATGACACCAGTTCAGCAACTTTTCTCCTTTTAGTACGTTCAGAACAATCATTAAACTCTACTATTGGCATACCTTTCTTATTGGTACTAGGAGCCTATAAATTCACAGATTTTTACTTAAAATAAAAAATAACATAATCTCTTTACTTACAAGGTCTAAGTCTTCATCACTTGCAAAGAAATATGAATCCAGCCATGTACCATTTTTTTCTTCAAACTTTTTCTTAATATAACAACTCTTTTTCCATTTAGTTTCTATTTTAGTTTCTATTTTTTTTATCACAGGGCACTGCGAGATTAGGTCGCTGACGGGGATCTGGGACAGATCCCAGCCGGACTATTGCAGGGTATGTTGCGATGAGGAGGAGTTAGAGACTATCGAACACCTCCTCTGTAACTGTCCAGCCCTTGGTAGGTTGAGGTTGAGGACTCTTGGCAGAGCCTTCTTTGAGAGCTTGAGTTCTGTGTCGAGAGCCGACATCAAGGCTCTCCACAGATTCATTAGCAGTTTATGCTGGTTGAGAGGTGCTAGGGCTTCATAAGTGTAGTCGCGCGCTCAACCCTTGTTTGTGTCTGTTTCTTTCTGTGTGATTCCCATCCTCCCCTTACCCTTATGCCCTCCTTTCATTATATTCCCTCTATTTCCTTCCCTCTCCAAGGACGTTGTACAATGGGTCAATTTCGACCTCCGGGTATTGTACTTGTCTAACGGACAAGTACACGTCCTCTAACCTAACCTAACCTAACCTTCTATTTTAAATAATATGAAATGAATTTCTTTTATCTTTTTTTCACTTAGTTCTATTTCAGAATTATTTTCTACATAACTTATTGCTGCAAATTTTGCATCACTAAATTTTTTGTGCCTAAGCCAGATATCAAAAAAAGGACGAATTTTAATACGTCTTGGCACTAAAAATTGTAAATATAAATCAAAGTTGGACGAAGTTGGAAATGAAACCAATTTTGTTTAAATATATGTACTTACTTGTAGAAGTATTATATTAAAATATGGAAAAAGTAGTTTTTGGTATTTTTTTTTTAATTGTCCACTAAAGTTGTAATATTCACAATAATTGATCTGTTTCTTTTTCTTTGCTTTCTTTGTAACGGTAAACGGCATATGAGTTACAAGTTGTAAAAAAAATGTATTGTTTTAATAACATACCTGTGTTACAATTATATTTTGGACTAAATTTTACTACTATATCAAAAACCTTTTTAAAACCAATTCTTTGAAGTTTGCATACTTTTCTATCATTTTTTCAAATAATGGCATACTAAACTACAACCTTCAACTTTAAATCATCATATCTTTTTTAAAAGTCAATATTATTTAAAAATTATTTTTGATTTAATCAATTCAGAATGCTACTAATAACATCAGATAGTGCTTTTCTTTTTATTCAGTATTTAATTTTTTTATTTTTGGCCGCCCTCGTTACAGTGTGCGTCGTAATCGTGCATGCACTTTTTGTTCAACTGGCGTATACTCATTATTTTATTTTTCTTTTATAAACTGTATATCACTCATACGACCAAGTATCTGACATGCAATCTCATGAAAGCAAAATGTATTCCTCATGCAGACACAAAAAATGAATATCAATTTATTAAAAAAAATTAATTCGTTATTAAATAAATCAGTAAATAAATGAAATTTATATCTTGCATTATGGTTTTCATTGAATGTTTAAGTCTTTAATACTTTCGTTTTTATCCAACAAATATAAATCAATGCAAAATGTATTTAAACGAAAATTTATTAAAATCAATAGAAGATGAAGACAAAAGAGAAAAAACAGACTTTTCCTACAATACATAAAAGTTTCAGAATTTTGTTTTATTTTTCTTTGTGTTGAAATTTTTTTTTTTTTTAAATTCTTTATCAGCAACACTTTGCTTTTTCTTCTTTATTTTTGTACTTAAATCTTTAGAATAAACTGCAGGTATATTTCTATAGCTGTAGGTATTTTGTAGAATAAATTATTTAACTCAAGTATGGAAAAAATATTGTTTCAGGAAATGATGACATTAAATTTAAACTTTTCAGAATGTGTGGTTTTTAGCTCTAAAAAAATAAACAGACAAGAGTAATAAATTGTATACGTTTCGTGTTACAAATATGTAGATCCATACATAATTGATCATTACAACCCTTCAGTAAGGATTACGACTTAGCTTCTCACGCCGCTTACGCTGTGTATGTTAATTTATATATATTACTAGCGGGACCTACAGTTTAAATTCGACTCCGAATGACGGATTTTTGAGAAACTTGTCATTGCAATTTTTATTTCCTCCCAGAGTTTTTGCCAGAAATCTGCTGAGAGGAAATAGCCAAATAAATATTTTTTTCAAAATTTCGTTTTGCTGGATATGTCTGACCTAGATTTAGGACCATGTCTGCACGTCTAATAAACCAACACACTACATATTATCGGGTGGGCTGTCTATCGGTTTAAATTTCAACCATCAGTTATTTCGAATCTGGCAAAACTTATATCATTCCAATCTGTCATAAAACTCAATATATTATCTCCACTGACCGTAATGAATCGGTTTACGCTTGAGCAACACTGGAATTATAGTTGCCGTAGTCTAGTAAGTAGTGTGTTGGCTTATTGGACGTAAAGCCCGGGTTCGTATCCCAGGTCAGGCATCAAAACGGAATATGAAAAAAAAAATATTTCTTCGGCGATTTCCTCTCAGCAGATTTCTGGCAAAAACTCTGAGAGTAAATAAAATTGCCATGAAGAGCTTCTCAAAAATCTGTCTTTCGGAGTCGACTTTAAACTGTAGTTCCCGCCACTCATGTATAAAATTAACGCACACAACATAAGTGGTGTGAGAAGCTAGGTCGAAATCCTGACTGAAGGGTTGTAATGACCAATTATGTATGTATGTAACATTGGAATTTATTGGGCCAACGAGAATTGCACGCTCATGTCGATTTTGCTCACAAAATCGTCTTTGAGGAAGCTATTAAGCAAAATTTACAAATTTGAGGCTCAGAAAACATACACGTGGTCTTACAGAAGCCAATGCACACATTACGAGTGGCCAACATGAGGCATCAATCGCTCATATATGTTTGAAAATTAGGATGACGCAACCATAACTGTCAATGGAGACAACTATCGCACCATGGCAACCAATTTTTTGGTACCCGCTCTTCATGGTATTGATTCAAACGATGTTTGTTTTCAACAGGATGGTATAACTTGGTACACATCTCATGCCACAACCGATTTGTTGCATCAAACATTTGATGGCTTTTTAATTAGCAGTAATGGTGATGTCAACTGACCACCAAGCCATGTGAATGAAATAATATTCCGTTTCTAACCGGAACAATTGTACTTCACAACAAAGAAACAAATTTTTAAAATTCAAACCCTTTTTGTTTTATTGCATCTAAAAATTTATTTTTAAACTGAAATAATTTGATTATAAAAGAAGAATTTTGTTTGTTTTTTTTTTTACAGAAAACCAACTCTTAAGAATAGAGCTTCAACTATCACATTTAGGTTAGATTGCTTCAAATTCATCTCCATCCCTTATTTTTCGTCTATTGGCAATCATTTTTTCTTTGCTATGTTCACGTAATCTTAACATCATTGTCCTTTGGCCCTGATATAATGACGAAGTTATATCATGCACATTAATATTAGAAGGAAAATTCAATTACAACTCTGTGAAATGTTTGAGAAGCAACGTAAATCGTGTCCAAAAGTACTTCTTGTTATACACGTCAATCACATGGTTTTTTACGATGTTGTGCTATGTTTCGAACTGAATAATGTCTGGCATCTGTCTGCATTTAACAGTAACGTTATCTGAAATATCAGTACCTTTCTAAATAAATTTGATACTGTTTATAATACAGTTTCAATGCATTGGTGAATATAAAAATCAAAAATATGTTAAACATTTCAATTTACAAAAAGTCCGTGAGTAATTTTAAATGTTCTTTTAGAAAATCTATCAAACCGAAAAATTGTACTCAAAGCAATTCTTTGTTGTTCTTTGTTCCCATATACATGCATAATTTCGTATGTGTTATTTGTTAAAATTTGAAATATTTTTCAAAATCAATTCCAACACAACTATTTTAAATTTATTTTATTTTATTTTTGTATCCAATTCCATTAGCCTCATTTTAACATTTGTGGCCATTGTGGAAATGAAAATTGATTTGAATTATGGCAAAAATAAGTCTCAAAACTATTGTATTGATAACAAATCAATACATAGGACTGAATTATAATTACATATACACAAGCGTATTTGAATCAAAAATATGAAAATATTATCCAATAATATTTAAATAAAAATGAATGACAATTGCAACGTAAAATTTTATACCACAAAATCAAAAAATTTTAAAAATTGTTTTGTGGCATTATAAATTATGCAAATATAAACTAAATAAACTAAAATAAAATAAAACTGTAAAGTAAAATATATGCAAAAGTGGAACAAAAATATTCTATAACTTGATGCTAAACGTGTTGAAAAATTAGCGTAAATGCAAAGTAGCAGAATGTTGCTGATTTTTCCGGTGCCTTTAAAACTAATCACTTACATATACACTCATATATTCTATTTTTAAGAAATTGATGCGTTACGTCCATGGTGTTTATACCATCACTAATTCCTCCCAGTCGAAAGAAAATCAATGCGAACAGTAACGGTAGCATTTCAATGTAATAAATTAACCCTTAGTCTTAAATTAAGTGTAAAGACATTAATACATAAAAAAGATATGAATCAAGTACAAATAAATATAAAACAAACGTATGTTTTAAATAGCAATGCTTTTAAGAAACAAACCGTTGTGTTGATGCATAGGACGCACTGTCTCCATAGCCGACCCAGTTACTTTAAAAATTTGTGTGCACAATTCAACTTTAATAGTAAGGACAGTCAAAAATTTTATTCGGAAACTACAATAAGAGGAAATCTGAGTCTTGTTTCAGACTAGGCAAGAAGAACCGGTTGATTGTTGAGATGTACAACAGAGATCAGCAATGAATCGTTTTTCCG
Source organism: Sarcophaga caerulescens (assembly GCA_927399465.1). Classification (NCBI taxonomy): domain Eukaryota; kingdom Metazoa; phylum Arthropoda; class Insecta; order Diptera; family Sarcophagidae; genus Sarcophaga; species Sarcophaga caerulescens. Next base: position 69,005,752 of record OV656873.1, read on the forward strand.
CTACTCATAAGCACTCATGCAATTTTGAGTATGAGTGAATCAACAGGATTGAAATTCAACTACTCTGATTCATTCGTACTCGCTACAGCATTGATTTATAAGTATAGGTTACAATGAGTATGAGTACAACGTTGACATCAAACTCAAAACATTCGAAATGTGTTTGATTCATACGCCTACTCATTCTGATTCATAAATTTAGAAAAATACTTATAATACTTATAAGTGATTCGAGTGGCTCGAATCATTCATCAAAATTTACAGCCTTTGTTATTGTTGCATATACAAACAAAGAAGAAAGGAAAGACAAAGACAACAAGCAAAGCATACACACAATCTTCTTGTGAGTATAGTAGTGTTCGTACGCGAATCATACTTATTTTGTGCTTCGTGTAAATGTTAAGTAGAGACGAGTCGAAGTCAATAACATCATGCGTATTGTTAAGTATGAATACGACGAGTACTTCCAACTTTGAGTATGAGTAGTATGAGTATCATATTAAAATAAGTAAGAATGCGTATAAGTATCAGAAATAATAAGTATGACTCGAATCTACTCATCTTTTCGAATACTCGTTGCTGATCTCTGATGTACAATACTAATAGAAATTAATAAAACATCAATATAGAGATAATCTTTAGGATATGGACAGTGTACGATTGCTATCCGCAAATAATTCCATAAAATGTGAATTATTCCCAAATCGTGTAACAGAAAGTTTTACATATGAATAATTATTTGAGGTCACCTTTTGTAAGCGATTTTCTCAAGGTTTTTAATAAAGACAATTTAAGAAGTTGTTTACATCAGGGTAATTACCCAAATCCCATCTTTATTTAATGAAATAAAGTTTCTTAAAAGTTTCTCAAATAATCTGTCATTTGGAGTCGACTTTAAACTGAGGTCCCGCCACTCATGTATAAAATTATCACACTCAACAGTGGTGTGAGAAGCTAAGTCGTAATCCTAACTGAAGAGTTGTAATGTCCAATTATGTATGTATGTATGTATGTATCTTTATTTAAGACTCGAAATAAATTTAATCTTTCAATTAATATTGAATGACCAACCTTGAAAATAGAAAATGTTCATGTTTACTGGCAATTTATAACAAATAAGCTTACTACGTTGCACAAAAGAACAAAAACGATACGAGTATTTACAATTACGTGCATAAAACGTTTAAAGAGAAAACTGCATCTGCGAAAGTTTTCAAAAAAAAGTTGCAAACAATTTCATAAAGTTTTCTTTCTAACAAAAAACTAAATAAAAAAATAAAAAAATACAACACGAGAACGCAAAGTTGTACAAAACTAATGCTGCTATTTATTATCGATTGACCCATGCCAGCAGGGAAAGACAGTCGTATAGATTGCAAGACAAGCGTCTGAAAAGTATTGATCTTCAACAAAATTGTTTTAGTTTTTAGAAACTCTTTCCTTATTTTTTTGCGTTTACAACACATTGTTTGGAGAAGTTTTGCTTGTGTTGTGTTATAAACAGATAAATTATGGGCAATTAAGAGCCAAAACTCGAAAGAAATGCAATATTTTCTGATATTGTATGGGATGCTCTGCGCTCAGGGTTGCTAAATAGTGTTTACCAACAATGCTGACCTTCACAGAAAAATGTGGAAGTGTCAAGTGCCGTGCGCCAACTGGAAATATTTTGTGGCAATGAGTTTTTTAAGTTTTTATGAGCGAAGTATTAATATTTATACTTAGGAATGTCTTTAGAAAGGACTACGGAAAAATAGCCCAAGAAAAAATATAATTAATTAATAATAATTAGTTATAATCAGTTAGGTTGGTGTTCAAAATTTCTACTATTCCGCAGCCCCCACAAACAAGCAAGATATTGAGTAAACGAAAATTATTTACACACAGAGGGCCGTTAAATGGGTCTAAAATGTTGTATCTCTGCATTGTTTATCTAACACAGGCTCCTAAAAAAAAAAATTATGAAAACGATGATAATATTTCAAAAAATTTCGTAAAACTTATCTGAAACAATTTCAATAATAATGTGACTAGGACGCAGGATTTATTACAACCGTGCATAGTTAGACAGTAATAAAGTCAAAAACGTTCCTAAAAGTTCGCCCAAAAATCATGACGAATGAATCAATCAAGGCAAGGAAAACTTTTCAATCAAATCACTTTAAGAGTCTTACATACATACATACATAATTGGCCATTACAACCATTAAGTTAGGATTACGGCCTAACTTTTCACAACATTTTGGTTAAATTCTCAGTGCAAACTTTCAATGATCTAGCTAAATCAGTTAGACTCAGTCTGTTGTCTAGGGTTTTTCTGTAGAAGCTGAATTTTCGAACATTGATATTAAGGACGGTTTTCCCACCTAATTTAGTAGCTTACCGTTCAAAGGCAAGTTCAGTTGGTGGCCCACTATGTTACCCATTCTGAGGTAAGCCTCTTTATCATAATCCATTAGTAGTGGGGTTAAAACACCCCGGTCAATTCCCTTAGTGGTACGTTCGCACCATACCCAGAACTTCAAACGTTCTGTCACCCAAAAACCTATGATGTCTGTTTTGAAGTGCAGAGCACTCGCGTAAATGTGTTGTACCGAGTCCATTTCTTCCACATCATGGCAGCTTGTGCAGTAATCCTGGTGGAACAGATCGAGCTTATTAGCGAAAATGTTAATAGTGCTGTGCCTTCTAGGATTCCTGTTAGAGTGCCAACCATTCTCTTGTCGATCTCAAATAGTTCCTTGGGTTTTCTGCTGTCCACTGCTGGACACAGCAGTACTGAAATTCAGCAACCAGGTATGTTGAACACGTAAGCGTTGCAGCTTTTTTGAAAAAGTATTCTTGTAGGAGGGCATCCAATCAATCGTCTCCTCCTCAGACCAGTTCGTCCGCCTTTTCTTCTCCTTCTATGCCTCAGTAGCCCGAAACCCAGTAGAGGCGGGTGTTGTGTCGATTTATATGGTATAGGAGTCCATGCAACTCCTGACACCCTTTGATTTGACGAGGTGGGATCCTAGCGCTTTGATTATTGCTTGGCTGTTCACATATATGAAAAAGTTCGAAGGAGGTATATTTTCGTCCTCAATCATACGTGCAGCTTGTTCAATTGGAAAAAATTCCGCTTGAAATACGCCAGCCTGGTTAGGTAACCTGTATGACCCGTTCAATGTTAGTTTATCAGAATTATCCGCATAATTAAGTATTAAAACACCAACAATATTTTTAATATGACACCTCTACACGGTTCGCTAGAAGATGTCCTTAGCCTAACATTTGTTTGTTTCTTAATAACAATAGATTGTAAGAATTCTGTTATTCAAAACCAATAACTTAATGCCTTAAGTACTCTATACAAATAAGTCGATAAAATTTCAGTACCAAATTTCCTCTAAAACGAAAATCCTTTAAATAACTATCCCATCAATGAACATCCAAAAACTTTAAACCACCCCTAATAGTATCATCATTATTTAATCATCTTAACCAACCACACTACATACAACGAGAAACTTTTTTAGTAAAATTAAATACCAATTTATCGTGTCGTTTATTTAAATCCTTTGGTTAATCAGAAGACCAAAAAGAGAACAAGAATAAAACTGTGCGTAAAATAATAACAAAATAAAAAAACAACCACGATATTTATCCATTTGTTAATATGAATTCATGTATACACCACTGGTGCTGTTTATCACAATATTTACAGAAACGCATAGCGAATATAAAAATTTAATAAATTGGTTTAAATTTTAACTAATATGGTGGCAAAAAGAAACAAAATACAACAACTATAAATGAAATCATAAAACTGAATATATAGTAAAACATAAGAAGGTCCACAGTTTTTTAGATAGGGGAGAGATAAACCTTTCAACCAGTATACATAAACATTTTCTTCAAACTTATATGTTATAAGGTTTGATGTGGTAAACTTGAAAAATATTATATTTTTCTTATTTTTCCAAGTTTGGCCATTCTTAAATGCAAAATTTAATTAAAAACTATAAAAAGTGATGATATTAAAGTGCATTCTCTTTTGAAGAGATTGACACTTCGTTTGATAAAATCGGACTGAAATTACAGTAGTTATTATGTAAAGAGTATAACAGCTGAGTCATATTTTTTTATATACGTTGTCTTATGAAATGAACTTTAAGTTAAACATTTTTAAGATTTTTGATGGATTTACCGGAGAATTTGTGCTTTGCACGTTTGAACGACTACCAGAAGTCGTCTAATATTTCGGTTTTTCGCAGATATTATTATTGCGCTTTGCCCAAATATTAGCCAACTTCCGGTGGTTCTCTCCCCTTTCTAAAAACCTTTGGATTTTTAAATAGGTTCTAATATTTGTGGGTAATCAATAATTTTGTGTGAAAAGATGAAAAAAAACCGTTTTTGTCAAATAAAAAATGTTTGGAGGGTTCGAGAAATATAAAAAAATATATTTGAGTTCTACTCAACAAAACTCACAACCTACACTATGTCGTTAGCTGAGAGTATTTTGACTGTCGTACCGTGTAATTATAATATTTGAAATTTTATTCTAATTAATAAATATATAGACTATGTAGAGAACAGAATCAGTAAATATTCTTATGGTGCAACAATTAAAATTTTAAATACGTATAATTGTACACTAGGAATGAGATTATTTAAATGCCAATTTTTTCACCTCAAATTTGATGCAGATTTATAGTTATCTATAAATTAATTCATAATTAAAATAATAAATTAATTATTTAACACAAAACTGGAAAACAATATTAACAAATTTCATGTCAAACGCATAACTGGACGGTCAGATAAAAGTAACTGTTTTAACAGTTGGAACCACAACCTTTTGCTTTTATTGCTGCTTCGCGGCATCGACTGTACAAGATTGGCGTAAAATTCCGATGTTACGTTGTCTATTCTCGCCTAACTGGTCCACTGGATTAATAGAGCTTACGGGTAAGTTTTTCCCAAACATGCACAACAATGTTGAGATTAGGGCGTCTGTGCCGGTGTTTGGAATAGTTTTGAGCAATTATGGATAAGCCACAGCTTCGCAAAGTGTGAAGTGTACTTTGGATCGTTGTCCTGGTAGAAACAAATGTGTTCAATGGATTTAACTTATCGGCACAACTTCTGCACTGGAAACACATCCCCACACCAATACTGACACTCTCCCATTCTTGAAAATAATCTGAGTATTGTTAGGCAAAAACATTGTATTTGATTAATGCCAGCTGATCCATGTAGGTTAAATTTATGTATATAGTGCCTACATAGTAGCTACATAGGTATTCCTTACCTATGATATTCATATTTGGCATTTTTATACTAATATGATGTTTTTGTAACACAGGCTATTTCACTTGCCTGCCTGTTTGCATGGAAAACACAAACAAAAACACTCAATTTTGTTTGTGTTTCCCTTATAAACAGGCAGGCAAGTGAAATAGGCTGTGTTACAAAAACATCACATAAATATTTACCAGACCTTTTTGAAAGCATATAACAAAGTGTATACATACATATATACATACATAATTGGTTATTACAACCCTCCAGTCAGGATTACGACCTAGCGACTCACACCACTTATGTTGTGTGATTTTTTGAGAAACTATTCATAGCAATTTTATTTACTCTCAGAGTTTTCGCCAGAAATCTGCTGAGAGGAAGTCGCCGAAGAAATATTTTTTCATATTTCGTTTTTATGTCTGGCCTGAGGTTTGAATCGTGGCTTTACGTCTAATAAGCCAACACACTACCTACTAGACTACGGCGTCTTCGCGGGTATATACATTTGTATCCCAAAAAACCGCGCCACCACTTTATTGACTAATAAACTCATCTTATTCTAGTAGTGGACCATGGATCGGTGTTATAAAAGCACTTGATATAACCTATCGATACATCGAAACAATTCGTAGTTTTTTTTTTATTGGTCAACGTCGATTAAACATCGATGTTTTTGTGTGGATACATCGAAATTGAAAATTTAATACATATACTCATGCAAATACAACATGCCATATGAATCAACCCATAAATGTGAATTTGCATAAAATAAAGACGAGTTTGCCTATGAGAACCAATTCTATACAGGCGTTGTAGGCTCTGTTAAATTTATACCCGTTGCATGCGGTAGAGAGAAAACGAGTAATTGAGACTGTGGTTAGGTTAATGGAAAACTAGTCTTACGTGAGATTCATCACAAAGCATTGTGACCTGGCAAATCAATTGGCTAACAGTTCCCTCAATAATTGTCTGCTGAAGTGTGGTAATGACCAACTATGTATGTACGTTTCCAAATACTGCTTTCGAATAATCACCCAATTCGAGTAATTATATTTAGTATAGTTCTTAAACATCACTCTCAGAGTTTAGAGCGATTTTATTAAAGCCTTAAATTGTCCATAAACAAATTTAAAAGTGATCACGGGAGATGACAACTTGATATAGTAGCTTAGGTAAGGCTAGGTTTGAGGACGTGAACGTATCATTAGGACTAGTATAATAACCAGTGGTCCAAATGACTATTTGTAAATGCATCCTAGAAAGAGAAATAGGGAGAGAGGATAGTGAAGGAGATAAGGTAATGGGGAAGCCTTTGTATTTCTTATAAAAATCAAACTATTTTGCTCACACCATGCCCGCACTACACTGTGCTTTGAGAAGGATTTTTTCTTTCAAGTGAACTATTAACGTTTTAAGACAGTGAAACTTTAAATAACTTTTCTCATTATTATTTTATGTAGCGGTTGGTAAAACCATTAGAAAACCCACTTATTTTTAGAGATAAGATCAGTAACAAACAAAAATTGAGAAGTATATCTGGTTAATTTTTTTTTAAAGTTCTTTGAATATTTCTTTATTTAAATTGGATATCACCCGCATAGCACAATTAGAATACAACTTTCTCTGTCATCTGTATACATTATTGTTCTGCATAATGATGCAAGAAACGTTAATGAGCGTGTACAAAAAAAGATAGACGTGTATTTGATGTATTTTAATGTAAACGTGCAGAGAAACTGTACAGAAGGATAATAAAAACAAAAATATGAAAAAATATGAGCGATAACAAACAAGGGATACGGATGAAAAAACTCTGCCATTATAAAGAGCTGCATAAAAAGTGTCTGACATGGTTGATAAAGTGCAAAAATTTTAATGTTCATTTATACAGAAATGTATTCAAATAAAATATACATACATTCATTGCTATATATTTTTTATCAGCGCCAGACTCAGGTCCATAGAAGGGAAAATTACAGGCGGTGATAAACAGTATGTTGGAGCAATTTTTACTTTTATTTTTATTAGCTAAAGTTAGACACTCGTCATTTAGTTTTATTTTTTTAAAATTAAATTATAACTGCAACACAGATTTAGATAAAAAAATCTTTCAAGCTAAATCGGATAGACAGCCTCAGTCTAATATGGCCATTGGGATGCCATTATGGAACAAATAAACGAGTAAGTGGCGTTACGTACACCACATCGACACAATAAAATATCTGAAGAAATATTTCGCACATCTATTCACGCACAGGCAAAATTGAAAAAGGAATGAGACACTCACATGAAAAGGTTCGATTTTAATGCGGGAAAGAACCAGTAATGACGCATGAGCACAGTAATAATATTGAATCATCTGTATCTAGGGGTGGTATAAATATATGGAAGACAAAAGCTCTTGATTTTCTGAGCATAAAAATTCAGTGTGATGTTAGCTGAAACCAGCACATTTTTCAAGTGACGAAAGAAGCATTCAAGTGCCTCGGTTTCTTAAGAATTACTGCAAGAAATACTTTACTTCATCTGATCTTCTTACTATTTACACCACTTATATACGACAGAGAATGGAATACAAGTCTCATGTATAGGCGGGTGCATCGAAGCCCATTTTGTGGCTGCTCAACTGCATTCAGGAGATGGCCACAAATTCTTCCTCTTCCTTCCTTCCCTTAACATATTCTCCTAGTTCCAACACAATGTAAAAAAAATAAAAATTATCAACTCATATTTTTTTATTTTATTAACGGTAATTTGTATTATGTCCACAATCATATATTTTTGTTGATCTAGTTGTTGTCCATTAATTATTGCAGTTTAAATATTTTACTAACAAATTATTAGATTTCCAACAACGTCTTATACAGGGTGGCTGATATATAATGCAACAAAGTAAAGCGCTATATTTTTTTAATTTTTTTTTAATTTTATTGTTCAAAAGCAAAAACTGTTGGAAATAACATCAAATTTTAGAATCAGTTTAGATTTGTTCGGATTGGCCACCTTTGGTACGAATTATGGCCTTCAAACGGCCGAAAAAGCCATCACAGGCTGCACGAAAGTGGCTCTGCGGTATTTTGGCCCATTCCCGACGAAGCGCCGTCTTGAGACGATCGACACTTTGGTATTTTTTAGTGAGAACCTTACTCTCCAAAATGACCCAGGCGCAAAAGTCCAATGGATTGAGATCCGGACATTTTGGTGGCCATTGTGCTGTAGAAGGGAAGCGAGGAACCTCCTTTTTAAGCCATTCTTGGTTGACGCGTGCTGAGTGCGGTAGTGCTGAGTCCTGTTGGAATGTCCATGGTTTGCGGCTGAAATGTTTGTCTGCCCAGGGCTTCAATACTGTCTTTAAGACATTTTCCCGATAATATTCGGCATTTATTTTGACCCCACGGTCGATGAATACGAGCGGGGAGCGACCATCGGCCGTTACGGCGGGCCACTCCATTACCATCGGCGACGCTTGAGTTCTGGTGGCCAATCGCAGGTGTAAATTTTCAGCTGACCTCTTTGGCAAGTAAATACGATCATTTTATTTGTTCACAAACTGCTCAATTTGGAATGGCTTCTCATCGGAGAAAATCAAATTCGGTAACTGGCCACTTTCGTGCAAGCGAAGTAACTCCTTGGCTCTTTCCAGTCTAACTTTTTTTTGTATATCGGTGAGCTCTTGCACTTTTTGGAACTTCAATGGCTTTAGTCCAAGCTCATTTTTCAATATGTGTTGCATCCGTTCTCGAGATATGTTCAGCTCACGAGCAATTTTTCTACCACTGCGGCGTGGATTTCGATCAAATCTGGCCTTCACTTTTCGGATCATTTCTGGTGTTGTTACCGTTTTTTTTCGTCCACTTTTTGGACGCGATGCAACACTGCCATTATCACGGTAACGAGCAATGGTACGAGCAACAAAAGATTTATTCACATTTAAATGCTGGGGGGCTCTAACGATAGCCACCTATGGTTTTCCAGCCAAATCAAAAGCAATCACACTATCACGCTTGAATTCCATCACGAATAACTTTTTTTCTGAATGCAATAGATCAAAATGCTTTTGTAAGCTTGTAAATAATAAAATGAACTGTTAGTGGAATAAATCTGTCAGCTGTCAGACGAGCGGTTTATAAATGATAACCTGAAGTTGGTTGCAATACATATCAGCCACCCTGTATGTAGTTTTTAATAAAAAAAGGAAAAAAGTTTCGTGTGATATGTGTATGCCTGGCCTAAGAGATAGATATGGTAGAACCACCATTATATTAAGAATCGTTTAATTATTACTTTAACTGTATATGTAGAGCTCTTGAAAGATTTAAAAAGAATGTATGTGGGGATACGGTGCCTAAATGCAGGCCATCATTAAGTTTTCAAATGTGCTAACATTACAAATGTAGTAGGTAAGCTGACCGTACTATTGGCTAGGATATGTGTCTTAGAATTAACTTTCTTAAGTTCTTGTTAAGCAGATCTTTGTTTAGTTAATAGTAATCAGTATGTGTACTCCATATTTCTATTCCTATATTTAAGGAACATATAGCTGAAACTTCTTTAATTAATACATCAAACGCAGTTAAATGCATTGTATTTTTGATGGCTTTGTTCATATTATACAGGGTGGGCCAAAAGTCACGAAGGGGTTTAATCGTTTAATCGTTCTTGGGAATCTCGTGGCTTTAGTTCTTGCACTAACTGCAGCTTGTATGGGAAAAGATGTAAATTTCCCTTTAATATTCTGCGTAAAGACCGCCGAGACATTTTCAGCTCAGCAGAGCGCCTTCGAGTTGATGTTTCAGGATTCTCCTCAACACTCTCCAGAACGCGTTGAATATTTGCTTCATTAATTACAGAATGTGGTCTTCCGCTTCGTGGAAGATCCCTTAGTGAGCCTTATTCCTGAAAACGTGTTACTAATTGATTCGGATGGTGAATTCCGCACATTAAAATGACGACGAGCCTATCGTTGAGTTTGAATTATTGATCGATGATGTTCAAAATAAAGTTCTATGATTTTGGTTCGCTGGATAACGTTGTAACCTTCCAAAATTAATCTCCCAGATTTATTTTACAAGTCCTAAAAAGAAAAATAAAAAAAAATTAAACTAGAAAAGTTATTAATTTTTCAAATCCCTTCTTGACTTTTGGCCCACCTTGTACATATGTAAAATATAATTCAAGGAAATTCCATTTTTTGAAATTACATTCATAGCATAATTAGTCATTACAACACTTCAGTCAGGATTACGATCTAGATTTTCACACCACTTATGTTGCGTGTGTTAATTTCATACATGAGTGGCAGGACCTACAGTTTAAAGTCGACTACGAACGGCAGATTTTTGTGAAACTTTTCATTTCGCCGAAGAAATATTTTTTCATATTACGTTTTGTTGTAGGTTTCTGACCTTGGGTTTGAACCGTGGCCTTTCGTCTAATAAGGCAACACACTATGTACTAAACTTTTGTACTAAACTTTTCATTTAAAATTTTAACACAAATGCACTTAATTTGGGAAATAACATTCTAGTATATTGAATATGTGTCCCACAATAAAATTTTATGGACAAAAACTTAAAGAAAACAACTTTAAAATTTAAAATTTTGTATAGGTTGCTGAATATATACATATACAGTGAAATACATACGTATACAGTGAAAACTCTCGCAGGCGGACAACTTCTGTGGTAGCAGTTTTGTCTACTCACTGAAGGTGTCCGCCTAGAGGATTGTATGTATCAATTTTATAGATGGCCGTCCTTTCTTTTGGCAATTTACTACCCGTGCACTACACTGATTTTCAGATTATCGTTTTGTTACGAGGTGATCGAAAAACTGAACCATTTTTGCGTATATCCTCTGGCTTATACTGACTTAGAATTGGTTGACATCCTTAGGACTAACGTCTGATGCTTTCTCTGATATAACAAATTGGAATCATACTACGAAGAGTGCTACTTTGTTTTACTTCGTATGCATTTACTTCGTATGTGTGGAGAAATTGCAAACCATAATGAGTAACTTTAGCATTGAATTGCAAGGCGAATGTATAAAATATTACCCGTTACATAGTCTCACATTCACCAAATAATAAATAAGGAATGAAATCTTCAGAGAGTAATACCGTGAGTGTACTGTGAATCTACTATGCGATATTTTTTGTTGATTATCATTACTCAATCATCGTTTCCCTAATTTTAGAAACATAATTTTTTGGGTTTAATATATAATAATGCACCTAATCACGTTTGTTCTCTGATCTAACGACGCTTTTTAATAATTCTTGAAAGCCGTGATCATAACACTATGCGACAAAATAAAATAAAATTAAATACACCCAGCTAATGACATAGTGTAAGTTGTGAGTTTTGTTGAGTAGAACTCAAAAATATTTTTTCATTTCTTGAACCCTTCAAACTTGTTTTATTTGAGAAGAACTCTTTTTTTGGACTTTACGCACAAATTACGTAATCCGAATGATTTTGTCGCTGTAGATTAGTAACTAGTTGATTTTATGGTCGTTATAAATTTAGTAGTCCACCGAAGTCAAATTGGCAGTTTTAGATTCAAGTGCATGCTACGTGCGTAGCAACTACTTACAGCCGTATTTGGGGAAACCTGTATCCGGGAAACCAGAGAGGAATCAAAGAGAGAGCATTGTTATTGAAATAATCGATGTTCGATTGCAACGTTAAACTTTTTTACCTCACATGGCGTTGACAATAAATTTTTTTAACGAAATATAACCATGGCAATTGATAGTGTTACACTGAAAAAAAGAATCAAGCCATCCGGGCTTGAATCAATCCATATCGGTCACAATAGTACGGTAAGTACGGTTCGGCTTGAATCAAGTACAAAAGAGTTGAATCAAGCCCGAATCAGCCAAGTACAAAAGTGTTGATTTTAGCGCGATTTAAGCCTTTTTGGGATCAAAGTGATCTCATCATGTATTTGGTTTAAGCATATTTTTTCTTGATTTAAGATCGAATTCGTACTTGATTCAAGAGAATCAGAAGTTGAAGTAATCCTTAAGCGCACTTGTTTCAAGAATTATAAAGTTGATTTAGGCTAGATTAACTTATAAATGGGATCGAATTGAGGCAAATCGTACTTTACTCGAGCACAATGAACTTGATTTAAGCCCTAAATTATACTTGATTTAAACCTAAATTTATCCAAGAACGAGCTTGTTTCAAGAATTTTGAACTTGATTTAAGCTCGAACTCGTACTTGATTTAATCCTAAAATCGATTGATTTGAAAAAAATGCAAGTCATCTACACAAAAAAATGCAAGTCATAGACCGGAATAATCCAAGTCATCTACCAAAGAAATGCAACTTGCGAAAAATACGACATTTTGTTGGATATATATTGTATAAAACACATGAACTAAATGAGAATTATTAAAATTTTTACTTTTGAACTTAAAACCCACAATTCCATAACTCAAATAACAAATAAGTCAAAATTACACTTTTTTAGATAGATTTGAGCTTTTTAGTGTTGATTTTAGTAATATAAGGCTTAGTTTTTCACATCAATCCCGTTTTTTGCTTGTTTTAAGCAAACAATAGCCAAAACGGGCTTAATTTTTCAAGCACGTTTTTTGGCTTAAATTGAGAATAGAAAAGTTGATTTTAGCACGCCGTTTTTCTTTCTGTGTAGTGTGTTGGCTTATTAGACGTGAGGTCACTTTTCAAACCCCAGGTCAGTCATCTCCAACAAAACGAAATATGAAAAACATTTCTTCTTTCGTTCGGAGTTGACTGGAAAACTGTAGGTGCCGCCACTCATGTATAAATTTAGAACACACAACATAAGTGGCTTGAGAAGCTAGGTAGTAATCCTGGCTGAAGGGTAGTACTGACCAAATTATGCATCTATGAATGAGATCCCCAAGTATATTGTTAGTGTAAATTTTTAAATATAGGGCAGACAAACAGGGCAGGCCAATTTTAACAGTTGATAATGGCCAATCTGTTAAAATAGTTGTCATTTATTCATATTTCTTTGAGAACGTTAATGGCGAGCACTGAAGCTCGATTTTTATCAGCTTCTTTTGGCTTGAATTTAATGAACTAAACAGCAATGATGTCTATTTGCCACATTCAATATTCTGTGCGAGTATGCTTTCTTACATACTTGTCTTACGTGGAGGTGATGCGAACTAGCCACCAATATCATACAATTTGATCACGTTAAACTTTTTCTTGTGAGATTTTCTTAAGCCCAACTGCAGCGGTTCTCAAAGTCAACATAACCCGTGCCAGTGATAAAATTTAGACTAATTTATGCTCAGAGCCAGAGAATGAAATGTTATATTCAACACAATGACGTTAATAGGTCTTTGAAACGAATAAAAAATTTTGATAATATCCATCACATACTTTGTTTTATTAACTCCTTCAGACATTTGGTCCAATATATTGGATATTTTAATTTTTATTTTGCAAGTGATGTAGAGCTGACAAATAAAAAACGAATTTTTCAGAAAGTAATGTGGTATGGAAGAAAAGGCTCATGCGCAATTAAAAACTTGTTGCATTTGTTTCACCTAATAGTAGCAAAGTTTTAGAAACGCCGTTTCAATATTTCAAAAATATTTTGATGAACAAGTTTTCGACAAAGCCTTTAGATTTTTATACGAATGTTTATGCTGTTCACCAAGTCGTCTCTTAAACCATTCAACTCAGATTAAATGCGCATATATTATGTTAAGCTATTTGAAATTTACTCCAGTGCGAACATATGTATGTAATTTTATAGAGATTTTAAAATGGCGTTGCTTTATAAAGATGCGACAGTAAATCGCTTTGTTTGTTACGAAATTATTTGCACGTAACAGAAGGAATATCAGGACGGGATGTATAAAGTCAGATACGTAATTGAAAGTTCGTCGCAGGCGGTTTCAATTGAATTTTATAGAATAGAACCCTTGCATCGACAAGCAAATAATTCAATTTAAAAGATAATTTCCTGGACTGCAGTATATTAAACGAAAACTTTGTCGATGGAGTATTAAAGTATATTTTGTTTTTGTGCGGCAACAGTAGAATAACCTTTGACTTCATTGTATACTAAGGTTCTACGATGCCACTAAACTAAATTTTAGTCAAGCCCATAGGAAGTGGGTCAGTTGTGTTTCTGGAATTGGCCAAGGGCATGCCAATGAGTTGCCAAGGTTATAAATTATATTTTGATAATTACTTTCTGTTGAATTGAAACGCACGCGTGTACGGCTAGGATGGAACTGACTCTTTTATTCAATGTGTTCTTAAAAGAAGAATTCATTAGTGATTTCACCATGCTTAAAACTATTTATAACAGAGTTGTTATATAATGTAGTAGATACAGAGTTGTAATATTTATGTACATATGTTATAAAATTAATTGTTAATTCAAATATATTACATTACTCCACCCCAAAATTTAAAAGATAATAAAATTAAAATTATAGATTTCATAAATTCATTTAAAGATAACTCACGGTTGAAGTAATACCAAAATTAAGATTTAAAAAATAAGCATTATAACTGTACATAATTTTTTGTTAGTAAAATAACAGCATATCAATGTCTTCGAAAGTCCTCTGACTGGTAACGTGACACTTCTCGACGATTTCTGGTAGTTCTGCGCACTTGTTGATCTTGATGATTTTCGATTAAGTCATCTTGGTTACTTGTACTTGTGGAAACTGGTTCATTAACTGTAGTATTACTTGATGAAGCTTGAGACGTAGATGGTGAAATATCTAGAGGTGCTGGAGATTGGCTGTCATGATCGCTAAAACTAGTAGTATATGGATTGTTGATTGAAGAAGAGCTATGTTTCATTTGATTCACATGTCGTCTACAAACGCCTTTTTCTGTATTTACGATAAATATTACTTTTCCAATTTTTGCTTGAATAATGCCTGGTATCCACTTCTTCCCCTTACCGTAATATCTGATATAGACATTATCATTTATTTGAAATTTGCTTGAACTTGAAGAGCTTTTCTGAAGATTTTTTGAAGATTCTAAAAGCTGAGACCAGACCGTGCGTACAGGTCTACCACGCATTAGTTCTGCAGGTGATTTGCCCTCTGAATTTGGCATAAAACGGTAGGTTGAGAGAAATTTGTGTACAGCATCTTTTACAGGCATTTCATCATCGATGTTCTTTCTTACAGATGTTTTGAAAGTTCTAACGAAACGTTCCGCCAAGCCATTTGAAGCGGGATGAAAAGGTGTTGTTGTGATATGACGTATGCCAGCTTTTATGCAGAACTGTTCAAATTTTTCAGAGCTGAGTTGGGGACCATTATCACTTACTATTGTGTTTGGTATGCCTTCTATTGAAAATATAGCTGAAAGAGCGGAAATAGTATCATCTGTTGTGGTATTTTTCATTGAGGAAACGTAGGGAAATTGCGAGAAAGAATCGACACAGATGAGCCACATGGAATTAAATATAGGACCAGCAAAATCCACGTGTACTCGCTCCCATGGCTTAGTTGATTTAGGCCAGCTTTCGTACTCTTTGGCAGGAGCTTGATTCTGAATTTTGCATATTTCACAATCAGAAGCTATTTTTGTAATGTCATCGTCGATGTTGTTCCACCATATGTATTGTCTAGCGAGTTGTTTCATTTTAACAACGCCCCAATGTCCATCATGAAGCATCTTTAAAGCTTGACTCTTTAAAGCATTGGGTATGACGACACGAATATAATTCGTTTCTAAACAAAGCAAATTGTTGAAAATTGTCAAATTATTTCTGCGATTGAAGAACGGTTTTATTGCTGGTAGATCTGATGAAAGTCGTTCAGGCCAACCATTTTTCACATACTTGTAGACTTCGCGTAATGTTTTGTCAGATTTAGAATATTTTTGAATATCGGCTTTTATGGGAAAATCATCAAATGAAATTTGGAAACATGATTCTTCGTCCTTATCGAAATTTTCGTCTGTTGAAAGAGGAAGGCGTGAAAGCGCATCCGCGTTACCATGATCGGCAGTTTTACGATATCTTATTTCAAATGTATAAGCCATGAGCGTCACCGCCCAGCGTTGAATACGAAGTGCTGTCATAGTTGGCAAATGTTTAGAAGGGTTAAAAATGCTTACTAGAGGTTTGTGGTCAGTGATGAGTATGAACTTTCGGCCATAAAGGAACTGGTGGAAACGTTTAACACCAAAAATTATTGCAAGACCCTCCTTCTCTATTTGGCTGTAGTTTGACTGTGCCCTGTCAAGTGTTTTTGAAGCGAATGCGATAGGCCTTTCGGTTCCATCAGGATATACATGAGAGATAACAGCGCCAATACCGTATGGCGAAGCATCGGTAGCAAGAATAAGCGGCAAGTTGTCCTGAAAATGTGCAAGTTGAGTTGCGTTGGCTATATACGATTTGAGGTCTTCGAAAGATTTTTGCTGCTCTTTCCCCCAACGAAAAGGTACGTCCTTTCTGCGTAACTTATTGATTGGTGCTGCTGAATTGGAAAAATTTGGTATAAAATTATGATAGTAATTTACTTTGCCCATGAACGCTTCCAGCTGTTTAGTATCTTTAGGAGGTTTCAAATTTTTGACTGCTGCAACGCCAGATTCATCAGGTAATATTCCTTCTGCACTAATTTGACGGCCTAAATATGTAATTTTGCTTTGCAAAAATTTGCACTTTTCCTTTTTGCAGCGAATGCCATTAGCTAATAATATTGATAGTACTTTCTCAAGGCGTTGAAAATGTTCTTGTAGGGTTGGTGCCGAAATTATTATATCATCAAGGTAGTTTGCACAGCCTTCTATGCCATGAAGAAGTTGCTCTATGTACTTTTGGAAAATAGCTGGAGCGCTAGCGATGCCATAAGGAAGACGTTGGTATTGAAATAATCCAAGCGGCGTGTTGATGACCATTATCTGTTTCGATGTATCGTCTAATTCCATCTGAAGATAAGCATCTTTCAAATCAATTTTCGAGAAATATTTTCCGTCTCGAATGGTATAAAATAAACTCTCACGAGTAGGAAGCGGGTACTGTTCAATGTCAATCTGTGAGTTGACAGCTACTTTAAAATCACCACATATACGAATTGAATTATTCGGCTTTTTTGCTAAGACTATGGGTGAAGCCCAATCACTGAATTTGATAGGTTTAATTATTTTTTGCGATATCAGTCTAGCTATTTCCTCTTTAAATTGTGGCATTTGAGCGAACGGAATTTGTCGGCTTCTAAAAAATTTTGGTTGCGCGTTTGCTTTTAGACGAATATTTGCCTTAAAATCTTTAATTGTGCCGAGAGATGGTTCAAAAACTTCGTGGAATTTTTCGCTAATGTTACTCACTTTTTTATTGTCCTTGTTTGTGATTAAATTAATTTGCCTAATTTGGAAACCAAATTTCTTGAACAAATCATAGCCAAATAAATTTTCACCTTCATTTGTATCGACTACGATTAAAGTAACGCTTTTTTCACTATTGCCACATTTCAAATTTGTATGTAGTTCACCCAGAATAGGAATTTCTTTTTTACCAAATCCGTACAAAACTCTATTCGATTTAACAAGTTTTGGCCTTTGCAATAATCCGTATGTTTTCAAATTAATTATAGAAATTGATGCCCCAGAATCCATTTGAAATCTTACACTCTGTTTATTTATTTCAACATCTATTACACTCTTTGCATTTTCCGATTTTATTATACCACTAATGTCAAACACTGTCTCCACTACATCAATATTATTCATTTGCTTTTTGTTTCTGTACCCTATTCTGTTTTCATTGTTATTGTTATTTCTGTACCCTTTTCTGTTTTCGTTGTTATTGTTATTATTGTCGTTGCTTTTAGACATACAGACCGGCGCAATGTGTCCCTTTTTTCTACACTTGTTACATATGGCATTTTTAAATTTACATTCTTCTCTACTATGAGAACTAAAGCAACCCGAACAAGATTTATATTTTTGTTTTTTATTCTGCATGTCCTTTTTAACGGGATATTGTTTTTTCACATAGTTTATTTCTATTGTTTTTTCGCTGGAAATTTCTTTAATAGCACTAACGGTTCTTGTTGTTGCTTCGTACGACTCTGCTATTAACAAAACATCTGCAAGTGTTGCGTTTTGCTTTTGTAACGCGGCAGAGCGAACTGAGTCGTGAGGGGTATTTACAATTATATGATCTCGTATCATGTCGTCAACGAAGCTGTTGGCACATGTGTTCGAACTGCAAATAAATTTGCAGGCTCTCGCTAACCCTCGAAGGTCTGCTACCCATTCTTTGTAAGATTGTGAACTTTTCATTTGCCTTTTAAAAAATTCATAGCGTGCTGCAACAATGTGTTGGCTAACTAAGAAATGATGTGACAACTTTTCTGTCAGCTGTATATATGTTTGACTCTCAAGACTTTGTACACCAAATAAATTTTTGAGTAGATCAAACACTTCCGCACCGCACCATGATAAAAAAAATGATTTTTGTTTTTCTGGAGACGTAACGGAATATGCGATGAAATGCTGCTCCAGCTGCTGCAAATACGAGTCCCACTGCTGATTCTCCTTATTAAATTTGTGGAACGCTGGTACCATCGAATGGTCATTGGTGGCAGTTGAGGGAGTTCCATTATTTTTGTCAAGAATTGCCTGCATCCACTGTTGTTGTTGGGTCAACAAATGTTGCGTAAATTCTTGTTGTTGCTTTAACAACAATTCAAAACCATTTAAATTGGTTGCCATTCTTTTCTATGTTCACACACTCAAAAAATAATAAAAAAAAATATACACTGCACCGTTATTCTTGTTTTTTCTGTTTGTCTTTTTTATCACTCGTCGCCAAATGTTGAATTGAAACGCACGCGTGTACGGCTAGGATGGAACTGACTCTTTTATTCAATGTGTTCTTAAAAGAAGAATTCATTAGTGATTTCACCATGCTTAAAACTATTTATAACAGAGTTGTTATATAATGTAGTAGATACAGAGTTGTAATATTTATGTACATATGTTATAAAATTAATTGTTAATTCAAATATATTACACTTTCAATTATACAAAATAAACCTTTAATTATTTTAATTATACATATTGATTCGAATTTCATTTATCCACTGATATACTTTGTCCAATATATTGTACAGTCAGGTAAGACAACTTACATATAAACTGATTTAAGATTCTGAATCAGCAGCCTCAAATTAGCTCACAATAAAATTTTCAGAATTTTATCACAACTATTTGGATTTAGTGTCCGTCAAATAGGGTTAAAATTCAAAGATGGAAAGCAATTAAAAAAACACCCTGTATGTTTGATTAAATAAATTTTTGTTATTGTATATTTATTGTTTATATTAAAATGCAATTCTGGAGTTTTTTATTTATTCTTTTTTAGTTATTGTTGTTATTTTGTTCGTTCTCTTAGTTGCTTAAATGTCTCCATTATCTTTTAATTTTTAATTATTTTTATTAAGCAATTAACATAAGGCAAATTGAATTGAAATTTATTTCATTTCATATCTACCGAAAGCACAAATACGTTAAGAGTAACCAGAATGTTTAACGATGCTTTTGTGCGAGTGTTTTATTTTACAACTAATTTTACTCATGCCTATACATACGTACGCCTTAGCATATCCTTATTGTACATTATCATAAAATAATTATCCTATGCGAACTTTAGATTAAAATACCAATTCTTTTAATTTTTGTGTCTTCTCATTATATTACATTTTTTTTTATAATTTTTCTAGTAATTTTTCTGGTATCTTTTAAAAGTTAAAGTAATCCTCTGAAATTTCGAACTGTAATATCTTAAGTTGCTTTATGCCTTCTGCGTTATTGCGTTTCCTAACCGTTAACGACCACGTTGTCTGTAACACTGACTTTAATGTTTCATTGAAAACATCCAAACAAGATATGATTACGGTTTTATCATTTCACTGTTTTATCGACACAAAACGCATAGTGTGTGTGTTGTATTCTGCAAAATGTGTCTGTTCTCTTATTGAAAATTTTATATTCTATAGCTGAAGGGTAGTTTATATGTTCTCTTCACTCTTTTCATTCTCTTTACTTCTACACAAAAATTTCAAGAAGGCAGACCGTAATATGAAATTCAATATAATGCAATGGAATAAGCAGAAAGAAATTATAAACTGATTTGTTGTAAAACTACAAGGTTTTGAAATACTTCTCCTAAAAAAAACCAAAGTTCTAGGAGATGTCCGGGGAGGGCACAGCATACAAAAAAAATATATCTTCCATTAAGTAGTCATGCAAGATCAACGTTAGAGATATTGAGATCCAGGCAGAGATAATAAACGCCTGTACCGACGTGCAAAGAAATAAATATGTCTCCCAACAAAAATTAAATTCAAATTGCAACTACATAGATACATAAGTGGTTATTACAACCTAGCTTCCCCCACCACCCATGTTATGTGTGTTAATTTTTACCATGAGTGGCGGCACCTACAGTTTGAAGTCGACATCGAACGACAGATTTTTGAGAAGCTCTTCCTGGCAATTTTATTTACTGTCACAGTTTTTGCCAGAAAGCTACTGAGAGGAAGTCGCCGAAGAAATATTTTTTCATATTTCGTACCTACTAGGATTCGGCGGCCTCAAATTGCAACTACCCGATCAGAAAATAACAAATAAACACAATCTATGTGCTGACCAATCTTGCAGAGGTTTTCAATGAATTGGACAGATAAATTCAACAACTTATTGAAACTCTGCCCGATGAATAAATTTTCTGCATCCTTCGTCTTGTATGCAAAAAATGAGATTAAATAGTATCCGTCAACTAAGAGGTATATGTCACTCTCCCAAATAAAAACAAATCCACCAAATAAAAACAAATCCACGCTCGTAGATCTTATTTGAATTGGTATCGTTTCAAATTTGAAAATTATGTTTAATCACGTACTCATTCATCATGTTTTTTCGATAATCATTATGATCGGAGTGTTGGCTTATTAGACGTGAGGCCACGGTTCAAACCCCAGGCAAAAACTCTGACAGAAAATAATATTGTCATGAAAAGCTTCTCAAAAATCTGTCGTTCGTAGTAGACTTTAAAGTATTAGTCCCACCTCTCATGTACAAAATTAACACACGCAACATAAGTGCTGTGAGAAGCTAGGTCGTAATCTTGACTGAAGGGTATGTATATATGTATGTAATTATGATTTAACAATTTTATTATTTGAATGATACATCCGTCTATGGTGATTTTGAAAAACAGACTAGAAGTTTATCTTGGAAGAACCACATGTAAATAGATAGAGACAGACTTAAAATAAAGTTTGAAAGAATGCATTCATTAACGAAATGCTAACAATTTAACAGTCATTTAATGGAATGTTTGTATGAATAAGCGTTCTCATTAGAAGTCATTGAGAGTGCCACCTAATACATGAAAAACTTTTTAATCCAGAATTTTGTTACAGTATTTTAAATTTGCAAAAATGAGGCTGTTTTATCATCTACTGAAAGCACAATGGCTGGAAGTTTATTTATAAAAGAAATCTTTATAAGACTGAAAGCACACTTTAATTGAATGGCCACCAAAAGTATTTGTTTTCATTCATTAAATAAATCTCTTCTAAAATATTTCGGTAACCTCTTATATTTGCGGTCATTCTGTTATAATATTTTACTTGAATGGTTCACAAGCAATTTTTAATTTCCCTTGTTAAACAAATATGGTGGTGGTATGTTTGGTTATCCTTGTCGGTGAAATTGTTATAGTGGCGTTGAGAGTTTTGTTTATGGCTGAAAGTGGCTTTGTTCGCATAAAGGGTTAAACGTTTAGTGCTTCTGTCGTTTGTTTCTTATTTAGGCACGTCTTAAACAATTAAAATGGCATTTAAATAGCGAAAGTCTTAGTGTCAGCAGAACATTTATGGTAATAAGTAGTATTAATTTAGCTTATAAAGTGTGTGTTATGTAAGCGAATGTAAATTGTGCCAATGGTGCGCATAAAAATAATTAACAAACTTAAGAGAAAATGCTGAGAGGCTAAAATTAAAGTGGTTTAAATTAAGCAACCATTTACTTAAGTTAGTCAGTAAGGCGTTTTTTAATTATTGTGATGATAAAAATAGTTTTAAACATTACGATACAATTAGCTTGAAAAGGTGGAGTGATACAATGGTTTCAATCTTCATCAAAACTGGTACATCCAGGTAATCCTTTGTCCTGCTTCCACAGTGGAAATAACATACAATACCTAGATGCCAAAACTGGGATTATTTACAGTAATCCTACAACCTGTTCAGCAGGCAAATACTTGATTAGATAGAGAGCAAGAAATATAGGTGATTGGTGATAGTCCCCCATAGGAAGAGAATAAAATCATATTTTATTCAGTACTGTTATCATTGCCGAGAACACAGTAGAAAATAACTGAACACTTTTGTTTCTATTATTGAAAGCGAGAGTTTAAAAAAAATATTTTTGACACTGTCACGTCTATTTTGTGAAGAAGACTTCTGCTGCCATTAGCTGTTTAAGCGGCTTAACTTAATAGAGCAACGATGCCGCTATTGTTTCTTTGTTAAGTTGTAGAACGTAACAAGTATTTCTTCTTATCGCTTGACCCGTTGCAAATACTTGTACATAAAATTAAGAAGACAAGAAAAGATGTTGCTTTAAATGCAATTGTCCATGCCGAATGCAAATGGATAGATATGAAATAAAGCACAAATTGATGCTGATAAATCTATGTCCAAGCACCATTATATCCACAGAGTCATAAGTCCATATACCTCCAAACATCGATTTTGTTCAGAAGGTTAGCGTCAATCCGAAAGGTATAAAGCATACTCAAAAATTTTCTTGTACCTCAATTAGCTGGCATTAATCTCACTGATATGAGTGTTTTAGCTGATTTACTCAAAGAAGCTTTTGATGAAAGAATAATTTCACATAATGGTCCAATCAATTGGCCACTATAATCGAGTGATTTAACCCCATTGGATTACAGCGTTTGGTGTCATGTGAAGTCACTTATTTAATGGTTTTTTATTGTTTTGATGCCATTATGTTTGGAATATAATATCGTTCAGTTGTCCGCCATGACTTCTCTGGGTGGAGCGCATCAAAATTGTCCAATTTTCTATAACTTTGGTGCATAAGTCAGGCAAAATTTGGACGATGCCATGATTTATGTTATCTTTAGGACCCCTTTAGTTTCCGGCTCATTCTCATATGCCTGCGACTTAAGAAAACCCGAGAAATAAAGTTCTAATGCTATCAAATTGTATGATCTCGGCGCGAGTTGATCGTGCCCACAAATAGATCGAGAAGCATGAGCTAGCTATATGAGACGTTGCATGTTCCAGTTAAAACCATCCTGTTGTTTGTGTCCAGATAATCCAATTCAGGCCAAAAGAAGTTGGTAATCAACCATAGTGATGCCGTGGAGAAAATCGTTATCAAGGAAATATGGATCGACAATGTCACTGAGCTAAAATCCATACCGAACACTGATATATTCGGAATGCATTGAACGGTCTTCGATCTCATGTGGATTGCGACAATTTTGTTTATTCACATAATTATTCATTCAGATATGGGCCTCATCGCTTAAGATTGGTTTCCAATGAATATAACGACATACTCACGTTGTTGTCTCTGATGTAGCTTTAGCCCTTTTCATTACGGTTGTCTTCTTTCGTATGGAGAGTTCTTCCAATAATTTTAAACCATAATTAGTTACCATTGACCTTGCGATCATCGTAAATTTTGGAATACTTATAAATATGAACTAAGCTAAACAAAGCATCTCAAAGTACTCTAAAGTCGGGATTCAGTGTGTTAATTTTTATGGTAAAAGCTATTTGCACACTATTTGAATATTGCTTATGCATTAAGCTCTACGAATACAGATTCAAAATTACTTACTCTATTGCACTAAGAGCCTGTAGTAAAATTATTATTTAAAAAATGTAACAAATTTGGAATGGATTTACTAATTCTAACAGAACATATTTCATGCTATTCAAAAAGAGATGTAAATTTACAATTTGCTATACTTAGCATTGGCAAAGTAGCACTAATACTGTCCTATAACAACAAAAGTCGTAGAATTTTTTAGAATATAAACTTAACCTAAATTTGAATACATAATTGTGAACCATTAAGTTGACACCTACCACATAATGCTGCAAAAGTACAATATTTAACTGAAAACATAAACTTACTTGTCAATGAAATTATTGATTGAGACTTATTCAACTCTGGGCAAATTTGCGAATTGTCAAATTGACAATTGACCAGAGTACAAAAACAACAACAATCACTTGTTGATTTGTGTTAATAGAGTCCTATGTAACGGACAAACTAATTCCTTTTGAATCTGTGTACTATCAGCCAATAATTATGTTTAGGTTATCACAGTCAAGTTCACTCTGTGGCCCATATTGCCCATTGTGTTACACAATTATGGTTAATCGTTTATAAAACAGTACTCATAACATACATCATACATAATTGGTCATTGCAACCCTTCAGTTAGGATTATGACTTAACTTCACACACCACTTATGTTTTGTGCGCTAATTTGTATACATGAGTGGCGGATCCTACAGTTTATAGTCGACTTTTAACGACAGACTTTTGAGAATCTTTTCATGGCAATTTTTATGTACGCTAAGAGTTTTTGCCAGAAATCTGCTGACCTGAGCTGACAGTAATTACATTAAAAAAATAATCGTTTTGTAAACTTTTAACATTGTAAAGCCCCCTTAATTTTTTTGCTTCATTAAATCAATTACTTTCTAAATTTCAAATATCTGATTTGTTCTTTAAATTTTCTGGCAACAGACTTGAAACAGTTTACTTTTAAGGCAATTTTTCTTTCAGATATGCAAAGCTGTTTTGACCAAATCCTCATTAGTTTACTTGCTTTCTATGTTTCCTTTTTATTTCTGCGTACTCCTTACATAAAATTCGGAAAAATATTTTGTTTACAAACTAACAGAAAATGAAAATACTACACATTGTAATACACAGATTAAGGCTACTGCTAGAAATGCTTGTATACGTTAGTTTACGTTTTTGCATAAATTTTATGCTTCTGTTTGTTAAACAAGAATATTGGAAAAGAGAAGAAAAAACACATTTCGAGTAGCACAACGGAAATGGTTTGACTTAGTCGCACCGAATACAACAGTAAAACAAATACTTTGAGATTTTTATTCTCCTTCCTTTCCCTCCAGTGTTGTAACTCTTTTAATATAAACTTTTGGCCACAACTGAGCAGTATCTGATTATGTTGTTCTCGATGTATTGTTTACAATTTTTTCTCAATGATGCACATACAAACCCAAGCGTAAGGAAAATATTTTGTGGCAACCACCATCAGACACTAGCGGGTAAATACTGATTTTTATTTCACAATAATTTTAAATAAGAAAAGAAAAAATACTTTGGTAGGGAAACTTTGTTTTCCCAAAATTAAAACCAATACACATTGGACAACAGTTTACGATTATTTATAGTCTTAAGCATAAAAACTTGAATTCTTAAAGGTTTTGGCAGTTTATTTTTTTTAATATTTTCTTTACCACTTTTTCTTTGGTAAACTTCACAAAAAATTGTTATTAAAATCATAAATTATAGGAAATTTTAAGATGATTGCAACGCACTGTTTACAAAAGCAATTTCAGTAGGTAAAGTGGTATGTTAAAAATTAGTAGGTTACTTACTTGGTTATTTAATTGGTAATTACAGTGCTTTACAACCATGTTGTGTGTTTCAATTTTATTCGACAGTTTACGCTCGACTCCAAACGACAGATTTTTGAGAGACTTTTTCATGACAATTTTATTTACTCTCAGAGTTTTTGCCAGGAGACTACTGAGAGGAAGTTGTCAAACATATACTTTTCCATATTTCGTTATGTTAGAGGCGTTTGAGGTTTGC
Organism: Sarcophaga caerulescens; assembly: GCA_927399465.1. NCBI lineage: Eukaryota > Metazoa > Arthropoda > Insecta > Diptera > Sarcophagidae > Sarcophaga > Sarcophaga caerulescens. Next base: position 69,031,951 of record OV656873.1, read on the forward strand.
GTCTACTGAGCCAACACAATACCAACTAGACCATTGTGGCTTTTGTTAAAAAAATCTTTTAGATAACCACAGTTCTCCTAGCAATACTAAAACGAAGAAGAAGTACTAGACGCGCTGAAGTAACCATCACGCACAGATTTCCCTTCCCCATTTTACGTTTGATCTTTATCTACATACTGAGGAATATAAAATAGTCCGAGATGGCTAAATCTCGCAAATAAAGAGTAAGATTAAGCAATTTAAACTTTAAATTTAAGAATTCTCCTAAAAGGGGGATTATTTTAAGAGCGGACAATTCCATAGGGAAACACGCGAATATCTTCCAAGTGTAGGTAGGATGGAGTGGTAGCTTTGATATCAATATATTTAAAAATAATATGAAAGCAACAAATCAAACTAATCATGCTCTATCATGGAAACAAAACAGTAAATAGAGAACTTGGCACCAAATAAGTGATAGAAAATTTCGTCAAAATTTTTGCGTATAAGCTTCAATTCTTTCTCTATTAGGGATTTTTAAACTCAGGTTAAAAAAACAAAAATTTTTTTATATACTTAGGAATTAAATCTTTGCAATTAATACGAATTAAGACAGTAAGCAAAAATAAGTAAATAAGTACCTAAAATGGCAAACTTTTTGAAATGTTTGCATTCGAGTATTCTTTTCTGAGTATTCTTTTCAGGTTCTTCTTTAAAATTTTTTGCTGTATGTAATTTTATTCTCTTAAATAGATTTGTTTCTCCTTTGTTAGTACACTATTTGGTTTAAGTTCCAATTTAAGAAAATCTTCATTCATTGTTATCATTATTTAGATCCTATGCACAAAAAAATATTTCTTCGGCGACTGTCTCTCAGCAGATTTCTGGCAAAAACTCTGAGAGTAAATAAAATTGCCATGAAGAGTTTCTCAAAAAAATCTGTCGTTCGGAGTCGACTTTAAACTGTAGGTCCCGCCACTCATGTATAAAATTAACGCACACGACATAAGTGATGTGAGAAGCTAGGTCGAAATCCTGACTGAAGGGTTGTAATGACCAATTATGTATGTATGTATGCACAAAACTGTGTATATACACCTTTAAGTCAAATATAGAGAGACATAAATTGATAAGCGGGTAAAAGTAAAAAAGTACATATACATCATACGATACACAGAATTACAAGAACAAATGACTATGAAGTTCAGAATGACGAGTCTGTGTAACCGAAAGTTGTAATAAAAAGTGCGCGTTAACCACAGTAGTATTGAACACCGAAATGTTTGTTCCCAGTTAAAAGTCAGTTTTTGTGTGAAATTAAAAGATTTGGTTTAATAATGAAAGAATTTTTAGACAAACACCAGACAATTTTCCTGTATTTCAGAAACGTGTTCCGTAAGTTTACTTTGTACCAAAAATCGGCTAAAGTTTACCAACCTCATTAAAATGTTGAACGACAGCCATAAAACCATGTTGAACCATACCATATCAATTTGGTATTAATTTCAATCATAAAAAAGTTATATTACCTTTAAATTTTATCACTTAATATTGTATTTTATAAAATTGACATCTTTTGTATGAAGAGTAAAGAAAATATTACAAAATATCAGGCAGTAAACTTTAAAACATACAAAAATTAATTCTCTTAAAGTTTTTCCGACTGTAGAAGAAATTAAAAAAATGTAACTAAACATACAACACAAATTAATTTAATCACTCACATATCAAACATGTGTTTATAAGTAATTATCGTATCTTCTTTGTGTTCCTGTACTACTTCTACAAACAGCACGGCAAAGATAAACCACATTTCACTGTCAACTTGTGTACGAAAGGAAACCACATTTCTGTAATGCAATCTTGAGGCAAACATTTGGCCATAATCTGTAATTATGTTTATATTTACCATTTATACATACATACATACATGCATATTTTACACATGTGAAAGGGTAATATAACCATTAGATAAGATAAGAAAAGTTTTGGTTTTGTTTTCTGTCAACCCAAGCGGCGGTGGTCTCAAAAAGGTCTCTTCGAGGCATCGACCCATACATAAGGGTTGTACTCCATTCTCGGTCGGATATACCTAAGTGCTGTAATTAGTAATGAGATCAGATGGACTAATACATTTTCTGTTATCGTGCTTATTAGACGTGAGACCACGGTTCAAACCTTGGTTCAGGCATCTCGAGCGCAACGAAACATAAGGCAAATATTTCGTCTCAGCAGATTTCTGGCAAAAACTTTGGTCCCGCCACTCATGTATAATATTAACACATACAACATAAGTGGTATAAGAAGCTGGTCGTAATCATGACTGAATAATTGTAATGACCAATTTCGTATGTATGTATTTTTTGCATCGTCTTAAGAGACCGATCAGAACATCAAGAGCTTCTGACTGTCTCATATTAACAACACTCATAGCTACAGATGTCTCAATATTATTACTGCGTTTGTGTGTGAATAAACAACATTGAGTCTATCGCGTAATAAAATCGACCCCTTTCGAAGATTGGCTGTAGATCAGATGTGAATAAGTCATTCATATCACGCCTTTTCGCCTAAATATCCAAAGAACTCGTCTACCATTCAAGGAATATTAATGACAAATATTGCTGCCATCTGCAAAAGAGCAGATATGGTTAGAAGTAAGAGAAAAAAAATAAGATCGTTATTGAAAATAAGAAATAGAGTTGGAGGTACCGCAAGGTACCTAAGTTTAACCTAAATTCTTCTGAAGGGAGAAGCGACTACTTCTGAGAAGCGACTACCAACACTAAGTGCAATAAGTTTTGTATAGAAGTGTTATGTAAACCTTTTACTTCATTTCAAATTCGAAAATTCTCTACTTAGTAGTTCGAATATTTTATTAAATGAAACATTTTGATTACGTTTCAAAGCATGGTTTTAATTCTCTGATTTATTTATTATTCTCTTCAGCGAAGATGTTTAATAAGTCGGAAATAAATTCATATTTCCTACGTGACACCCACCCCAAAATTAGCCATTAATGTAGTTAAAACCACAATATATATTCGTGTGTGTGTAAACAAAGAAATAATAATACTCACACATACATATATAGTAAATACATATAATTATAAATAACAATAAAAATTCAACAGAAGGCAACAAGAGAAAGACAATTGGATTCTTTAAATGGGGCAGTCAGTAAGAATGAGAGGAAGTGTATCTGTATGTACCAGTGTATAAATGCTTATACATATACAAATTTAAATACATGGTTAGAGATTGTCCATGTGCTGTCCACATAATATTGGAAGTAACAATACTGTCACCGTAAACTACCGCACAAAAGGAAATAAAAACAAAGAGCAAAGAGTGAGGCAGTTTTAAAAAATTCAAACTATCAGAAAACTACAAGAATTTATACGTAGAAATAGAATTTAAAAATTTAATTCTCAATCACATTTTATGTTCACAATTTAAATAAAAACGAACTATGGAGTACAATATCGATTGGTGTACATAGCATTTATCAGTTCTTACTTCCTTACTTAATTAGCTGTTAACAATCCGATTAACGCCTCTGTCTTCGCCTATTAGTCACGCCAATTAACGACAGGGCTTTCTCGACTAAGTACTTCCAATGCAAACAAGTTGGTCCTCTTCTAGATTAAGAAGACTACACTATCCACAAATAACCTGAGGTTAGTAACCACCGTTTTGAAACTAGAGTAGACCCAGAGTACACTTATTAAGAAGAGCCCAGCAGGTAGATTCATTGACGCTGAACACGTTCTTAGAACCTGAGGGACATTAATGCTTCTTAGAAAAAACATGTTGGTGCTTAGTATGTTCTCTGTTTGAAAAGTACACATTCTCAGCAAACGAACTGTATTCAAAAGATTTTAGTTTTCCGAGCAACATCTGATGCCTTCCCCACTACTAACCACTTGTTTCAACCAAATTTTGAATTTAGTAACGTGACACAGTATGACGTTGTTGAGAGCATTTTGGCCGTTAAGTCTAACTCCATAGGAAGTGATGGAATTGATCCCAAATTTGTGAAATTAATTTTGCCATATGTTCTACCGTGCATGACTCATTTAATGAATACGATAATTACATCTTCTACTTATCCTGCAATGTGGAAAAGTGCCAAGATAATACCAGTGCCGAAACAAGATAAAACTTACCGACCAATCGCAATATTGTCATACTTATCGGAAATTTTCGAGAAATTAATTTATAAGCAGATGACCCGATACTTATATGACAATGGTGTGCTTTCTGAGAGGCAGTCTGGTTTCAGACCTAATCACAGCTGCATTTCTGCGCTCATTGATGTTTCGGAAGAGTTGCTAAGGCTTTTGACACCGTTAATCATACTATTCTCTGCCAAAAGTTGGAACACATGTGCCATTTTGCGAATACTGCTGTCAAGCTAATCTCGTCGTATCTACGTGATAGAAGTCAATTTGTGTATCATGATGGTACTAAATCGGACAATTTTTTAATATCTAGAGGTGTACCACAGGGCTCGATTCTTGGTCCACTTTTATATTCGATATATTCTAATGATCTGCCAACTAAGTTGAAATTTTGCAAGGTACAAATGTACGCAGATGATGTTCAGTTGTACATTAGTTGCTTGCCATCTGATATTACAAATTGTATAGGGAAAATAAATTGTGATCTGCATAATGTGTTTCAATGGGCGTCGATTAATGGTCTTTGCCTCAATCCGAGGAAATCAAAAGCTTTAATAAAAGGCAAGGTAAACTATACGGCACAACTTACACCATTACAGATTAATAATACTTCTATTGAGACTGTACATAGTGTTAAGAACCTAGGAGTTATCTTTAATAACAGCCTTAACTGGTCCAACCATGTGAATTCTATCTGTGGTAAAACGGTTGCCATGTTGCGAAGTCTTTGGCTAACGCAATATTTTACTCCGTTTGATATTCGTATGCTGCTCGCGAAAACATATCTCATCCCCACTCTGCTGTACGGATGTGAACTGTTTTCTAGTTGCGACTCAGTAAGTAGGAACAGGCTCAAGGTCACTTATAACAGTATTGCTCGATATGTTTTTGGTCGTACAAGGTACAGTAGGATATCTGAGTTCTCATATATAATCTATAATACATCTTTTGAAAATTTGTTGAAATGCCGTACTCTGGTGTACCTACATAAAATCATCTATATTAGGAAACCCCATTATTTGTTTGATAGATTAGTTTTTTCAAGATCTAATAGAGGCTTGAGAATTAATAGCGTTAGATACCGCAGGCAGATATCTGAGAGACACTTTTACATCAATGCAATTCGTCTCTGGAATGAACTCCCAAACAACATACAATTACTAAGCAATGCTAAGCATTTCAAGACTGCAATAATTAAATTTTTGAATGAACATAATGCACATATGTAATTAATCAATCATATTTTTTTTAATATAATTATAAATTTTGTTTTTAATAACATTTGTTATGTTAATTTATTTTTTAAGTAATTATTTTGTATTTTCTTATATTTTGTTATGCCTATATCCTTAGCAGTTCTATTAAATAAGATGATATCTTGTTGTACTGTATTTACGCCTGAATGAATAAATAAATAAATAAACATCTGCATCTTAATATTTTCAACAATATGCTATGGTTGGACGAAATGTTAAATGAATTTGCTTGGGTTAGATCGAGAATTACATAGATGCCTCTCACCGAAGAAAGCTTTTAATATAACATACACAAAAAAGCATGGCGGTGTCCTCTGTATTCCGTATACTCTTGGCGAGTACAAAATACTAACGATGATAATAATCTCATCTAAAATAGTGGTTTGACGATAATCTAGTATTCGAAATTTGTAAATATCTAAAGTATTGCTAGTTTTATATCTTTTTAACTTAATTTTTAAATTGAATAGCTTTTTTTGTCACATAAAATAACCGTAAAAAGATCAGTGGGCTCAACCGGGATTTGAACCCGGGACCTCTCGCACCCAAAGCGAGAATCATACCCCTAGACCATTGAGCCGCCTACAGAATTATTTGCTAAAACATATGCTTATTGTGCAAACTATTCAGATTTTTGTTAATATCAATTTCTATGCAAATTTTTCTGGATGTTAACTATGTTTTTCGGAGGCTTAAATATTACCTATTTTTTGTCACATAAAATAACCGTAAAAAGATCAGTGGGCTCAACCGGGATTTGAACCCGGGACCTCTCGCACCCAAAGCGAGAATCATACCCCTAGACCATTGAGCCGCCTACAGAATTATTTGCTAAAACATATGCTTATTGTGCAAACTATTCAGATTTTTGTTAATATCAATTTCTATACAAATTTTTTTGGATGTTAACTATGTTTTTCGGAGGCTTAAATATTACCTATTTTTTAGTCTGATAGCAGCGTGATAAAGTGTAAAAGAAACATCAGTAACTGGTAGTTTGACATGCTAAGAACACTCTGCCGCAAGACAATTGGCATGCAACAAAAGAAACTATCATCCCTCAGTAGATATGATGAGAAAAAAAGCAAACTTAAAAAACAAGTCAAATAGATTTATAAAGAAACAAGGAAGTATTGTTGAAGATCTGATAGAAAAAAAAACATCAACATAGCATCGAAACAAATCAATGCAAAAAAGAAATGGAAACTGAATGAATGATTGACTGATTGACTGAAGCACTAAATGAAAGAGTGTATAAAAGAGTGATTGTGTTTGTTTTGCCGTTTTTCAGATTTCTTTACCTTTTATATCATGATACAATTGGTCAATTCGACCTCCGGATACTGTACTTGTCCAAGTCGACAAGTACACGTCCTCTAACCTATATCATGAAAGAAAATGCCAAGTATCCTTGACTTTCTGTCATTTCAGCCAACAGAAAGCTACAGTGTTGTTTACCTTGTTATTTATTCTTTCTCTACATTAATGATTTATTGCAGTATTTCCTACATAAAGTTTTTTAAAAGAACATTTTGTAACATTAAAGTAGATAAAAATAAATTAATTTTATAAGTCAATCGCAAAAATGTAAATAACATGTTTGTATCTCCTGTTGTTCTACAGCAAACATATTAATCGAATTTGTCCAACCATAAAGCACGATGTTAATTGTGAGTCACACGTTAATGTCACGTTTTCTACTCAACTTAATTTTGACATTTCTTTGTTTCGGTGTTTGACAAATTCAACCACAATTGATCAGGGCGTTAAGATTGTTGAAACATTTTACAAAAATGGACGTTCAAATCAAAATCAGCAAACTAGGTCTGCAAGAAATGTAAAAACAACTGTGTATGCGAGCCCAGTTCGTTCTGCTGTTATTTGCAGAAGACCCGTCTACCTCGACTTGTTGTCGTGCCGAAGAAAATGGAATCAATATTTGAATCTACACGCAAATAAACTTCAATTTACAGAAGAGCTGAAGCCTACTGACCATTACAAGCGTCGTCAGTACGCACACTATTTTTGGTTAAATGGTGACTTTATGAAGAAAATCACCTTCAGCGACACCTCACACTATCACTTTAGTGGAGTAGTTAACAAGCTGAATCGCTGCATTTGGGCAAACGAGAATTCACGAGTAATACATTCACTAGCCGATACATCCATAAAAATGTGACTATTTGGCGCGATTTCTGGATTGGCACGCTCATCGGCCCGTAATTCTTCGAAAATGAGGTATGCCAAGCAGATGTTGTGAATGTTGTTGTGACAACGTATTTATTATGTTCAGAAATTGAGATTGTGGAGCTGAATGATATGTAGTTGTAACAGGATAGTGTCACTTTTCACACAGTGAACGAAGCAATTGCTCTTTTACACGAGAAGTTCAATGACAGGGTTATCAAACGTCATGGCGATGTCAATTGGCTGCCACGATCATGTGATTTGATACCGTTGAACTTCTTTCTTTGGGGAAACTTTTAGAAAAAAAAGAGTACATCAATAAGCCAAGAACAATTCGAGAGCTAAAGAATGAAATCATTCGGCATATTAAATACATTGAACTTTAATTACGTCTCAGAGCCTTTGTAAATATGAACCATTGGGTGAAGGTATGACACCGAAGCTGTGGCGAGCATTTATTCGATATTTTATTTCACACCTAATTATTATTGGCCGTTCTATCACAATAAAAACATTTTAAGATAATTCTCTGAATTTTTTTATATTTATTTACATTGTGCGTTTCGATGCGATTACCCTTTAGTTTCTATTATACCAAATCATCAGTGAACTTCTTTTCTGTCTTCAGTTTATGAGAACAGAGCTGAACATCTTTCTGTGGATTCTAAGACCAAACCTAATCATGCATTATATATCGTAGAAAGTCCTTCCTTAATACAATTACCACTCAGCCCATTGTTGATTACAACGTCGGGCATTTTTGTTGGAAATATCAACATCAGGACATTTTTAATCTTTTTAGAATGGAGATTTTTTACTATTGGAATGAGTTTAAACCGTTATGTATAACTATTCTTTCCTTGATTTGACAACACGAACTTGTTTGACAAAGAATTGAAAAGTTAACATTAGTTCTGTCGCAAGTTTGTTATGAGCAGAGCTGAAGGTATTTAAAACACTTTAAATTGAGTTTTTTTTCTCGAAATCGCTTCAAATGTTCTTTTCTATAAATTCGTTTCGTAGGCTTCACTAAAATGAGGAAGAGAAGACAATCAGTTCTCTGATTTTCCTTATCAATATTGCATATACTCTCCTGCTGCCAACCAAGTCGAGTCTACTTGGAAAAGCGCCGGGGACATCATTTCCAACCATTTTAATGTGGCTGAAAATAGTGAATCCTAAACCCACAATCTGTATTTTAAACTGTAGTTCCCGCCACTCGTGCATAAAATTACCACATAAGTGGTGTGAGAAACTAGGTTGTAATCCTCATTGAAGGATTGTAATGACCAATTATGTATGTGTGATTCATTGCTAAATATACATACAAATCTCTTTTCATTCATTCATTCATACAAATCTCTTTCATTTTGTTCATAGCAAGGGTAAGGAATGATGTTCTTTCAGAAGATTGTTAGTTAATACATATTAGAGCAGACGAATTAAAACACGTAAAAACTTCAACTCACAACAGAAGATTATAAAAAACGCACTCACTTTTCGTAATTTATTCCAAATCCTTATGCTCATGCATATGAAATTAATACACATTTTATTATTATCCTTCTGTAAAATTTATTTAATTACCTGTTTTGCAGTTACTTTGAAAATTTTTTATCTTGTTCCACTAAATGATAATATTGGTTTCCCTCAAAGTGCCCTGTTCACAGGCACTGACTACAATAAGTGCGGTGAAAAGTGTAATACAAACGCAATATTTGTGTTACTCATGCCCCTAAAAAGATATTTTTTTTTGGGGTTCTGCACTAAAAATAATGTAACATGGAGCACGAGTTTCGTTTTCTTTTAGTCACCGAAAAGATAGTATAACTTTTCGACCGTCAAATGGTAAAAATAGTAAAAGTTGACCATCGGAAAACGGTAATAGATGTCACTAATTATGCAAACGACCAATTAGGGGTTTCTATTGGCGTCCACACAGCCAGAAACCGATTAAGAGAGGAAAATTTATTAGCTAGAAGACCAACCAAGAAGTCACTTATAAGTAAAGTTAATAAGAAAAAACGGCTTGACTTTGCTAGATATCTACATTGGTCAAAAGAGCAGTGGCCCAAAGTTTTGTGGAGCGAAGAATCAAAGTTTAACTTATTTGGCTCTGGTTGTACAGAATGTTGTTTATTTACAGAATTTTGTGAATATCTTTGTTTTAGGGTCCAAAGAATGTAATTTACCCATCAGAGCCAAATAAGTTAAACTTTGATTCTCGCTCCACAAAACTTTGGTCGTTTGCATAATTAGTGACATCTACTACCGTTTTCCGATGGTCAACTTGTACTATTTTACCATTTGACGGTCTTGGCGGGCAGTAGATTTACGAAGTCGACCACTTCCTCTTTCTTTCCACGATATTTGTTTGACGATATCGCGATGAAATCGGACAAACTATTGATTTGTTGATATTAAATTGATGAGCAACTTCATTCATTGATTTGCCTCTTTTTGCCAAAGACCTTACAATGGGAAATTTGCTATCTGCAGACAGCTGTTTCTATTTTAAAATTCACAATTTGCAAATTTTTCATTAAACTTTTATTTTAATTCCTCTAGTTGATCTACTTTTACCTTTAACACATTGCGTTGCATTTTTTTTTCTCGCTAAATTTTTTCACTTTTTTTATAAATCTAAAAAAATTAAACAGAAAGAGAAGCAAACAACGCTTAGTGATGCTTTTTAATAAAATTTAATAATCAACGAATAAAAAAAAAACAAAAGTGGAGTGGAATTGGATACCGTTATATGTTTGGAGACTCGATTGAATATAATATGACATAACGTTGCATTTATTTTTCTCGCTACTCTACATTATTAAAATCGACTCTGAATAATAGATTTTTGAGAAACTTTTCATGGTAATTTATTTACTCTCATAGTTTTTGCCAAAAAAAATATTTCGTTTTGTTGGAGATGTCTGACATGAGGTTTGAAACGCCATAGAATAGAAGCCAGTTTTTTGGCTTCTTAGATGCGAGACCACAGTTCAAATTTTAGTTCAGACATCTCCAAAAAACGACGAAATATAAAAAAATTTCTTTCGGTGAATTTTTCTCAGCAGATTTCTGGCAAAAACTCTGAGAGTAAATAAAATTGCCATGAAAAGTTTCATCAAATTTTGTCTTTCGGAATCGAGTTTAAACAGTAGGTACAGCCATTCACTTCTAAAAGTAACACACACAACATAAGAGAAGCTACGTCGTAATCTTAAGTGAAGGATTGTAATGTCCAATTACGTACGTACGAATTTTTTTTTACAAACTACAAAGGAAAATTTACTGTTAAAATGACGTCACCACATATTTTTGTATGTACATATGTACATATATATAAATGAGACAAATAAGTAATTGCCTTTTTCAAGATTTCTTTGAAATTGCTACACATCGTATACAGATGAGAAACAAATTTGCATTTTAAATGCATGTAAATGCTGGCACGTATGAGTTGCCAAGACACATTTCCCCTTGAAATTTTTTTAGCAGTAGCTGAGAATAAATGCAACTGTATTATTTGCCGAAACCAAAGACAAAAGACACTACCTATAAATGAAGCAATGAAAGACTGACTGACTTAATATTCAAATTTTTTCACATTTTCTATTTTACAATCGAACAAATTCCTGGAATTTTTCCATTTGTATCGATAGATTGCAAGTAAATGTTCGTTTATGCTCTAGTATCTTGGAATTCAAAGTGAAAAATAAATATTTGGTAGGGGCAGCAATAACATTCTTGGTCTATGCAATGCCATTAAAGATCATTTGCGTATCATTTCAGTGTTTGTGTTGAAATTTAAGACAACGCTTTAGGTAATGAATGTAATTATGAGAATCGTTGATTTTAGTATCTTGGATTTTATGAACTGCAGTACTCATTGGTTTGGTATGATTAAGGGAACCGAACTTGTTTGAATCAAAAATCTGTATTTTCAGTGAATTGGTTTCATTTAAAATAGAAATATTGTGGTCAGCAAAAATCTTAAGATCAGCACCTGACATCATATTGATTTAAAAACTTAAGAGAGTATGACTCCATCACACTATTTTTTAGTAGATTATCTCATTCCATTTATACACAGAATTATTATAATATTCGTTCTTTCATAAAACTATATACAGCGCCATGGGGTTTTACTCTTCGAATTTTAAAAGAAAATTTTTCAGTAAAAAAGAATGTGGCAATATCAGGCATGATAAGTAACGTTGGCCATTTCACCAACAACACTGCAAAATCATCGAAGATTGTTATCAAAATTTGTATTGTGCAGGAAATATGTTTCTTCAAATATGTACTTCTATAAGAACGATAAAAATTGTAAGGTTTTAATCAATGAAACTTCATAGCCCGTGACGTGATTATTGTTTCCTTTTGACAAATAAACATTGATTTGATTGACAGATGATTTAAACACGATATTACTACACGACAATCACATAAATATAATTGGTCATTACAACCCTTTAGTCAGGATTACGACGTAGCTTTTCACAACACTTATGTTGTGTGTGTTAATTTTATACATGAGTGGCGGACCATACAGTTTAAAGTCGAATCCTACCGACAGATTTTTGAGAAACTTTTCACGGCAATTTTATTTACTATGGGATTTTTTGCCAGAAATCAGCTGAGAGGAAGTCGCTAAAGAAATATTTTTTTATATTTTGTATATTTGGAGATGTCTGACCTGGGGTTTGAACCGAGGCCTCAAGTCTAATAAGCAATCAGCACGCGAAAGCCATGCTGTTGAAAGTGTTCTGTGTATGGAGTAAAATGGCCATAATTTCAGCCCTAGAGGACAACATTACATCCTTCAATCCTTCACTTGTGATATACCGCCTGAAATACTGCATAATGTTTCCCACAATGTATCCCAAAACATATTCATTCAGTATTTAATAATAAGATTTCTTTCAAACATATAAATTTCTTCAACGTTTTGGTTAAACTGGTAATAAAAATTCGTAGCAAGCAATTTTGAAAAATGCGACAACACACACTACCACCACTAACGGATCATGACAAGAAGGCTTACCTTACATTACCAATTTGCCTGTAAAGGCTAACCTAACCTAAAGTAATGGATTCCATCCCAGTAAAACTTGTAGTCTTCAGAAGCAAATCATTTAGTCAACTAATATTCGGCTTCCTCGTTGGAATTGAACTACCGCTTAGTCAGTATTGAAATCGATTAAAACAATTAGTAGCCGGAAGGAGCCAAACCTACAAACTCACTGTTGGCAAGGATGTTTCCTGGATTATTGCTAATATTCGTTAAATTGGTTGCTATTGTTGTCAATTATGATGAAAAAACATGGCATCAAATACACCACAAACTCTTATCTGGGATGGCATATACAATGGCTTAGAATGTGGTAAACCACATCTTTCTAGCTTCACTAGGCACACAACGTTGTCTTCTTACCGAATCGATCTGGTTTTGCAGCCAAAGTTGATGGTTGTCCAGGAATAATCCTGAAAATAAATCCAGTAACAATTCACTCAATAACAATTCGATGCAAAATTAATTTCTTATCGTGTATTTGAAGCCAATTTCCTCAAGTGATTTTTTGATTTTCCATTTGTCATTCAATTGATGTGTCACCCATTTTCTAGACTTCTGGATTTTTCACATGGCTTTTAAACGGTCAGAAATTGTTTGTTGTGCTACATTTAACATTTCTGCATTTATCTCTGCCCTCTTTGAAATTCATCGTCTTCAAAGGTTTTTGATGGTTTTCCTCGTACTTCATTTCTCACATCAAAATCGCTACCTCCGAAGCCTCGAAACCATTTTCTGCTCGTTGCTGCCGAAACAGCATGACCACCATATGCCTCGAGAAGCATTCGATGAGACTCTCCAGCACTTTTCTTCAAATGAAAACAAGAAATAGATGTTGTCTGCAAATCATAATTTTCTGGTATAAAATTCATCATTTCCTATGGAGACATTTGTATTTTGACGCCCACTTTATACCAGTACAGTAAAGGTAATTATATTTTTTAAAAAGGCTTTGGAACGTTTACTACGTATTCCTACAAAAATAACGGATCGAATCCCAAGACTGCTCCAAGGAAAATCTATTAAAATTTCAAATTACACTTTGAACATGTTTTACAAGGTAGGACTGAATCGATTCCGAAAATAGAAATTAAAGTAGGCTGGGTATTAATACAATAAGTTATTCTAAACTTGTTCCTGTTATATTGCAGAAGACACAGAGAGTATTGTAAGATATACACGTAGTCTTCTAAAGCCAATTTATTTCCAAACAAGTAGGAATAGCACCAAAATTTATTACATTTGTCTCTATGTGTGTGTGGGTAAAAATGTCTGCCAGTGTGTATGTGTAAAACTGTTTTTGTTGATTTATGCCTTAAAAATTTTGATTTTTAGAGCAACTCTGTTGACCGAGAACGTTGGGTAATTGGAATTGATTTTAATTTTCAATGGTTTTACTCTGATATTTTTTTTTTCTTTTTTCAGTTCCCAAAACTCTTGAGTTTTATGAAATTAAAAGGCAATAAATTTAGTTTGAATGTGATTCTTAATTTGCAATTCAAAATAAGTTTTTAATAAACAGTAATCCCATAATGATTACAGTTATAATTTATGCCGCCTCAGACCTCCATCTAGAAATCTAGAGGAATGGATACATAACCAAACAAAATTGTGGGATTTGGGACGGTATTAGGGCTGCCGGACTTGGCTGGATTGTCCAGCTTTTTTGAACTTGTCCAGCTAAAATTTAACTTGTCCAGCTAAATAGAATTTTTTAGTACACTGCAATAACTTGGGCAATAATTTTCATGTTAACATTGTCAAATCATGTTAGCCAACGCTGATTGTACATTTGTTATACTTTAATAAAAATTATATTTTAATAAAATTTATTTACACAACACCAAAATTAACATTTTCTAAGTATTTTTTATGCCCAGCTTTTTTTTTGTTTTGTCCAGCTTTTTAAAACCCAATGTCCAGCTTTTTGCGAATCGGAATCTGGCAACCCTAGACGGTATCAATTATCAGAGCATTCAATACATCCTGAAAATGTTACTGTTTTGTATGGATTTTGCGCCGCCAAATATCGTTATATACATATGTATGTATATCGGATGGGTTTAAATTTGAATCATCGGTTGTTTCGAATTTGGCAATATATTATCTTCAGTATATTATCTCCACTGAGCGTAATGAATCGATTTACGTTTGAGCAACTTTGGGATTTATTGGATCAACGAGAAACTGCACGATTTTGTCAAAATAAAAATTTATTTTTTCCGATGAAGCTCATTTTCATTTTGGTGGGTACGTTAACAAACAAAATTGCCATATTTCGGGCTCAGAAAACCCACACGTTGACTTACAGTGGGCAATGCGCCCATTACGAGTGACTGTTTGGTGCGGCTTGTGGAGTGGAGGTATCTATGGCCCATATTTCTTTGAAAATCAGAACTGTGCAACCTTTACGGTCAATTGAGACACCTATTGCACCATGATAACCGATTTTTTATACACCTCTTAATGGTATTGATGTGAACTATGTTTGGTTTTAATTGGATGGTGCAATTTGCCACACATTTCATGCCAAAATCGATTTATTGCGTCAATCTTTTGACCGCCGTTTAATTAGCTGAAATGGTGATATTAATTGGCCAAGAACTTGCGATTTGATGCCTTTGGACTATCTTCTTCCGTTAAAGAAAAGTGTTGTGCCGACAAACTAGCTATAATTGAGCATTTGAAGGTAAACATTCGTAATGCGATTATCGTGATACGACCCCATAAACGAAAATTGGTCCGATACAATGAGGAAGCCATATGAATGAAATAATATTAAATTTCTAACCGGAACAATTGTACTTCACAACAAAAAATTAAATTTTATTGCATTTTTAAATTAAAATTTTTAATTAAATTAAAAAATTTCCCAATCATAAACAGCATTACAATCTGTTTATACGGATACGCACATTGTGTTATGGTGAATAATTTTGCTTGAATCTTTCATTTTAAATAAAACAAAATCTTAGTATGTTGTGTGTGTGTTGTTTATGTATTAAAATGCCCGCCACGGCTTTTTTGGGTAATATACAATATTCAATGACTCTGGAGCCTGAATTTATCAAATTATGGGATATGTTGGCTTTGAGGACATTTGGAGTTAGCGACTGAGTCGCCTACAACTGTGGCTTAAGAAAACCTCACAAGAAAAAGTCTAATGAGTCAAATAGCACGCTGTCGATGGGTAGTTCACATCACCTACACTTGAGATGATCAAGCCCTCAAATCGCACATTTAGAATATCGAATGGCCAAAAGAAGTTGGCAATCTTTGAACTATAGTGCTTGCCCTTGACAGCTAAAGCATGGCCAACGTCGTTCTCGAAGTAATATGGACCGATGACACCGTTCTCCACACCTAACAGTTAGTTTTTCGGATTACATGGGACGCTCTTGAATCTTATGTGGATTTCTATTGTCCCTAATTAGAAAATTTTGTTTGCTCATGTAGCCATTCATACAGAAATAGGCATCATTGCTAATGTTGATTTTTCGATTAATATAAGGGCCAGTTACCAATTGCTCCAGAGTTCATGCAGCAAATATAGGTCGTTGTCTATAGTCGTTTGCCTTTAGTTCAAAGAATAGTTGAATTTTGTACGGGTGTAGACCCAAATCAGGCCAGATTCTCCTGTGTACTCTTACGGACAGCTGTGATGTTTTCGACATATCTTGCATTTCGTCAATGTACGAATTTTGGTCGATCGTTTACTAAATCAGTGGACTCGAATTATTCACCACATTGCGACAGGACGATAGTAGTACTATTATGGCGATCGTAAAATGAGAGTACAGTGCACTACACAGCTCGATCGAAACTCTCATTTAATTTTATTATTCGCACTTCTTGTTGAATGCTATACCCGTCGATCCAGCAAAACAGACTGAATAAATGAGAACTAATTTAAAAGATGTCCTGTAGGAACACCAAGGACTTATAGTTTCCTCAAACTCATCAGAGATTCTGTGTAACTAAGATAGTAGCAATGCTTTACTCTAACGTAGAAACCGATGTGTGTATTTATAAGGTGGAGTCAGGCCCAAGATGGCCTTTTGTTCTACGACCACTGTTGATCAATTGGGTATAACAGTCTTAGTACATTTTAGCAAGACCTCCATGTGCAATACAAATACTTGGAAGTAAGTCCGCCCTACTAGATTCGAAACTGACCAACTTTTTTTAAATGATCGAGGGCAATGGTGCAATCCCAATATTTTTACCTCTTTCAGTTCCATACAAATCAAATTCAAAAGCATTATTAGGGTATTTCTGGTGTTGATCGCATTTAAATAATTTTATTCTCGTTAGTTTTTAAGGTTTAACATTTGTTGTAATTTAATTTCAAATTAAAAATTCAATAAATGAAATTATTTCAACCGAAATTTGTCTTTTGACGTTCCTTTTATAACACGTGAATGGCTGTGCATGAAGTCGCCGTAGTCTAGTAGGTAGTGTATTGGCTTATTACACGTGAGGCCACGGTTCAAACCCTCAGACATCTCCAGCATAACGAATTATGAAGATATATTTAATCCACGACTTCCTTTAGTAGATTTCTGGCAAAAACTCTGAGAGGTAAATAAAATTGTCATGAAAAGATTCTCAAAAATCTGTCGTTCGTAGTCGACTGTATTCTGTAGGTCCAACCATTCATGACTGAAGAGTTGTAATGTCCAATTATGTAGGTATGTATGGTTTTGTATGCTCTCATCCGTTATCTTAAAATTCCTGGCTGACTCCATGCTATATTTGGATGACGAAAATGATAACCGAAGTAAAGTATTATATGGTGTGCTAATTAATTAGTCTAAAATTACCCACTGTTTTAGGGAAAATTAGATATTTGAAGTTGCAAAAAACTGTTAGGGCTATAACCTAGCTCTTCACATTGCCCATCATATGTATTTTAAGTTCTATCCATGAGTGTTATTTTCAAACAATGAGAGACTGCTAAAAGGCAGTCCTTGATAAAAGAAATTTTGTTTTTTTTTAAGTTGCTAGACCTGGTGTTTGAACCTGGCGTCATCGTTAAATAAGCCAGCACACTACCGGCGTTTTTAAAATTGATTATAATTTTAAAAAGCAGTCAAGTATTTAATATTGACCGCAGTTAACGTGTAAATTTCAATACGCTCACATGTAATAATATGAACAACAGTTTAAGCTGAACATCTATGTGTAAATGACATTTACGCTTTACGGTGATGAATTATTTTTCCTATACACTTAAGCTATATATCACGACTTTCTAATGGATAATTATCGGACAGACATAAATTAATTTATTATGCCAGTGTGGTACGGTACGCTCTATTTAACTTGTTCGTCTTCCAAAAAAACATCACACAATACATAGTAGTCGCATGAGGCTGTGATGAAAGCATAAATGATTGACCATTAATGTTTATTTACACTTTTGAATTGTGGCTTTTACACAATTTTGTATTCAATTTCAAATTTACAGAACAGTGTGTGGTTGTGTGCCTCCACCCCAATGCCACACATGCATTGTATTAAGTTGTCGAATTTACTAAAATAAACATATACAGTGAACGTCAGCAGCAATCGTACAGCAAATATCAAGGGAAGAACAAATTAACATAATTTGAAAGAATAATTATTGAAGCAGAGCAACGAGCAGTAAATCACTCTATAATGACAACAGTTGGAAGCAATCAGTCTTTCGTATTGGAAAGATAGTTATAAAATAGCCACCAGAATTCTTGAAGATAACAAGAATTCTTGTTATGTTATCGAAAAGAATGTCACCCTGATTTATAAACGGTGGGCCATTTAAAAGTTTAAAATTTTGCAAAATTTATTTTTTTGTTGTGAAGTGTACAATTGTTCCGGTAAGAAATTGAATATTGTTTCATTCATATGGCTGCCGCGGCTGGTCTCATAGTACCTCATTCGATCGGGCAATTTTCGTGTATATGGTAGCACGAATGTTCGCCTTCAAATGCTCAATTGTCTCAGGTTTGTCGGCATAACATTTTTCTTTAACGGCGCCCCACAGAAAATAGTCCTACGGTGTCAAATCGCAAATTCTTGACGGGTTATTGACATCACCATTTCGGCTAATTAAACGGCCATCAAACGTTTGACACAATAAATCAATTGCGTCATGGGATGTGTGTCAAGTTCCACCATCCTGTTGAAACCAAACATCGTTCACATTAATACAATGAAGAGCGTGTACAAAAAAATCGATAATCATGGTGCGATAGATTTCTTCATTGACCGTTATGCTTGCGCCGTCTTCATTTTGGGAAAAAGTATGGCTCCGCTCCACAAACCGCACCAAAAAGTTACGCATAATGGGTGCATCGGCTTCTGTAAGACGACGTGACGGTTTTCTGAGCCCTAAGTGCGGCAATTATGCTTACTTACGTACCCTCCAAGATGAAAATGAGCTTCATCCGAACAGATGATTTTATTTTGGCAAAATCGACATCATCGTGCAGTTTCTCGTTGGCCCAATAAATCCCAACGTTACTCAAGCGTAAATCGATTCACTACGTTCAGTGGAGATATATACCGAATTTCGTGACAAAATAGAATGACATTAGTATTGCCAGATTCGAAATAACTCACAAAATTTATCGGCAGAACTTCGTAATTCATCTCTTAACAATATTGATCACTTCCTTCTTAATTCCTGATTTGAAAATAATTATTCCGTTAGGATCTATAATCCTCTCTTTCTTCAAAGCCAAAGCGAAAGATAACAGTTACGGTGGATTTTGTATCAGAGGAAAAGTCAAGAGTATTAAATTAAAACTGGAAAATTGTAGTATCCTTCAAAACGAAATATCCGACATTTATCGGGTTATAGGGAATTAGTTACGATATTTTTGAGGTAAAAAACAGGTATTTGGATCGCTAGAAAGCATCAAATGACGTTCATACAATTTTCATTCATTTTATAAAATGCGGGGAATGTCTAAATGAGAGAGTCAGTAAATCCATACGTATACCTTGCATGTGTGCATAGCAATGCAGGCAATGAGTCTAATCTAGTTGTTGATGGACTAGATGAGATACTGTCCGTTGCCTTAATGTGAATAATTTGGATTTTCTACAGGAAATAAGGACTTGAAATATACATCTCAGTTCTCACTCATTGCTCTGCCCTATCAGCAAATATGGAAAAATTACTGTACTCTAACAGGTAAATGCACCTGTCTAGTGTCAATGTACGTTTATCTCTATAAAGACATCATAGTCTTAAAAGCATGGGATCCTGGTAAGTTCGCTGTAGTCTAGTAAGTAGTGCGTTGGCTTATAAGGAGAGAGCCTGTGATCCAAACTCCAGCGCCATATCGAACAAATCTCTGAGGTAAATAAAAATTTCCATGAAAACTTTCTTAAGAAAATCTGTCATTCGGAGTCTACTTTAAACTGTGGCTACCGCCATTCATGAATGGGTCACCAGGGCACACAGAAGCAATAAAATACTATACGGTTTAGGGTTAAAAGCTCCGTATGTTTTATTCTCAAAACTATAAAACTGGTATGCAATTCTTTGTTAGTCACTGTATGCGTTCAGTATAACTGCATTCGCAATGATGCAAACATTATGTATGCAATATTCTTCAGTAGTGTATCTGGGCAGAGTGCAGCAGCTGAATATAAAAAACATAAAGTGCAACAACAACATAAATTGCAACATTGAAGAGATGGTCGTGATGCTGTTCTATTTGTAATAATTAACATAAGACTACCAAAGGGTAAAATTATAACAAAGTTAACACACCGAGTGTGGGTGTTTGTGAATTTGAATAAGTATCAGAGAACAAGTATATGTGCAGAGGTGTGATATTTTTGTTGCAGTTGTGTTATCTTCAGCTGCATAAATGCGTTATTTATTATAGAAAAATTTTTTACACATTTTGTTTCTATAAAAAAATCCTTCACGAGGGTAGAACTAACTCTGAATTGTTTGTTTTTAACTGACCAACGTTGCTCGTCCAGTCGAAAGAGTCATCTTTGAGTTGCATTCTGTAAAAATTTTAAAAACTGCATTCTTTAGTTTGTGTAAGAAAACAGTAAGAAACTAATTAAGAGCAAGGCCAAGCTTAATGAAAATTTTATACCATCATTTTCATTGTGAAATAAGAAATTTAATAAATTTAATTGTGTCCGTACAAGCACGGAAGATGTCTAGTTAAAGTCTGTACACCCAAAACAATTGGAGAATTCACGAAATTGTGTTGGTTGATCGGGCGTTGAAAGTACGGGAAGTTATGGAAGTCGTAGGCATCTTATAGTAAGTGATATGAATTTTGAATAATCATTTGCGCATGAGAAAACTTTTCTTTTTCTTTTCAACTTAGAAATTTGAGCTCTGTTTCGTAACCGTAACCGTGTATTTTTCTGAGGGAATTTATCATTAAACAATACGTGCAAATAATAGGTATTCTGTCTGAAAAATCGTCTTCAAAGGTGCATGAATGCGTAAAACAAACAAAATTGGCAGCACCATATTTCTTTAAGGATCACGTTGGCCAGATCGTCATTGTCAACAGCGAGCACTATAAATCGATAATTACCAACTTTTTTTGGATTGAATTGGATGGCCAAAATACCAACTACATGTGGTTTTAACATGACGACGCTATATTTATACAGATCATGCCGTATTGGGTATTCTGCACAAGCATTTTGAGATGATATCATCTTAATTGGAAGTGGTGTGAACTGGCCAACGAGAATGTGCTATTCGAATCCTATTGCCTCCAACCAGAGCAGCTTTGTCGGCCACACCTGCAGACGGGTTGAAATGATGAATTATGTATGATAGGAAGCGCTTGAGAAAGGACCATATTTTACATGATATGTTTGGAGAAAGATTTGTTGACTTTTGACGTTAACCTCGGAACTAATACTCTACTGATAAATACTTCTGAATTCACTGCCTACTGATAAGTTATGGTGCAGTGAACTCAATGAGGGTCAAATGGCTTAATGATACATAATCATAAGCTAACACAATACCTACTTGACGATACATCATATACATACATATGTACATACATATGTATATAGTTATTCACTACAACCCTTCAGTCAGGATTACGACCTAGCTTCTCACACCACTTATGTTGTGTGTGTCCTAACGATAAATTTTTGAGAAACTTTTTCAAGACAATTTTATTTCCTCTCAGAGTTTTTGGCAGAAATCTGCTGAGAGGCAGTCGCCGAAGAAATATATTTTCAAATTTCGTTTTGCTCAAGACGTCTGACCTGGGGTTTGAACCTTGGCCTCACGTCTAACAAGTCAAAGCACTACCTACTAGATTTCGGCGACACATCATATACGGTTTGAAATCCGACACAGCTAATGACGCTGGGTTTGTAAAATTTGCAAGGAAACTCTTTGTATTGACATTTATCACTTTTCAAAATGACTTTGTACACCCCTTTTATTTGTCAAAAAATAAATGTTAATTAAATTGTTTTTGTTATTCTGTTTTTTTGGATCGATGATAGTTACCGTAAACAATGAAAACATAAACATATATACCATAACCTTTAAAAGCGTTTTCGCCAATTTTCATTATTAGTAATTCCTGTTGTTGTTACTATTTTCTCTTGAATTTTATTATAAACTTAAACAAGATTCAAAAGATGTATAAATAAAGTTGTGCAAATAAAAATAATGCAATAGAAAAACTATTTTAAATTATTTGAATTGCAAAATATAGTAATCAGCACATAACGTTGGGCCATTTAAACTGCAACTGAAGAGACAGAAAGAAACACGTTTCTATACAAAATGCTTTAAATTGTTTATGCACAGTTTCTCTACTACTTCTGTCTCTTTTGCATCATTTTTTGTTACAAGACTTTAAGTCCTCGCAGGAATATAAAGTCTGTGCCAACATCTCGTTTCAAAGAAAACAAACTTTCCTCGCATCAAAACAAAAAAAGAAACACAAACACATAAAAAAGAGAAAAATCTTTCAGAGAATTTCTTTTTCCCTATTCTTAACTTCTTTTATAGGTACATAGGGGCTTTTGTTAAGCAGTTTCTATCTTTAAATTTAAATAAAACAAATTGTGTGTGAGATATCGAAAGTGATTTTTATGTCATTATCGTTCAAATGTCCGTCATGGTTTCTCTGGTAAAACGCATTCGGAGTGTCCAATTTTCAATGATTCGGTTGTAACAAACGAATTACGCATAATTGGTGTTCCAGAAAAACAAAATGATGATTTTAGCGACATCCTCCGGCAAGAATGGTCACTTTCCGTATGAGAGATAGAAAGAATTCTCAGGACAGAACCCCTGTTAATAAAAAAATCTAACTTCAACTCACAAATTTTGAAAAAATTAAAATCGTCAGCGAAATTTCGTCCTTAAGTCTATCTTGTCTTATATTAAAGTGCGAAAGAATGTTTTACATTTGAATACGCTTGATTTCAAGTTTCAAGCTACATTATATCGCATTGTACCGGGTTATCCATTTCGTGGTTTCAAAAGTAAACGCAAATAAAACACATATAAAATATTTTTTCATGATATTTCTTTTTTATTGTAAAGTTTAAACGTTGACAATGACCTCCACGCGAAGTGTTGCAAGCATTGATTCTTTTGAGGTAATTTTCGACCACTTTTTGACACATATTGGGCGGTATCTCAGCCATAACTTGACGAATGTTGGTTTTTAAGTGCTCGAGAGTTGAAGGTTTATCTGCATAAACACGGTCTTTCGCGTAACCCCACAAAAAAAGTCTAATGGTGTCAAATCGCATGATCTTGGTGGCCAGTTGATATCGCCACGACGAGAAATTACGCGGCCAGGAAATGTCTCTTGCAATAAAGCCATATTCGCTCGAGTTGTGTGGCATGTGACACCGTCTTGTTGAAACCACATATTCTCCAAGTCGTATTCTTCAATAGCAGGCAAAAAAAATTCGGTTATCATATGACCATAACGCACCGTATTGACTGTGACAGTCGTTCCATCGACGTTTTCGAAGAAGTAAGGTCCAATCACACCTTCGGACCAAAGAACGCACCAAACAGTGACTTTTTCTAGATGTAATGGCATCTCTTCAATTACTTGAGGATTCTCAGAACCCAAATACGACAATT
This sequence comes from Sarcophaga caerulescens, assembly GCA_927399465.1. Lineage (NCBI taxonomy): Eukaryota > Metazoa > Arthropoda > Insecta > Diptera > Sarcophagidae > Sarcophaga > Sarcophaga caerulescens. The sequence continues at coordinate 69,055,741 of OV656873.1, forward strand.
TTGTTTATTAACATACCCACCGAGTGTGATATGTGCTTCATCGCTGAAGAAAATTTTGTTCGATACGTGGCTGTGGCAAAATCACCATTTTTGTAGTAGCTTTTGATAATTTTTATGCGTTGTGTGATAGTTAAGCGATCCATTTTCGTCAATGTCAGACTTTCAACTGAAAAGAAAAAAATTGGTTTCACAACTTAGTTTGACAGATGTCGAATTCCAGTCCCATACTTTTGAAACCATGGATAGCCCTTTATAACTGGCCTACAGTTTAAAGAATAAGAATAAGAAGTGCGCTTAAGAATCATGGGTTAGTTTATTCTAGGCGCCGCGAACATGGAGGGCTGGTACATGTGAATGACCTGAATGAGCTGAATATTTTCCGTAATGACTCTAATGCACAGGAACTCATGTAATGACAACTACAATTCAGGCACTTTTGCATGACAACTCTACTAACCAACAAAGAATCTGGTTTCAGACCATTGGATGTCGTTAAGGAGTTGAGGTCAAAAATGGTTTAAAGTTGATCACGACGTTCTTTGTCACCAGTTGAATTTTAATTTTTTATCACCATGGTAAAATCATTTAGATGTGAAGTAAATGTAAGAAGAGGCTTACCACAAGGTTCATTATTTGACCGTCTGCTATCCAAACATCTGAGACTTAAAAAAACTTCACAAGAAAAAGTCCAAGGTGGTCAAATCGTACGATTTTGCGTGACAGTTCACAACATCCCCAAATATATCATCGACCTATAGTGCTCGTTATTGACAGCGTCGTTCTTAAAGAAATATAGACAGAGCTAAATTCACACCAAACAGGTGTGATAAATTAATTTTTTTCGTTCACATACTCCTCCATCCAGAAATGGGCTTAATCGCTAAAGATGATTTTTCGATAAAAAATTATCATCAGTTGCCAATTGCTTCAGAGGCCATTAAGCAAAGACTCGTTAATACCTATGGTATGATTTGGCAAAACAGGCTGATTAAATGAAAACTAACGTGACAGATGAAGCTTCAATAAGATGACTATCGCCAATTGTCAAAATTCTGAAGTGCCTGTTGAAAGACCCTATAGTATATACATATTTATCTCTTACATTTCTTCTTTTACATTCCTTGTGGCGGTAGCGCAACGCTTAAAAAAGCAGATGTGTTTGGAAAGTAGTCGTGTATATAGTGATGGTTAAAATAATAGGAACACCCGTGTGATGCTTAGAGGTTTGATGAGAATGTATGTGATAAAAAAGCTGAAAAGAAGTGCGGTTACTTATTAGTAATTTTCTTATTTTATTTTTTATCAAGTTTTAAAAGCGTTACATTTGTGTCCATATTATATGTCACTTCACTATGGGTGAAATAAGTGTTTTCGTTAAAATTTCAATAAGAGATTTTAAAAATCCTGAACTTATTTCAAATAAACAGTGAAAACTATCGCTTACTTATACACGTTTATGATAACTTCCTTACATCCACTTAATCAAGGCTGGAGGATGAGCCGCTGTCCGTATTAGTACTTACTGATGCCATGAGTAAAATTCGAAACATTTCAATGCTATCTTCTAATATGACCCATGATGTGTTTGTTAATTGTATCCATAAGTGGGTAGGTCCCCGTTTAATGTCTACTCTGAACGACATATTTCAGAAACTGAAATTTATTTTTTCCTTTAGGGTTTTTGCCAGTTGGTCGATGGAGCAATGTATTAATCAGTGACTTGAAGATAAATGCATACGGTGACGAAATAGGGCAAATTTTTTCGAACCGTATAGGGTAGGTAGAATAGGTAGAATTGGTAATTTGCTTCTTATCGACATAAGAATAAAAAGTGTAAATTGAACTTCGGAAGGTTTTGATACAATTGAGATTGTCTTTGTATAGTTGCAAACGTTAAGTTTAGGATGGAGGAACATATTTATAAGTGCACCGACCAAATTTTTTCAGAAATCTTCGAAAATGGCAACGTCAAATCTTTCAATAAACAGCTGATAAATAAGTTACAGAGAAAAAAGCATGATTATGATTTTGTCACAAGGATGTGAAACCTCATTCGTTCCTTGACTTGAACTTAGGATTTGTTGCGAGTGTATTTTATTCTAACGGATTACATATGAATTTTCAAAGCCTCAATCTCAAAAATTTTTGTATCTACTATACCGTTCAAATATAACCGTTTCATCAGAGATAACTTTTATCAGAGAGTTTGTATTGTATTCACCGTGCTTTATTAACCATTGAGCGAATTGTTGCCGCTTTTCATGGTCTACTGGTATGAGCTCCTGAGTAAGCTGAATTTTGTAAAGATTGAGGAAATGGATAAAATGTTTTCAAGAGGCTGACCGGTACGTTGACGTACATCACTCTTACTGTGCATACTTACATAACTCACAAAATGGTCATTACTACCCTTCAGCCAGGATTATGACCTAGCCCCTCACACACAATTTATGTTGTGTGTGTTAATATTATTCACAACTGGCGGGACCTACAGTTTAAAGTCGACTCCGAATGACAGACTTTTTTGAGAAAATTTACAAGTTGTCACTTCGATAAAAAATATCATATTAAATTTTAAATGTACACTCTTACTGGGTGTCTCAGTAAGTTTATTGTATCATTAGGAAAATTACACAAATTCCGTTGACCTTTAAAAATTTTCAATCGCCTTAAAATTTCAAAAGTTCAAACAATGTTAAAATAGAAAAAATTGCTATTTCTCACTTCAATTAATGTTTCACTTTGATTAATGTTTGTTCTTATTTTGATTTTCGTTCAATTTAAAATACAAAATTTGATTGAGAAATCAATTGTTTAAATTTTATTCCTTGTTTAAATAGTAAAAAATTTATGATGTTTAAAAATTTCGATGATACGTAACTTTTGAAATTTTATGACAGTTTGGCTACTGCATCAGCATGTTTTATTCTTGGTAGTAAAATTCAAGATGTGCTTTCTTTTATTTATTTTTAGTATTTTTTAGTATTTCTTTATTCGATCACAGAAAAACTCATTGAAGTTTTAGCGGTAAAGATCATCGTGTGCGAAGTTTGGAAAAAAATTACATTTGGGAATTTAACTAAAGAGTTACCAGAATATAAATTCTATCCTACTTCAGAATATAAATTCTGTGGTACTTCAGAATATAAATTCTGAATTCAAGTTACAAAATTAGTTATTTTTTTTTTTTTTTTTTTGTTGAAAGTTGCAAACTTGATTTAATTATTTTTTGACTGATTTTTAAAATTTAAGTTTTTAAATTAATGATTGAGTTCTATTCCACTTGATTTACAACTTACATCATATCATTTGCCAAATTTATTTCCACTATGTAATCACTTCAATCAATTGCAAGCAAAAACAAAAAGAAAAAAATATTAAAAGAAATATTATAATAATATTATAATAGTATTTATGATAAATAAAAATTATAATAATTATTTTTAATAAAAAATTACGTGAAAAGTATTCGATATTCTCAAAGCATTGTTCACATAAAATCCAGTCGTATACGTATTACTTACTTAATTGGTCATTACAGCCTTTTAGTCAGCCTCTCACGTCAGGCAAGTTGTGAATGTTAGTTTTATCCAGTCTCAAAACTCTTGTTTGAAGTTAATATTAAGTTGTAGGTCCCATCACTCATGCAGACAGTTAATGCATAAAACATGTGCCGTATGAGAAGCCAGACCGTACTCCTAACTAAAGATTTCTAATAGCCTACAAAGTTGTATGTTTATGAACGTATCCCCACGACTCAAGAGAAAACTTTTTAATTTTTGCATTGTCTTATACCAACAAATTTTTCACTAAATTTTAAACAGTTTCTAATCGCTAAAATCGTTTACTGTTCAAAAGCTTATTAATTTCAATTTGTTTAAGAGAAACTAAACAAAATGCTCTATTTAAGTATATGGCATTAATTTAAGTACTTCCTAAATTCAAAATTCACATCAAGAAGTAGCTTTTTCGAAATATATTGGACACGTTGCTGGATCTCATATAGAGAATTTTTCGCTGAAGATGATTAAATGATGGATGAAAAGTGGAGTCAGTTACCATCTGTTTCAGAGCCAATTCAGCTAACACGTTTATTTGGCAAAACAGGCTGAAGTGATAACAAATTTGACATATATAGCTTGAAGAAGAGGTCCGTTAACAACTGTCAAAGTTTGGAGCTCTGTGTTAACAGAATCTATATTCCAAGACATGACGACGGCGAATCGTATGATTTTCGCTGGGTTTTGTAACACTTAACACTTCATGTCGTAATTGGTCTGGTGATTGTTTTATACAACTTCGGACTTCATTTGAAATGTCAACCGATGATTATGAATTCATTGCAGTGTATTTTATTTCACCTGAATTTGAATTAGTTTCACATTGAAATTGCGTGACAAGGTTAGACTGGGATACAAGTGGATTTTGTATTTCATCCACTCTATGCGAATTATAGTTAAAGTTGTTTGTTGGTTTACTGCCTACAAACAGCTAGAATAATACTTATGATGAAAGTATACAATCTACAATTTTATTAACATCTAAAGGCCAGTAAACAATTAGGCCGTTATATATTCCATAAAAGTAGATAGATATTACAAGTCCTTTGTAAGGACTTGTAAGGACACCATTAAGTGGATGCGATCGTTGTTCTTATGCGCCAGCAGAATTTATATACGATGGTGTTAACTAAAAGAGCAAACAACTGTTAAGTGAATCCCAAAGGTTTTTTAAAACTATAACAAGAATATATTTCATAACATTGGAAAATTCCTTCACATATAATATTTACGATATCAAGCCCACTTTTAAAGATTGTAGCAGTAACTGATCCAGGCAAAGTAGCCACATAAATTGAAACCAAATTCAGTTTTTGTTTGACTTCTCTTTGTGTCCATTTATTGTGAAGCATTTGAAAACACAAATAAGCACACTGCAATACATTCTTGGCTACAACTACGGTTACATAAAAGAGAAAACAAGCGTCGACCTATTGGTATAAAAAATTAACAGATGACAGTCGAAAAGAGGATGCAGTAACTGTAATAAATGTTCCCTGGCTATAAAACATATCAAGCCTACAACAAATTAAATAAAATACTGGAGGCGAAATAAGGCTTCGAATAAGGTTGGACAACGAAAATTGAAACTGACAGCATGAAGAGAGACCGTTTTTCTTTTTTTTTGACAGAAAGAAAAGAAAACAAAAAGAAAAGTTAACAATGTGTTAAAATTTGTTAAAAGAGAACAATTTGGATCTTAAACAATGGAATTTACTACATTGAACTGTTTTAGTGTTGATATTCTCTATTAAAATCCATTGATATCGATATGTGTTTCAAAATGCTTTTGAACCTTTATTTCGAATTTGACTGAACTCTATTCAATAAGTACTGTCAGAACATGCAAATTATTTACATAAATTATATTACAATGAGTAGATAAATAATCTGAAATTATAATTTTTTATTTACCTTAAAACAATTATTTGTACATATTAGTGCTTGAATTTCATGAAATTGTTAAAAATATAAAGGTGCCTATACTTTTGCTATCCACTGTATATTATCCCTAAAAAAATTGTATCCGTAAGGAAATTCAATCATTAAATCAACGAAGGGATTAACCTCTTTTCAATCCCTTTTTTGCACCCACTACATTTTATACGTGGCGTATAAGCAATATTTAATTGACTAGATATACATATGTATAAACATGGTATGGACAGTTTAGATGGTATAGAATGGTAAAAACTGTACAAATTACATATTAGTGGGCAACACAGTTTAAAGTCGAATAAAAGAATATAAACGGCTTTGCATGTCGTGTATTATTTTTGAATTTTGAAAGTAAAATTTTAGTTCCAACGATGTCGATTTATATCAGATCAATACTATGAATACATTCTGTTTTCGTAGTTATTAGTATTTGGAAATATTTATGGTATCTTCTAACGGTAGTGTAGCATGTATCAAACCAGTGAATTTCTGTGAAATTACTGCTTTTCAAGTACTTCTCTGAGAATTTAACAATTTCTGTTTTAACTGCTGAAACGTTGAGATCCTTATTTCTTCTGCGAACCTTTGATGTGCCGCGATGCTATTCTAAACATTTTTTTGTACGTCAACGAAACTGTAGATCTGCCGAAAGCATTGCAGCTTCCCTAGATTCTGTGCAGAAGAATTCGTGAATGTAAACCATAACGAAGCGATATTTATTTTATTTCTGAAACAGATATTTGCGAACTGATTTCATTCATTGAAAAATAATCTTCAGCGATAAGGAATTGACGTTCACCGATAAAGTCGCTGTTTGGTGTAGATTTTGGTCTGGCATATTCATCGGTCCATATTTTAGGTCAATAATTATTAACTTACTAGCAGATTGTACCCGGCGTTGCGCGGGTTATGTAGTTTGCATTAGTTTAAAAAATTAAAAAAATTATTATTGGGTCTTTTTTGCATTAAAAATAACAATAAATAAAAAAACTGGTTTATCGGTTTCCTAAAAAATGGAATTTTTCAAATTATTCGGAAACCGGTTTAACAAACAACCCAGTTTTTTGAATACTCTAAGTTCTAAATATAAATGAACTTAATTTGCCCGTTTTTCGCCCCTTTCCCACTTTTTGAACCCCTTTTGGTGCAACTTTATAAACGGAACACCTCCAATAGCTATTTGGGAAACTTAACCAAGCTAAATCGTAAAAAAATACCTTTAAAACAGATAAAATAAAGCATTTATGCATAAAGTAATAATTTTTGCCCAATTTTTCTCCCTTTGTCCCATTTTTCCCCTTTGGGTCAAAATTTTGAAAAGATTTATTGCCTATAGCCTGCACCGACAAAAGCTCGATCTATATCCCAAATTTCAAGAAAATCGGTCTAGGCGTTCAGGCGTGATTGGCTAACAAACAAACCAACAAACAAAAAAACAGACTTACAGAAAAATTTATAATAATATAATATAATTTATAATATATATTAGGATTTAAGCCTGAATTTGACGATCTGGATACCAATTACATGTAGTATCAAAAGTACAACACTAAGTGAAACACGGCTCATGCCACATTGGACATTGGAGATTTGTTTTTGAAGCGAGTAATCGTGGTTTGAATATCTCCATTATAAAGATCTGTTGTAGATCTGTAGTAGTTGCATAAACAATGCAAAAGAGTGCAAAGAGGAAAAACAAACAAAGCAATTGTTGTTGTTTACATCAAGTTGTAAACAGTGGCACACAGAATTGTGTGAACAATAAAGAATTTAATTGAAACTAAACACAAACTTCAAACAAATAAAAAATTAGATTTATTTAATTCCACAGATAGGAAGAGCTTAATGAAAGACAAGGAGCTTTCTAGGAATATAGCTCATTAATGGCTGTCATTAATCTCTCGAAACTCAAAAGAGGAGAGACCAAGTCGTTCATATCATGCCATAAATTCTGGATCAGAATGGTTCTCAATTGGTCGGCAAACAGGTTACCTTCCTCAGCTTAAATACGGTAGAATTTCGTACTGAAGCACAATAAACTGACAAAGTGTTAAATTGCTTGAATCTGATGTAGAATGAAGGACTACCAAATATCTTGTGAAAATTACTTTCCAGACTAACGCATTTGTGCATTGTTAAGTCAGATGTTTTGTAGAGCTGATCTGCGATACTGAAACTTTACGCTTTATTTTTAGGAACAAATCTTTTAACATCTAGAAACCAAACTAAATCTCGGTTGACATTTGAAATAGATTCGTTTATTTTTACCTTAATTCAGACCTTTGAATCACTGGGAACGGAAAAAACCACTGCCATGGTTTTTTATTTCTTTGCCTCTTTTCATTTCTAATAATAAATGTCTTATAAACTGTTGTGACTTTTTTTACTGAAGTATTTGTATTTGACCTTGAGACAAAGTTAAAGACTCTGAACTCTACTGGAAAAATTAAGACGTCTCCGAAGTACTGAATGAGCAACTCTTATAGACAAGTGATTAAAACTGAAAAGTAAGCAGACATGCTAATGAGCGGATATTAAATAAAATGAAATTTTGTTCTGTTTAATGAATGCTTCAGTCGCGTTCTTTTTTTTACTAATTTAATCATTAAACGAATTAGTAATAAAGTTTAAATCGTACGATTTCTGCAGTACTGGTAAATTAATATTAACAAGCAGAATTAATAAAACCTTCTTTATTGTTGATGTCAAAAAGAGTCGCGAAGCAAAGTAATGATTTTTTTGGTACTTTATTATTATCAAAATCTGAATTTATTTATTGAAATAAAATATTAAAACATTGTTAAAATTTTTAATTGGGTTTTTTGCCGTTTTCTGTTCAATATTATGGTAGAAACGCAGAATAATCTTACAAAGTTCATCTAAAATATAAAATTCTTAAAGAGCCTATATGGTTGATAAGGATCGTTTTAAATTATAATGGAGGTATAAACACACAACATAAGTGGTGTGAGAAGCTAGGTCATAATCCTGACTGAAGGGTTGTAATGACCAATTATGTATGTATGTTATGTATGTAATTAAGTAAGTAAGGGTATGTAAACAAAAAAATTGTCAAATTTGATCCACATAACATCCAATGCATTCCGAAAAAGTCACCCTTTGGTGTGTATTTTAGCTGGCGGCTTCATCGGCTTATATTTCTTTGAAAACGACGTTGGGCAAGCCATCACTGTCAACAGAGACCACTATGATGAGTATAAATTTCGTGTGGTGTAAAGTGAACAATATGTGATTTCAAAAGAACGGACATTCTGCACGAGATATTTTATTAAATGGTGATCTCGCAGGAAAATTATGTGAACAAGCCATCTAAATTCTGCAGCTTAACCCTGCGATCAGACTTTTTCTTATGTCGCAAGTATATGTAAATAATTCAGAAACCACAGTGGTCCTCGATGAAAAAATCACCAGTTCCATTAGTCAAATTCAAACCTGATTTATGAGAGAGTTTTTGAAAATTAGATATTACTACCCAGAGAAGCAGTTATATTCTATACATAATGGCCTCAATAGGTCCATCAAGTGTTATAATATCAAACTATTGAAAATATATAGAATATCGCAGACTAATGCAGTATTATTTATCTCGATCAAGCCCTTTGTTCTATCTCTGCTATTAAATTAGTACTTTTCTTATTTTGAATTTCAATATTAACCCGTGAACTAAATTGAATTAAATTTTCTCTTTTTTTGTATAAAAATAAACACAAAATATGTAACAAAAAAAAAACAAAAAATTATTTTTTCATTAAATTTATCGCAGCATTTTAAATAAACATTTATTATGTATTTTGCAAACAAATTAACACAATTGATTTTAGATACACAAAATTAAATAAAAACAGTTTTTTAATAATTCTGTATTGTCGATTTCTATGAATAATAAATAAAAGCAGACAATAAAATTCCATGTAATTTCAACAGAAATGATACAGAAAAGGAAAACAATTTAAAATTTTTTATAAAAATATTTTCAATATTTATTGTGTTATTGTTTTTACTTAATTTCATTCAAATAAATGAATTAAAAACAAAATTCGCACAAAACTCACAAATTTAAATACTTAAGTTCGCAATATTAAATCTTTAAAGCAGAAAAAATTACATAAATGTGTAAAAATTATTTTGTTCCTCTGTCCTACACTACAGCCTACTTAAATAAGTTATTAAATAGAGTTGAAATTAAATTTATAATAGAGTATATTTTTAACATCTTATCAATTTTTGTCTTGCTGGGATCTAACTCTCGCAATCGATCCCATGTAAGATTTTTTCAAAGTTGCAATGTTTGGACCCTATCACTTATTATCGAGTACATATTTCAGTTCTTTACAACACTTTATTAAAAAACCGATTCGGAAGGTATTCAGTTCCCTCATTAGATAAACTCACACAAATGAAATTCTGTTATTTAGAAACGAATTTACTTCGACTACGAGTCCCGTAGCCCCTAGCAAACGATAATAATTATACAAATAATACGTAATTTGTACAGTGATTATCATTCTATTTAAACCATAGATGTCCATTTCATAGTGCTTTTGCGCAAACTAAAAGCACACATATTCTTATTCTCTTTGGTTAATCGTCACTCAGACAGCGACGAATGCACATGCGTGGCGGGTGTACGATTTTTTTTTGTAATATTTTTTGCTTAAAGCAAAAAAAAAAGGCGTTTGGTGATGCTCAATGCATTTTATGTTATAAAATATTGAAGGAATGTAGAGAATATGCTTTTAGAAGGCACTATTGTTCTTATCATATTGACATGGATGATTTTAATGATTTATTTTGTAAAAATAAAAAAATTTATTTGGAATAATTGAATGAGTGATTACTTGAAGAAGAAAACAATGAAAAAACGTCAGAAAATAAAATGTTAAAAATGGAGTTATCTAGCTTAATAAGCTTGTATATTGTTAGTCATGGTAGATCATTTTCTGATGGGGAGTTCATTTAAAAAATTTTAAATAAATGTTTTCAAAAACTTAATTTTAAGCTTATCAAAAACCTTCCATTGTCACGCAGTAGTGTTATTCGGTGCACTGATCAATTGGGGGCATCTTTAGAAGCTGCCATTGTAGAAAAATTTCTATTCCAAATTTTATTGTAAATTCCGCTTTTGGATTTTTTCCGTACATTTTATTTCAGTTCACACAACTTTTCTTTCAGTGCAGTTCTCTCTCGCTCACCAATACTACTACAGTTTTAGCTTTGGGCATCCCTGATTTAAACTGCCCACACAATGTATATCCAGACGTATGAGCAATATCAATCCACAGATAAGTTTAATTAAATATCGCTCATACGTAACGTATAACTTTCAGTGTGAAAAAATGACAGAAAAATATATAACTTAACCTTTCGTTGAATTATTTAATTTCTTTAGTGATAAAATTGGAGTAATATACAGTGGACAGCAAAAGTCCCCAATACCCCAATATATTTTAGCAATTTCATGAATTTAAGGCAATGATATGTAAGAATAATGGATGTTTTTCTTATTTATTTTATTAACGATTTCTATTTTATAATCAAATAAAAAATGTTAATTGTTTTTCACAAGCCAGAAGAAAATTAAGAAAAGGGTTTTGGTGATTATTTCGTTATATTTAAGAGGTTATCCCTTGAGGTCAAACACTTTATTGAATGTACCAGGTTTGTTTAGCGTTTTCTGTTGATATTTGCCGCCACGTACTCATAAGCAAGTTTTTCAGGTGTAAGGTTAAACGACTGCGTGACAGTTTTTACAAATGATCTCCTAAATACTCTCTTGGAGTTATATCGGGACTTTGTGCGAGACTATTAAGACTGTGAGGACTGTGGACATTACACATGCACATTAGCAGCAGTATGATTGGGTTCATTGAATTGTTGGTAATAATAACAATTACAAAATTCTCATTTTTCCGCAATTTTACTTAATTTGTTCTTTATAATGTTCGTCTGAAGAAACCACATTATTCTAAAACTCATTTGACGTGCTTTAGTATGGAGAAAGGAAAATAAGGAGCCCAATCCAAAGAATTTGCATGAAATAGTTGGTTGTGGTATACAATATTCTGGCGATGACATCTGTCAAACGTATTCAGTATACTTGATGTATCAAAGTGATCAAAAAACCTTTTGTTTAAAATGGCGAAAATGATAATTTGTTGGAGAGTCGCACCGAATCCTTGATCAGTCATATGGTGATCATGCTCATCAGATGCAACTTGCAAAATATGGTTTCGATGGTTCAGAAATAACGATTTTAATGTGAGAAATGAAGAACATGTAAAAAATGGATTTATTTTCAGAACCCTAAACGGAAAATATCATGTGTTAATTGAGAACAATCATCAAATTCAACTGCAAAATTAGATTAATTGGCAAGTAGACAATACTGTGAGTCTGTTGGGGACAGAAAGCTCTTAAAATCTTAACACAGATCGCTATCGAAAACAAATGATCAATTTGAACAATGAATTGATCCGAAGACGACCAGAGTGGACCGCAAGACAGTATAATATGATTTCGATTCAGGATACAATCTAAGCATTAGGCAGGGGGGTGCTACCATATCCGCAGTATTCGCTAGACTTGGATCATTTCGACTACTATTTGGTTTAATCAATGGGACAAGCATTGGCTGAGCAGCATTTCGACTCCTACGAAGAAGTCGAAAATTCATTGCTTCAAAAGAAATCTAGTGTTTTATTTTCACAAAAACCTGCGCTTTTCATACCGGTATGCATATGTTTGTATATGGTACACCAATTTTTAAAATGCTCCTAGAAACACCAGGCAAAAGTACTTTAAGAATTCGTTTATAAAATAATAAACTAAAAACTTTATCTTAAGTAAACATTGCCTAACGAGTATAAACTTTTTAATTGTGGAATTTGATGATATTTTTTGTTTTATAAATTTCACAATAAGTTATAAGATATCTTTTTTTTTCATGAAATATTTTTCAAAATATTTAATTTTAACATTTCAGAATACAAGACAGAAGACTGACTACCATGTATGTTGAAGAACTTGTATTAAGTTTTTCAATTGGTTTCTTTGTAACTTTTGCTCATACCACACAGATAAATAACAAATATGCCCTTAGCGTTCAGAAACAATTATTTCTTTATAAAATTGTAAATGAGTGTAAAGATTGCAAATAAACGTTTGTAAAAAATGTTTATATTTTTAGTTGAATATTTCTTCAGCGACTTCCTTTCTCAGCAGAGTAAATTAAATTTATATGAAGAGTTTCTCAAAAATCGGTCATTCGGAGTCAACTTTAAACTGTATGTCCCGCCACTGGTGAATAAGGTTAACACACACAACATAAGTGGTGTGAGAAGCTAGGTCACAATCCTGATTAAAGTCTGTAATAACCAATTAAATACGTAACTATTGTATCAATAGACTTAATTTTTTAAGATTTTGTTTCAGTATTTGTTCCGATTGTAATGCGTTTATATGACGATTCTACAAAATGAGGGGTTGTGTTTCATTATAAGGCCAAATAATAAGGCAACATAATTGGTCATACCTTACAGTCGTTTTTCCATAATAGTAATACCCCGGCCAGATAAATAATAGGTAAATAACATCCAGGTAATTAAAATCTGTGATCTAATTTCTGAACTGTCCCATTATCCGCCAGTTTGGTACGGTAATTCAGTTCCAGTGACACATGCTGGAAAATCTATTAAAATTTTTTTATTAAAGAACGAAGATGTTCCGTTCGGGCAACATACAGTGCACTTCGTCCATTTTTCGATCGTACTACCGAGAGGATCATTCGTAATGCGGTGGAGAAATTGAAGTCTACTTGTTCAGTAAGTGTTCGATGGATGTATAATACAATGCTAGTGTATTGCTTGATCTGAACAACAACGATATGTGTTTTCAACAAGACGCAATGCAATGTGAACTAGTCACCCAGATCGTGCGATTTGAACCTGTTAGACTTTTGAGTATGACAACTGCATATGTTCCACGTGCCTAATATTTAAACGGATGTTTTTTTCACACATAGTGACATCTATAGGTCCTTCAAAAGAATAGAATATTTTGATGATATCTCACACACACTGTTTCGTTTAAATTTTAAAATAAGGTGTGATATTGATCCCATATTTCAGTTTAAGTTTTGAAATGAAATAAAATAATGATAAAGTACCAGATAAGGAAATTCTACGCCACATTTCCTACTTCCTCTCATTTTCCCTATCTCCTTGAGGACATAGTACAATGGGTCTAACCTAAACATAAATCTTATTTCGAATAAAAATTATACATTTCGTTACATGTCCTACCACATTATTGACCCAAAATATACTGCAAAAAGCATTTTGAAATAGTTCGTAGGTTCACAGAACATATATCAAAATTGGATTCGGTATGCGAATATCTTGTTAATGATATGCTTATACCGATGTCTTCTAATTTTAAGCAACACCGGATTCTCTACAAAGCATTATCCACAATTATATTCTTACCATTTTATAACAACTTTGAAAATAAAATGGTGTTTCCTCATTTTTTTTCTTTTCTTTTTAACCCTCTAGTGCCCACGACCGCCTGTAGACGGGTTATATTCAATGCTCAATTATTCGCTTTCAAAATTCTGTTTTGCTTTCTTTTTGTATTTTGATTACTTTAGGGAAGTCCAAAAATTATTTTTATTATATTTGCAACATATGGTGATGCTTTAAGCAGCGATCATTGTCATTTAATGTTTAAAAATTTTGAAATGCGGACAAAATAATTATTTTGCAAAAAGTGTGAATTTCAAAAAATCAAATAAAATATTTAAAGTGGTCAAAGTTAAAAAGAAAAATTATTAGTATGTTGGTGATGGTGTTAAGAAAGCACAAAGAAAAAAACAGGAGAAAAAAACTTTCGCCCGTCTGCAGGTGGTTTGTCCTAATTCAACAAAAAAAACAAAAACACATGTATTAGGTAATTTGGAAGTGGAACATTTCTGAAGATAAAAAGTTGTGGTTAATAGACATGGAACGTCGAAAAATGCAAAAGTTATCATCTCTTTCTTATGAAGAAATTGAGAAAATTTTGGATTTGATGAATTTCCTTGTGGAAGACGACTTGGATGATGATGCTTGTGAGACTAAGGGCCATACCAACGTTGGTTTTGACGAGGCGGTAAATAGAGCGGTGAATATGTCAGAATCAATACTGTATCAGAGATTTGCCTACTCCAAACGGAAGTTCTTCGTCATTAGAAAATTTATTATCACTTTCTAATTCGATTGATTCAATTACTCCTCGGCCACAGAAACGCAAACGTCATGAGACTATAGTATTAAGAGCAGACTATAGTATTAAAAATAAAACAAGGGAGTTTATTGCATCTGTTTCGGATATACATAGATCCCAAATCCCACAATTTCGCGAAAATCTTGTGGCGCCAAAAGAACTTAGTACTAGATAACTCCGCGATTACATTTTCTGAGCCCGAACTAGGAGAAGATCTCACAAAGCTTGATAAGCCTTTCAAATGCTTCCAGTACTTTCTGGTCGACATTATTATTGAGCAAATTGTTGAACCATCGAATTTATATGCCACTCAAAAAGATATAAGAACTTCCTTCTTTACAACCAGTTCGGCAATATATTAGCACAAAAATTCAGGTATCACGTTTTGTTAGCTTTAAAAAAAATTTGTTGACGTCGGTTGCCCCAATATAATCCATGAATAAAATAGCCATATGTGTGGTGTCGATCTCATAAATGGTCTTATTGGTCGATATAAAATTCCAGTAACAGCAACAAGTATACAAATCGACTGTTCTTACATTTGCTTGACTTAGCCATGGTAAACGCCTACATTTTGTTCAACAGAATCAACAAGCCTAATGCTAATGATAGGAGATACCACACTTCTGAGCAGAGATTGCATCCGTACTTTGTAAGCAGAGACCTTCGTTGCTAAAAGCTCCAGGACGCCCACTTCAAGATCAAAAAGAATACTTTCTACCACCTAAAGACGTCCGTTACAATGGAGTCGGACATTTTCCGTAGTTTTTATCAGGCGCTGTTAAAAAACTTGTAAATTTGCTGTTTGCAATTCCGAAACTCAAATTGTATGTCGCAAGTGTAAAATAAACTTGTGTCTTTCTAATCACTAGTACTACCTCTACGATTTTCACCATAAATAACTTGAACAAACTGTTTTTGCCCATAAATATTTGATTTTTTTTTTCAAATAGTTTTTGGATTACTTATAAAGAAATGAAATCTGAAATTTATCTTTATTTTTTTAACCATCTCTTTTATAACCTGTTCTTTTTTTAAATAAAATATTTCAATCTACTTATATGAAGAAAAAAAATTGCTGTAAATTTTTTTTGGATTTTTTTCCTAAAGCCGCTAGAGGTGGTCTAAGATTTTGGGGCTATAAAACCCGATTTGACCAAAAAAATTAATTTTTTTTAAATTATCCATGAATTTTAAGACAAATCAAACCCAAAAATAATTTTTTAATCCAGAAAAAAATTTGGGCACTAGAGGGTTAATTTTAATTTAATAAAAAGTCTAAAATAAAAACAATGGGGTTTGTTAAGCAACAATTTCCACACATTACATAATTTCTCATCAAATTTCTAAGTGTGACATTGATGTCTTTATTATTTTTAACGTCATTCTACATGACCGTTGTTATTATAAATTTCTAAACAGATGTACTCAATACTCATAGAATTTCTACATGTTACTATAACGGCACTACATATAATCAACTTTAATACCATTTGAAGGGCATATAACTTACCGTATATAAAACTTTCTTTTATAGAAAAAGTGTATAATCGACTTCATATTGGACATAACATTTATGTAATAAGGCACATACTCGGATTCACTTACATAATTACTTAAGTAAACTGCGTATTAAAGTAATTATTGGTCAAAACTTAAACAGCACGTAATGTATTCCAAACCATAAAGAACTACGCTGAAGCGTTAGTAATTCAAATACAAATTAAATGAATTTGTGAACTTTAATGTTCTGTTAATTTGAATTTGGGGAATTTATTGATAAATTATTAGCACAGCCATTAAATTTGTTCATGATTATGTATAATAGTATAAAATAACGCTGTTCAATACCATGCACTTGAACAAATTTTCTTAAAAATATTTGTTTAGTTACTCACATAGTATTTTTTGCAATTTAAAGTTTAAACTGCACAAATCTATTACAAAGCAAGACACATTTTTTAAAAAAGTTCCTACAACAAGAACTTCGAAATTTTGGCTGTTTGATATCATTGTATTCGCTTGGTGCCCATTATTTATGATATACAATATCCTTACCTCAGCGTATCCTTGATAATTTTCCTCAGAAGTCTTTTGATAAAATCTCTGAGAGTAAATAAAATAAAATTGACTTGAAAAGTTTCCCCATAAATCTGTCGTTCGGAGTCGGCTTTAAACTGTACGTCCCGCCACTCATAAATAAAAAAAGGTATGGAAGATAAACGAAAACGAACACAGAAGCTAAAATTACAGGTTTAGCTTTGTTCTTACTATCCGAAGAACCCAATCATACTGCTACTAATGTAAAGATGTGATTTGCCTACCAAAGTCTCTACAAGCTTAGTACTCGTGCACAAAGTCCTGCTATGACTCCAAGAGAGTATTTAGGACATAATTTGGAATAACGGTTACGGTTTTGTTACATCAAACAAAAGGCAACTGAAAAACGTGCTCATGAATGCATGACGTCAAATATCAAAAGAAATTGCTGAACGAAGCTGGTACTTTCATTGCCAAATGGGTGTTTGATCTTAAAGCATACTTACTAAATATTGAGTATAACTTTTGAATATTTTTTGGGCCTTTGAATTTTAAGTTAGTTCTGTGGTGCGATTCACTAACTTTTAACACTTTTAACAGGTTTTACCATTAACCACACATTTTGGGGTTTGCACTAACCACTATATGATTCACTAACTTATTTTTAGCCACGGTAAACAGTTTTATTTTTCTCTACATTCAAATTAAAGTTATATGGCAACCTTGTCCAATTACATTTCAAAATAAGAGAAAAGCACAAAGAAGAATAAAGAAAAAACAAATCGAAAAGCATTATTTTGGAAATTTTAAAAAGCAAGGTAAGTAAAATATTACAAATAATTATTTTATTTTAACTATTTATTTATATTGATAGAATGAACACTGTTACTGCCAACCCAAAAGGATTATTTAAGTTACGAAGATCACGCCGGTTGACTGAAGGGGCACTATCAGCTGGCTCATTATCAGATAAATTGTAGGCTAAATACTCAAACGCCATTATAGGCACAATTTTCTAAAAACACTTTAAACCTCAAAAAAAATGTTGGCGTTTATAAACCACAATTTATTTGGTTAAAAATAACAGCTGATTGAAACAACTGACTTTAAACGACAACAGAAATCGTTAAAGTGTTAGTGAATAGTAGAATGGTTAATTTTGTGGTTAATATTTTTAAAAGACACATTTGTCGTTAAAAAAGCTTAGTGAATCACACCACTGAGTTCTTCATGGGGATACCTAGGCTTTTGCTGTGCAAAATATGGAGTGACCAGAAGCTTTTCGTTATTTTTCGTTCGGCTTGTGAAAATAAATCGAAATTTTTTTATTTTGTTATAAAAGAGAAATAAATTAATAAAGCAAATACTAAAAACAAAGTAGTACTTAAAATTCATAAAATTGCTTGCATATATTGGGGTACCTAGACTTTTGCTGTCCACTGCATTTACTAAATGTTAACTATAAATCGCAATAATCTATGAGGTAGTGTGTATTAGACGTGACGTTGCGGTTCAGCCCCTAGCTCAAACATCTCCAAGAAAACGAAATATGAATAACTATTACTTCGGCGACTTCCTCTTAGCGGATTTCTGGTAAAAGTAAATAAAAATTTCCAATTAAAAGTTTCTAAAAAATCTTTTTGCTCGGAATCGACACTAAACTGTAGGTTTTGCCGTTAATGTATAAAATTAACATACACAACATAAGTGCTATGAGAAGCTAGGTCATAATCATAACTGAAGGGTTGTAATGGCCATTTATGTATGTATATAATTTTAATTTTACATACACTCAAACCTCGTTTTATGCGATTAATTCGTTTCACAAAAAATCGCATAATTCAAATTCGCATAAAACGATACACTAGCTTCATACAAAATCCACTAATAGGGATTTAAATAAAAAAGCGCATAAATTCAAATTTAACCCTTAAAATTCAAACAAAATCGCATATAAAAAATCAACAAAAAATGAATCACTTGCTGAGACCATACAAAATAAGGAAAAAGATAGGAAATAAACAACAACTAACACAAAATTCCAAATAATGCAGAAAATACATAATTTTTCAATAAAATAAAAATATAATATTACTCCACGTCCATAACATTTGAATAATACTTCATACATCAGAACCGGAAATGCCGAAAAAATTTAAAGATAGTAGTAACTTTGTTACGAACAACACATTTTTTTGGATCTTAACATTCAATATTTCCTTAAAATCGTTTTTGAAAAGAAAAAATTTGAGAATTTTGAAACCGCATAAATTTGAATTCGCATAAAATAAATTCGCATAAAACGAGGTTTGAGTGTAATTTAGTTTTTATACCTTAAGCAATATTTTTAAGGCATAAAATTTTACAAAAATGTAATAAACATAGTAAAGGAATGGAAATTTTTAAAATCCGTCACATGCTATGCTTTTTGCTTTCCCTTTTTAAACAAATAAACTGTTGTCGTGGGACAGCAGAACCAATAAAATTCTATTGTTTTGCCACATGTTGCACGTACGTATATATACCTATACTAACTGACTAAGGTTTTTTTCATTTCTCTTCGATTAGCAAAATGTTTGTTAAACCAAAACAAACAAAAATTTAAATGAAATGTTTAAATTTAATTTTCTTATTTCATTTTGTATAAAAACTTGTTGCTGCCATGGAAGCAATTGTAGACATTTGCTTTCAATTGCTTTTTTCAATTCCGATAAAAATATAATGCATAGAGAAGAAGAGGAAGAAACAAATAAATGTGTTGAAAGAATTTTATTTCCACATTCCATAAATGACATCCTAACCACAAGCATATATTATGGATAGAATTATTATTTTAAAGTCACTGAAGGGAAACACCTAAAGAGTGTTTAATATGAACAAAAAAAAGAAATGTTAACTGTTTTCCCTGGGGTGACACAGCTAAATGTTGGTGACATAGTTAAATGACAGTAAGGAACACATTTTTCTAATAGCGTTGTTTCAGTATAATACAATAACATACGTTAACTGACTTGTATTAGAAAAGAAATCTCTTAGAATGGCCAAATAACATCAATTGGTTAAAGTGAGAACGAAGATGACGCCTTACATCAACATGCAACATACAGTTGAACACAAACAATAACATCAGAATTTGGGTTTTATTAATGCTCGTTGTTAAAGCCAATCATAATGGCCGTGTTATTAAAACATATTCGCCTTTGAATTTCCCTCTTAAAATTGTTGCTTCAGTTACATTATTCATTAACCTAATGAGCGCAATGCTTGTTTGGTTGCACAATTTTTTTTTTGGGCTTATATTAAGAGCCAAATGATTAGTATTCGATTTCCGATTGCAATTTAATTTTTGCGGCAATTCACCAAATGAATAAAATTAAAAAAATTAAAATTTTAATTCGATAATGTATTACGTTATCAACAGATTTACAAATATGTATTCAAATATGCAGGTATGTTATCAATTGTATGATGAAATTCAATATTCACTTTCTTGCAACCATGCAACCACAGCATGATTTATGTATTGATGTAGCTTCAACCACAAGTTTATATCGTTAACTAGTGTTAATTTTGAGGTAATTGATAACGTTTTTTTTTTTTTTTGAACTCTTTTGCTACATTCATACATACATAATTACTCATTAGAACTCTTTAATCAAGAATATGACCTACTTTCTCACACCACTAATGTTGTATGTGTTAATATCATACATATGTATGTGACGGAACCTACAGTTTAAAGTCGACTCCGAACGACAAATTTGAGAAACTTGTCAATTCAATTTTATTTATTCTCAGAGTTTTTGCTAAAAAGTTGCTGAGAGAAAGTCGGTGAAGAAATATATTTTCAAGTTTCATTTTGTTCGAGATGACTGAGCTAAAAGTTGAACCACGGCTTCTCGTCTAAGAAACCAACACATCACCTACTACACTACGGGCGATTCTGTTATTAAAGAAAACTTGACGGAAAATCCGAATGTGTCTGTCCCACAGTTTTATCGCCAATTGGACCGATCTAATGTTTGTACATTGTATTGCCGTTCATATAGAGTGAATCTCATGCAATAATAAAATCTGTCTAACAATCCAAAATACCGCATATGCTATGAAAATTTGCTCGTATTACAGGCTTTCAATGTTGATTTTGCGAACATAATTTCTCACTCAGTGGGACCAGAGAAACCAAGCAGTGATAGTTGGAAAGCAATTTTATTTGGAAAAAGTGGACGGTAGGTGACATTTATCTTATTCCATTATGAGCAATTTAGAGTGCTATGATTATCCTCTTTTTTTGGTTTACAATTTAAAATTAGGATCTAGTTTCAACAAGTCAGTGCCTTGACTACACATACAACATACATGGGCATACTGCATTATAATTATAATGCATTAAGCTTTTCAGTATTCAGTAAATGTTTACTGGTAATGAAATTTAGATTTCATTTTTGTAACTCTAATTTTTTTCAGTAATCAGTAAAAATTGAATTTTTACTGAAATTTTACTGGTACTGCAAAGTGCTCATCTATGACATACAAACATACATCTATGACATACATTTTCATCAACAACAAACAGACGTTATCTACACGGATTTCAGCAAGGCTTTTGATAAAGTCAATCATATACTTTTGAGGAGGAAACTTTATTTAATGGGTTTTACTGATCTTAGTTTAAAATGGATTTACTCATATTTAACCAACAGAAAACAAACCGTACTTTTCAAAAACTGCAGCTCCAGAAGTATTGAAGTCCTTTCTGGTGTACCACAGGGTAGTCATCTTGGACCGCTTCTGTTTTCATTGTTTATTAACGACTTACCTGATATTATTTACTATTCCAACATCCTAATGTACGCTGATGACGTAAAAATTTTCTTAAGTTATCGCCAAATTGCCGATCAAAATCTTCTTCAAAAAGACCTAAATTCGTTTCATTTATGGTGTAATTTAAATTTAATGCAGCTTAATCTCAAAAAATGTAAATACATGAGATTTGTAAGAAAGAATCCGATTCCTGCAAACTATGCATTTGATGGATATGAGCTTGAGCTTCCTGGATCTAGGAGTTCTACTTGATCCCAAACTAAATTTTATTCCGCACATAGCTATGACCGTAAATAAAGCTAGGAGTGTACTTGGTTTTATAAAACGGTGGGCAAAAGAATTCAACGATCCTTATGTTACTAAGTCGCTCTACACATCTCTTGTAAGGCCTATACTCGAGTATGGATCCATAATATGGGATCCTCTATATAAAAAATATTCCGACGTCATCGAATCTGTACAAAAGCAATTTCTGTTGTTTTGTCTCCGGGGACTGAATTTTAATCCCACAAGTTTACCATCTTATTCTGCCAGACTAGCATTAATCAAACTTCCGACACTTAAAAGCCGCAGAACTATGTTAAATATCTCGTTCATATTCAATGTAATTACTGGTGATATTGGCTCCAGTTTTTTAATTCATAACATCTCATTTAATGTTCCTCAACGTCTGTCACGTCATTTTTCCCCATTATCAATTCAATTTTTTAGATCCAACTATGCTGGTGCTGATCCAATAAGGAGAATGTGTTATGAATTTAATAAATTGTATATGATTATTGATTTTTCATTATCAAATAGTGTTATAAAAAATAATGTAATTAAGTATTTAAATTCTTAGTTTTTTAGTATTTTAATATTGTAATGTTACTTAATTGCCTGCAAGGTGCATTTCCATAGGCAAAATAAATAAATAAATAAATAAATTTGATTCCGAAAGACACTTACCTTTTTATGGCAAATTTATTTACTCTCAGAGTTTTTGTCATTGTGTTCAAGATGCGATGACCTCATATTAGGTTTTATTGGTTTGACTACATCCCCTTGTATTTTATTCTGAAGGACCATGCCTACACAAATAACTCCATAACTTTGCAGTATTTCAAATACAACATGCTTTATGTTAACGCCGAGATACCGCCCGAAATGTGAGAAAAAGTGATCGAAAAATACCTTAATATGATTTTCTGCTGCAACTAGTCAAGATGCGTTCATTTCAATGACATTGTATTGCGTACAATAATGGCATGAAATAAAAGTTTTAACGAACTTATTATCGAACTAGGTGTGCTTATTTAACTTTAGTTTTAAACCGAAAAAGATACCAATTAACCTTTTATTTCAATAAAATGATTCTACACTAAAAACATTCCAAAATGCTATAATGGACACTAAAAGGTTTGTGCATGTGGTCTAAATTTTGTTTTACCATTTAGTTATTAAGTTTTAACAAAAACTCAATCTCTGTATGGCTTTTAGTTAACAGTTTATCAAATTTGTTGATGTCATTTAAGGTTCGATTATAAAATATTATTGTCATAATGTTCCATAAGCTAATATGTACGACCGATAACATAGGGACCGGTAACTTTGTTGAAAATAATAAATAATTGGTTGAACATATGCGTGTGGTAAATGTGGCTTTTTGTTGTAAATTTACAATTTTAGTATACATTTTTAATCGATAGCATGATAAAATATGAGCCAATGTGTGGTTTTGTCTTTAAAATTTTAAAATTAACAGTTTTTAGTAAAGAACAATTCACTGTTGTTCACGAATATATAGACCAGAATATACATATTGATGTAACAAATGCGAGTTCAATGGTCTACGACCATTCCTATTCAAATTTTCTTTCCATAAAGTAAGAATTATAATTACAACCATGCTGCAACCTATATAATGCGAAGTGAAAGTGCAAAATTATAAAAAAAGTATTAAAAAAATTAAGAAAGACCTCTAGAAGGAAGAAAATAGGTAACATGTCTAAATAATATTCACTATCGTATGCAAGAATATCGGGTATTTGATGCACAAAATCGAAAACTATAAAGCTGTTAAATTTAAATATTAAGCAGGTATACCGATAAGAAATGAGCGTTTTTTTTTTTCTGAAAATAAAATACTAACTTTTAATTGGAAAATAAAAGCCATTCTATTCAAAGTATTGGCCATTTCTGGCTATTCCATCCATCCATTTTATAGGTAATTTGTGGATTCCACGCTAATAAAAAATGTTCGTCTTTTGTAGCAACTCATTAGGCCACTCAATTTTCGACTTCCTTGTAGGAATTCAAGTGCTGCCCAGTAGTAGTCGAAAGGAGCCAGTTCTGGTGAATACGGCGGTTGGAGTAGCAGATCACAATCTAATGCTTTTATTTGTATCCTGTATTTGTGTTCCGACTTTTTTTCGATCTATGCAAGGTTCACATTGATAACTTGTTGTTTGTAGTGTATTAACAGATAATATAGTAAATATTAACAGAGCTCTTTTCGGATTTTATCAACACCATGGGTGGAGTTAATCTGATCGAATTGCTGAGAAGTGATTTGACGTATTCCATAAAGAGTACAAGTTGTTAGTAGCCAGAGAGACTAAAAGCAGTTAATAGTACCTTTAAAATGTATGATTTGAACTCCGGCGGTATCATTGTACCATATTTTTTCAGCGAGGAAAATCGTGACGCTGGCGTAAGGGATTGTTGGATGATTACTGATTTTTCAACCCAAAACCGAAGAATTGATGGCATGCAGTACGGCAAGCGTGTTACCTTATTGAACTTATTGAGAGGTAATAATTTGGTCTTTTGGAGCAGTCCATTTAGCGCCAACATAAGGCAATTTGAGCCCACTAGATATGAAGAACACGTATCATAGCTTTCGTTACCATAGCATGTCATATCACATAATACAGCTGCAATTGATGATTCGATCAAGATAACAGCCGCGGGCTATCCTTACTTTAAATAAAATTATCTTTAAACGATAGTTACTCCTTTAACGTCCCAAATAAATATTTCATTACTTTTGCAAACTTTCTCGGTTTTTTTTATTTTTTTATTTCAATACTCAAATGATCCAAAAACCACTCGCAGTCATTTATGATGGATTTCGTTTCACAAATTCCATGAATTTTTGTAGAGGATTTTTCGGTGTAAATCTATTGCTTGACGTAGTTGCAATTGCAGTTCCATTGAAAATACGTATTTTTTGCTTTTTTTTTACTAAAAGTTTAATAAATTGGGTTTATTTGGAAATCAGTTTTTTCAATTGATTTTTTCATTCTATGCCGTTCGATTAGCGCTGATTTGCATTTGTATCAACAACAACGTTTATTTTTAACACAACAATATTGTGTGAAAATAAATTATTAAAATTGATTTAAATTGTAACAAGAATAAATCTCAACAATTATTGCATTGGTGAATATAATAAATGACAGAATAAATTACTTTTATAAACAAACATATTTGACGTTATTAAATGCTTTCTATAAGTGTGTGTGTGTGAAATATTATCGAAATATTTTATTCGTTTGAAAGGTCTATGGATGCCCGTATATGGAATATAACATCGTTCGAATATCTGTCACGGCTTCTCTGGGCGAAGCACATCTGAAATGTCCAACTGAATTTAACCGATGGAATTTGTTATGTTGGCTGTGAAATCCGCTGTGATTTGTGGCTTATTTGCTTATTTTAGAAAACTTCACAAGCAAAAATCAAATAGACGATCTCGTATCGGATAGTTTAGATCACTTCCATGTGAGATTATCCTTAAATCGTTCTCAAATAAGTATGGACTCAAAATCCACACCAAACACTATTATTTTCGGGACGAACTGGACAGTCCTGCATTTCATGTGGATTTGTATCATTCAATTTCCTTTGTTCAAGTACCTATTCATCCATAAGAGGCCTCATTGCTGGAAATAAATTTTCAATGAAAATTAGAGCCAGTTGCCTATCGTTGCCTATGATCGTTTATTCACAGTTCCCGAATCAGTTGAATTACTTAAATTACGATGCAAACTTTGTCAAGTTGTTGTTACGAAAGGCCGAGTTTTTGTGAGCGACGCGAAGTCCATAAGACAATCATGGCCAATGTAAATGGCAAAGCGCGCTTTTTGCTGTCCCACATTAATAAAACAACTTTATTATTTGGCGAAACAGACAGACAACTAATTTGACAGGCACAGCTTCCCAAAATGGATGTTTTCAACATTCGTCCTTGTCTTTGTTAGAAGACACGATATGTATATAAAACAACAAATGTTTTTGGTGTTAATTTTAATGAAAATAAATGGCAGTGTTAATGGTCAATTAAATTTAGAGAAAATTTAAAGATTAAATGCGTGAGCATCTGAAACGAATTTGTACGCACAATGATTTTGTATAATTTTCCATAAAAGTTATTTAAAGAAATTAAATTTATTATAAAATATTACGCTATCATGTGCTGCACAAAATGGATTTTGTTAACATTTATGAAAATCATCATTTCAGCAAAAAAAAAAACGTTTTAAATTATACAAATTGGTAAAGCTAAAATGCTGTAAGTAACAAAAACAGAAAAGAACCCAAAAGACTGAAAAATACAATAAATGTGGTACAGAAGTGTGTATCAATTGATATACTTATTATTATAATAATCACTAATTGTGTAAGTATATTATACATAGTTGCGTAGAAGTATATTGTTACGAAAATAGAAATGGTGTTAAATCGTCTAAAATTAAAATGATAAACAAAATATACCAACAGCATCAGTATAAAAAAGGGGATAAACAAGTAAACAACAACAGCAAACAATGTAAACAAAATGCACAATGAAACAACGATGTTTACATTTATGGAAATCTCGAGAAGACGAAGCCACGAACATTTATTAGACTGTTTACGTTGGCATGTAAAAGGCAACATAAAGCAGGCAACAGAGTCAGTAAAAATTCAATCAGTCTTGTGTGAAAACGCGTTGCGTGTGAAGAGAGTAATCGTCGTTTGAAGATCTCCGCTATAAAGATCTGCTGAACAATTGTTAGTGTTTACGCAAAAGAGTGTAAAGATGAATAACAAACAAAGTAAATTGTTGTTGTTTACATCAAGGTCTGAACAGTGGCATACAGAATTCTGCGAACAATAAAGAATTTATCTAAAACTAAGCATAAATTTATTTTTTTAATTGCAATCTACGAACACATATTTTAAACGTTTTTAAAAGGGTAAAAACGTAACAATTTATTGTATATTATAAATATAAAATTGGTTTACCTACATACGAGTAAAATAAACATACAGATATCAATGTCCATATAAGATACTTTTATCATGGCCTAACTGATATTTGTGTGAGAAACTAGGTCAATAATCCTGACTGAAGGGTTGTAATGACCAAGTATGTATGTAACTGATATCTATTAATGGTATGATCTTTTAAGTCCACTGTTCACTGAAGAGCACACGCACTAAGAAGATATAAAGCTTTTATTAAATAAGTTAAACGAATTCCATATTGATTTTGAACAATGATGACATTAAATGTATATGAACTTTCATTCAAGCATTCGAACTGTTGTCCCAACTTTAGAATGAGGTTAAGCTGGGTTTTTCTATGTAATGGTCGAGTGTAATGGTTGAATGTTTCCTTATCTTTTACAGAGACACCCAACATTCTTGGACAATATTAAAAATTGAGTAACCAGGGATTGAGTAGTCTAGGGATCTAATAGCCAGCTTGCTGTCAATAAATAAGTATAGATTACCATTCAATATAAGGTTAAGCTTGTCCGAAAAACTTTGACTTTGCAGTGTGATCTTGATGCAACGTCTATTTAAATAATAATGTGATGTATACAGTACTTGTATCATAAAAGTGTCATGGAATACCGAAAAGTTTAGTGGCGCCTTCCTGCATTAGTCTCATTGCTGTATTCGTAACTGCCTGTTTCACCGTACTGCTGAACTGATTTTGATTACTTCGTTTTCCCCCAATAAGTCAAACACGGTCTCTTGGAACAAAGTTAATGTCCCAAGTTCGACTCATTGATTTTCTACAGGTAATATCGCCGTAGTCTAGTGCGTAGTGTGTTGGATTATTTAACGAGAGTAGCCGTAGTCTAGTAGATAGTGTGTTGGATTATTTAACGACAGTCGCCGTAGTCTAGTAGATAGTGTGTTGGTTTATTAGACTGAAGGCCCGAGTTCAAATCCCACGTCAGACATCAAAACGGAAATATGAAAATATTTCTTCCTCGACTTCCTCTCAGCAGATTTCTGGCAAAAACTCTGTGAGTAAATAAAATTGCCATGAAAGGCTTCTCAAAAATCTGTCGTTCGGAGTCGACTTTAAACTGTAGGTCCCGCCACCCATGTTTAAAAATTAACGTACACAACATAAGTTTTGTGAGAAGCTTGGTCGTAATCCTGACTGAAGGGTTGTAATGACCAATTATGTATGTACATAATCCGCCTGAGGGTGGACATCTGGTACAATACGAAATTTGAAAAAATATTTCTTTCAACGACTTCCTCTCAGCAGCCCTTTGACAAAAACTCAAGAGTAAATAAAAATTGCCACTAAAAGTTTTTCAAAAATCTATCGTTGAGAGTCGACTTTAAACTGTAGGTCGCGCCACTCATGTATAAAATTACTACACGCAACATAAGTGGTCTGAGAAGCTAGGTTGTAATTCTGACTGAAGAGTTGTCCAATTATGTATGCATTAACTCTTGTCTTTTTTACAATTCCTTACTTAGTAAGTGTAAGAAGGCAAATTAAACATAATCTCCGAAGACAAAAGAAGACGCATTGCTTTTGAGCCGATTAAATTACATAACAGTGAACTCGTGAATTGGGGTCCCACCTAATTGAAACATTTTCTATAGTGACATCCACATATGATATGGGAAGTAAAATGTGGCCTTAGGCCTTAAGGAAGTTCGCACAAGACACACACTTCCTATAGAAAGTAAGGTGGCATTCCTAACCCTTAGTTGGTCTCCTCTTCTGCAACAATGTAGGATGTGGAATTTTTTCAGAAGAAGAGAATATTAAATAGTTCCCTGAATACTCGTATTTAATAGTCCCCTGCAGACTGTTATAGTACTTTTCAGGCTGAAATAATGGCTGTTAAATTAATCATAGGTAATTTAAATGAATTCCTACCAGAGATTGGCGTTTCTCTGCAGAGAGGCAAACAAATGATCTAACAAGATTTCCATTCATTGGCAAAAGTAAGATGGGATAATGAATCGACTTTTAGGCACGTTAGAGGGATCTGGCCCGACATGTGTATATGGAAAACAGAATTTGCATTAAACCTATGAAGATTCCATCTCAGGCACCTGACAGCAGTGATAATGGCACATTGGCTCCTCGTGCCAGTAGACTGAGAATACCTTATAACGACTCCTGCAGAAGCTGTAAGAATGAGGGATAGGTGAGAGGTGCCAATGAATTTCTTTTTCAATCATTAAAATTCAAAAATAGAAGATCAGGACCAGGTGGCTAGATTTATCCAGAATATGAAAAGTTCATCTTTTGTTCATGAATACCGTGGATTTCCTAGGGAAATTTCGAATTATTCAAAATTAACTCTTATATGGGTTCCAGGACATAGGAATTTCTTTGAAATTGCAAATGGTACTTGACACGTGTAGATAAGAAGTCGACCACCGACTCTCTTCTATCCTTAAATGGCATGGCCAATCTTCTTTTGCCGAACGAATTGACATTTCGGCAAATGACTTCAGCAGAAGCTGTGGGTTTGAGGTGGAGAAGCAGATTGACTGTATACCTTTGTTTTTTACCTATGTTTGTTAAAACTAAGTAGACATTGTGACATTTATTTTAATGACTGTACTTAAATAAATGAGGCTTCAGTAAGTAAATGATACTTTGTGGTAGTTTTGAAAAAACTAATCGATATACACGATATATACGAGTATTTGAAAAGCTAGATCGAAGTCCTGACTAAAGGATTGTAGTAGTTACAAGTACTTTTGGTTTCGGTAGTTGCTTCTCTTGATTCAGAGATCGCCCTAAGGTATGCTTCAAAATGATAAGGTCACCTCAGTATTTGCTCAATTCATACAAACTACAGAATATTATGTATGATCACATTATTCAAAATAATTCTACTTTGAAATAAATGAATAAGAAGGCGATTTCCTCTCAGAGCTGTACCGTTATATTATGTTTATTTATATTTTTGTAAATAAGTGCAAAATGCAATGCGTCAAAATGATAAGGTCAGTGATTAATATCTAAGCAATTAATCTAAGCAGAAAGTATCATAATTATTATTTTTTTGTAATAATTTGTAATTTGAATAAAATCTGCGCAGTATGCGCCGCGGGAAACCTTTATCAGCTTATGAACAAGGGCAAATTGTGTCACTTCATGAGCAGGGATTGAGTATGCGTGAAATGACGAAAAAACTGGGACGATCTTTGTGTGTTGTGCAAAATTTTATGAAAAAGAAAGAAAATTATGGAAAATTAAAAAGTATGGGCCGTCCACAGGTCCTGGCTTCGAATTCCATGAAAATTTCTTAAACAATAAAAGAGGAATTGAACTTACAGGCTTCAAAAAGCACAATTCTAAGAGCTATCAACGCCCAACCACACCTTATTCGAGCAAAATTAAAAATATTCCCTGTCTGACTAAGCAACATAAGATTAAGCGCAAGGTGTTTGCGAAAAACAGCATGACAACTAATTGGCATCAGGTAAACATTTTTTTTTAAAAAGGTTATTAGATATTCCTTACATTTCTGGGTGTGTAGGTAAGACCAGATGGTCTCAATTGCTATTTGCGAGATTTAAGAAAGGAGCCCTTGTTTTTCCCAAACGGAATTTTGGCGAAGGCAGTTGGATGGTTTGGACTGGCTTTAGCTCACATGGCACCCTGGAACTTTACTTTCCTTCCACTCGAATGAATAGTTTAGAGTACCAGGGCATTCTTTCTGAACATTTGCTGACGAATTTGGCTCAAAATGCTGACAAAGCTTTCAGCTTTCAGCAAGATAACGCAGCAATTCATGTCAGCAAGTCGACCAGACAGTGGTTTGAGGAGTACAATATCAAAGTACTTGACTGGCCAGCACGTTCCCCCTATATAAACCCCATGGAAAATTTGTGGGGATTGCTTGTGCGTAATGTTTATGCAAACAGTACCGAACAAAAGATGAACTGAAAGTGCCAATCTGCCACAGTTGGCGTTCCAACGTTCTGGAAAGTTTAGTAAGTTCGATGCCATCCCGTATTTTTAAGACAATAGGAGGGAATGGGAGCTGCATAAATTAAAAATAATTGATAATTACTTAGTTTAGATAAAAGTTTTCGATAAAAGAATCACTGAACTTATCATTCAGACGCATTGCATTTTGCACTTATTTACTAAAATTTAAATAAACATAATATAACGGTACACCTTTAAGCGTAAAATCGGCTTCTTGTTCACTTATTTGAACGCAGAATTTTTTTGAATAAGGTGATCATACATAATATTCTATAGTTTGAATGAATTGAGCAAATATTGAGGTGACTTTATCATTTTGAAGGGTTGTTATAGGTGAGATCCTATTAGTTAAAAACAGGTTGAATTCTGGGGTACTTAAATCGTGTGATTTAAACTTTCTCTTGTTCTTCTTTTAGAGTTTTTCTTGTTTTGTGTGTTTTAGCTGAACGAGTATGCAAGTAAACCACAGCGGTCCTCAAAGCTAACATAACCCATACCACTGATCAAATTCAGTTTGATATAAGCGCTTCTAGCTAATCAAGCTAGAAAATACGAAAATTTTCAAAACAAACAAAAATAAATTAAAGAAATTTTCTATGCCAAAAAAATTTTAATCTTCGCCAAGGATTGTAAAATAAAAAGTTATGACTCAGGTATACGAGCCAACAATATATTTAAAATTGGAGAACCTTTAAATTTAATTGTTAAAATTAAAACCAAAAATCTAATGTACCTTAAATATATTATTTCAGATCATATCTTTTGATATAATTACGCTCTTACATTCATGCGTTAAATGTCACTTCATTAATGTGATTAATTTTAACTTTCCGAATTAACGAAAATAAACACGCAATAATACATGATTGTGTCTGAAAGTGTAAATATAATCTTGTCGACTATATTGACAATGTGTCCTAGAGACGTCATTTAATTTCATAAAATCAGGGTAGAAGTAAGTGTAAAACTGAAAGAGAATGAATTAAGAAGCATATATACATACGAATACAAATATTAATTTATTTCATTTGTGTGTTAATATGGCATCTGTAATGGGATTTTAATTGAATTCTCATTGACGGCGACAATGCACAAATAAAATATGTTTTCCACTCTTCTTTACATGGATTCTGTTTTCTTTGTTACTGATGATTTAAATGACGTATTTAAATATGTGTGTAGCCACACATACATATATACATAAGTATAATTTATTGAACCCACATTTATTTATTTCCTTTTGTATTACATTTTAACTTTTCTCCTTGGCTTTTCATTTATAAATTGAGAAATTTCTATGTGAAAAGATACTGAGAAAAAAAGCTAAACTAAAACTAAATTTAATATATTATTTTCGATAAACATTTTAAATAATCTTCACACATATTTACACTTTCAAGATTGCATACTTGACGTAAATAAACAGACAAAATAAACTTCTGATTCATCAGCTTCATGAAATATAAACACACATAAATCTGGCTAGGTGCAAAACCTTTTTAAAGCTTTTTTCAGTCAAACCATTAATAGCGTATAAATTGTTTGACATTTCATGGTTTCTGTGTTTAACAAATTTAACCATGAAGGGGTACACGACCGAGCAGCATGTTAAGATTTTTGAAGTCCTTTTCGAAAATGGACGTTCGAATTAAAATGCATTTCATGCACTTCATGATATTTTGTTTTTGGTCAGCATATTTAACCAAATGTGTCCACAATCCGCAGAATTCTGATGCGAATTTTGAATAAAGATTTATATTTACACGATGACAAGGAACAATTGACTCAAGAACTCAAGCCTACTGTCCACTTCAAGCGATGACAATAAACCGAATGGTTGGTTGAATAAACAGAAGTGAATGTTGGCTTGACTTTCTTTTTCTTGAATTGTTCTTCACTCTGGGTTGTAAATAATTATTACCGGAATTTACAGTGGACAGCAAAAGTCTGGGTACTCCAATATATTTTATTGTGTTTATATTGTGCTTTATATCAAAATAGTCCAGGTTCTTTGCCATTCTGCATGGCTTAACTTTGTTTCGGTGAACTAATGAAGCAAGAAAAACTTTGTGGATAAAATCAATCTGTAGCTACTTTTATGCCTTATGCCTTGAGCACATACAGCGGTTCAAAACCATTGTGTTATAGTATGAAACCACAATGTTTTGCTAGCCTCAAAACACAAACACGTCAATTTTTTAAAAGCCATACAAATATACGAATATTTACATTTGCTTTCATATTATGGGTAAAATATTTCAAAATTTTTGCTGTGGATGTAAAATCAAAAATCGATTTTCAAAAAATTTGTGTAATTTAATTGTAATAATAAAAAATTTCTTATAAATTTAAAAACTCCTTATTTACCAAACCAAATTTACTCTTGCCCCACAATGTGTTTACTTTTCAAAAAATGGACACTGAACGATTCTTTTTATGTGTGCTATGGGGGCTAAAGCTGTTAATTTTTCTGCTGTCTTTTCTAAGTGTTAATTGATTAAATAAATAAATTCGTAACTCTTAGCAGTCTTTGTCCCTAATGAATATAACAACATTAAAGAACAGACGACATACAAAAATAACTCATGGACTTTAATTTGAATTTCATTAAAATAATTCCATTAAAATATCGTTAAATTTTACGTAATTTTTTTAATATTTGTTTACGTAAGCAAAATATGGCTTTAGTTTACGTGATACAAGATGTCTTCTGGTTGCGAAACAGTAATTAAATACCTACACTTAACACATACTCAAATACACACATATTTCTGTAACGCTTTTCTCATGCCTTATTATTTAGAAATTTGTGTCGTATCCTTAATTTCTGAAAACGGTGTGGAAATAATAAGGAGGGTGTGTGTGTGTGTGTGTGCTTTTATGTCTATCTCCATAACCGAAAAATTTGTAAAATGAGAATATTTTGAAGTAAGAAAGATTAATTCCTTTAAGCTAATTTTTATAATATTAACGTCCAAAGGATTGCAAAAATTGTGTTATAGTTTTGGAATAAAACAATTTTTTTATAACATTCAAAATGTATATTAATAAATAAAATGTCTATGAGTCATTGTTTCTCTAGAATTACAATGTTGCAAAAAAAAAACGTATAAAGTGTTTAACTACAATAAATGGTATCTACTGCTTTTTTAAATATCGAAAATTAAGTATTGTAGTGAAACACACTTGCAATTTAATACTGAAATGTGGCTTAAAATATACCACGAAAACCATCCGAAAACAACAGGAAATTTTAAGTATTACCAGGCCGGATTTATAATACAGTGGGCAGCAAAAGTGTAAGTATTCCAATACATGTACCATACAATTTTATAAAAATTAAGCAATTATTTGTAAAAATAATTGATGTTTTTTTATATATACACGTATATTATTAATTTATTTCCATTTTTTTAATAAAACAAAAAAGCTTTTAAAGTTTTTCACAAACCATAAGAAAAATAAGGAAAAGTTTCTGGTAGCTACATATTTGTCAGCGAAACTGCCAATAAGCAGTGTCCCAGTAGAATGTTGGACAAAAACGGTAGGTAACGAAGAATAAATTTAATTTCAATACCCTACAGGCACTATGTTGTTCGATAGGCTATCGAATTTGGTTTTTTGGTTGTACTAAGACTTTCTTTAAACAATGAAACATATTTATCTTTCGTATATGCATCTAATTTTAACTTATCCCTTATTAACTTATATCCCTTTTATGTGCCCAAAAGTGGACATTTTGAATACTAGTATTAAATGGTGACGACCTTGAACGAAAATATTAAGCCAAGTTCAATAAAATGACAAAATTTTATTAACTGTTTTATCCCTAAGTCCTTATGGTAATATAAATAGTATATCCAACACCTTTATCAGTCCTTTGTTTTATGAAACTGATATTGCTAATTGCACGCGACTTTGCTTGCGGCTCATATTTTGGAAAAAAAAACTTGGTGTTACTGTATTTACCAAGCTGACGCCATGTGCTATTTGTAAAACTTCCTTAAAAAGCCAACGTTTTGCAAGGAATGACTACGAGTAAATAACGACAATATCTATGAAGAAATTATAACGAAGAGTTCTCATCAAAAGTTTTTTATTGGGAACAAACACATGTGTTTTGTAAGTGCAGTGCCGTTATAAATATTGGAAAATAAAAAGATATGTCTCACGACAACTTTTAATTATTGTCTTCCTACACGCTTTTTATTTCCGTTTCTATTCTTTCTTTTCTTTCAGTTTTTACGGCTAAGCAAGTGATTAGTCCAGTCATGATAAGGCCATCATTTATTTATCATTTTTTGTGAAATGGGCTATTTTACTGAATATAATGGTAAAAAGCTTTGATCATTGTTTTCCAATCGTAATCGCCTCTCTGATATAATATAGAAGTCATTTCATGTTTTAAAATTTAGATAAACAATGGTGCCTTCTGCTTTATTAAAACTTGGGATACATGGGCTTGTAGTGAAATACTTTAATTGCTACATCTCGCAAGCAAAATCACAGAAAAAAATGTATGTCCACTGAAAGCTGGTTACTTGTGTCTTCTCAGTCTCCAAAACGCAAACAATCCTAACGAGAATACTAACAAACGATCCTGGCTCAAGATGGACTATGATCGCGCTGCTATTCTGCAAAGACATAAAAACATCCGGTTTGAATATACGGTTTCTTGTAACAATTGTTTTTAGAATTACAACTAAAGATCCGGTTTGTGGCTGTAGCATACTTATTCAGGGTTCTGATATTTACATACATGCATACATCATACATCGTTACAACCCTTCAGTCAGGATTACAACCTTGCTTCTCACTCCACTTATTTTGTGTGTTTACTTTATACATGAGTGGCGGGACCCACAGATTTTTGAGAAACTTTTCGTGGCAATTTTATTTACTCTCGCCGAAGAATAAATATATTTTCATATTTTCTTTTGCTGAAGATGTCTGACCTGGGCTTTGAACCGTCGCTTTAAGTTTATTAAGTCAACACATTACCTACTAGACAAAGACTACTTCTGATGTTAAACTTTGTTAAATACTGCCTGACCACTGCAGTGTTATCCATGTGAATATCATGAGTGGCTGCATTTTCCTTTAAAATAACTCAGTTTACTCGAACAGCCAAATTGCGCTTAACTCTTACATAGTTTCAATGAGAATTTCTCTTTGAATATTTGAATCATTCAAAGGTAATTCTTATATGGTAATTCTTATATGGTTCTGGGGCATGGGGCTATCATCAAAAATTGAGCTCTTTCAACTGACCGAAAAGTTATAGGATGTAGGTATTCCGATTGCCTCAGTTAAATTGGATATTCACCACACGTTTTACATGCTTAATCTCGTTGACAGCCATATTGCTAAACTCTGCTGGATACGCATGGATAAGAATAGGACTTACTTACTTCTATACCACAATTGCACGGCTATCCATCGCACAATAACGATTCTGAAGGGGCAGTTTTTCTTTTGGTAGTAGTACCAAAAGACTTGACATTTTAGCAAATAATTTCAACTGTGGATCTGAGGTGGAATTAGATACTGTCTTTTACTTCATGTGCCAGAACACTGCTTTTGCTATTGAAAGACAAAGGGATTTGATCTCTGACTTTTTAATATCCTCTGTAGAGTTCTCTTTTATAAAGGTTCTGCATTAGCAAAATTGATATTGTACTCGGCTTGGTTTCCTCTAGAAAATGTTTGATACACGGATTGAATATTGATTTTGACCTAAGTGGGAGGTCTTGGTTTAAGGAGAGTCCGATAATGGTATCATAAGTTAAATTTTTCGTCACTAAGGGTTAATTGTTACAGTCAAATAATCAGGTGCCAAATTAAAGCATCGTTCTGTGACATCATTTGTCCAGCGTTATGAAAACAGCCGTTATATTTAGTTTTTATTATTGTTTGTTTTCTTTTACTCATAAAATGCTTTTCGTTCTTATTCGCTTCCTATTTTTATTCTTATTTTAGCTGCAAATACTTTAAGACAAGCAT
Source organism: Sarcophaga caerulescens (assembly GCA_927399465.1). Classification (NCBI taxonomy): domain Eukaryota; kingdom Metazoa; phylum Arthropoda; class Insecta; order Diptera; family Sarcophagidae; genus Sarcophaga; species Sarcophaga caerulescens. The sequence continues at coordinate 69,092,629 of OV656873.1, forward strand.
CTTCAACAACTGAATCGTTAAATCGTTTCTCTGCCTTTCTACTAAGTTAAGCCGCTTATACAAAGATAGGCGTAACAAATAAGTGTGTTCGTGTTTAAAATCTGTCTTGGAAATAACTTCTTTAAGATTTTACTTTAAATAATAGAAATAAGAAATAATCAATCATGTTAGCAAATGATAAGAGCACAGCATAAAAGATTATTTAATTCCTTCCTATTTTATTAAAATGGTCTTAACAACGAGTAACTAATACCACTTCAGTTCTTTTGCATGCAACTGTAAGTGCTCAACAAGAAATCATAGAAGCATAGAGGACGGAATTAAATTCAATGAGGCTTTAAAATTTGTTTGCCTTCGTTAAATTTTTTTAGTCATTTGCGTTCTGAAGTTGAGTTGGAGTGTTAGTTTTATAGTGAGTTAAATAAAGCGGTTTAAAGTGCGAGATTGCAGTTGTCTAAAGGCAACCAGAGTTGAAAATATGAAAGCAAAGGCAAGTAAATGTGGAAATTATTTAAAGTAATTAATTGTTGTCAAAAAGTTAGAATAAGGATGTTATGGTCTAAAATTTTTTGTTAAGTAAACGTACACAATTTGAAATTACAAACAACATTTTTAAAGGTGTATGGTATCATAGCTTTTAGAATCTGAAAACGCGAAATAATTTTCAATGTGAATTCAAAATTAATTTTTAGCATCTACGACTATAAGTAAGTCATAAATTGTCATCAAAACTACAATTTATTTATGCAAGATGTTTTTGGGGAATATTTGAAAGTACGACTACTTATACTTATAGTCGTAGAAACTAAAAATTAATTTTGAATTCACATTGAATTATTTACAATTCAATGCAAAAGTTATCATTCGTGTTTATTCGCTATAGTCTAGTAGGTAATGTGTTGGCTTATTAAACGTGAGGCGACTGTTCAAACACCAAGTCAGATATCTCCAACTAAACGAAATATGAAAAAATATATCACCGGCGACTTACTCCCCGCAGATTTTTGCAAAAACTCTGAGGATAAAAAAGTATTGCACGAAGAGTTTCTAAAAAATATGCCACTCATGCATAAAGTTAGCACACACAACATAAGTGGTATGAGAAACTAGGTCGCAAGGATTATATATCCTAGAGTACAATTTTCTGTTAAATCATGGGTCCTTACTAAAATAAGGGTTATTTTCATATAATCATATCATGGTACTCTGAAAAAAAATAAATAGTGCAAATCCGGACCCTTTTCTTTAAAGACAAATAATAACTTTAGACGGTCGTGGGTAACTTCTCACAAATATTTATATTTAGAAAACATAAATATTTCCTCACATTAGTAACTACGAAACTTCAATTGATTCAGAGTGTTGATCTGGCATAAATCGCTATCCTTCGGTTTAAAATTTAATTTCAAAATTCAAAAAATAATTCACGAGATGCAAATTCATATTCTTTAAATCGACTTTAAACTATGTTGTCAACTAATATGTAATTTATACAGTGATTACCATTCTATTTAAACTCTCCGTACCCAGACGTATTAGAAATATCAATGCACAAATAAGTTCAATTAAATATTACTCATACGTTACGTATAAAATGTTGTGGGTGGAAAAGAAGGAAGGAAAGAGTATGACCAAAGAAAATAAAGTATAAAGAATGCGCATTTTAACATATTTTGGAATATTTTTCAAAAATATTTCATGACGCGGGGGGAAAGATAGGAGGGAAGTAAACAGAAACGAAGAGCGTAACAATGCTTTGCTCTCATTCTTTGCTCTCATCGCGATGAAATCAAAGATGTTGCACTGCCATACTTTGTACCGCCAGTGCCAAATTTGTCGATGGCAGTAAGGCTACTGCCACTTATTGTACTCAGAGAAATTATTATACTCAGAGAACGTATTGTTCTCTTCTCTAAGCAATTTATTCTCATATGCGTGTATACGTGTGTGCTTGTACATTGTCAAATAAAATAAAAAACAAACTGAAAGATGTCTTGTTTTCACAAAATGTATGTGCAAATAGCCTGTGGAAAAGAAATATTACTGTTTGTTTTATTGTAGGGTAAGAATATGTGTTTTATTGTTGTAGAAATGAAACTATATCGATTCGCACCGAATTATAATGTTATTTTTTAGACTATTCAATTATGTATGTATGTATTTAAAATATGTGTCTATTTTTGTATAGAATGAAGTTGTAATAAAACGAATGATTTCCTAGGCTTGCAGAAGATGGTTCACAGATAACGGTTTTGATGTAAGAAATGAAGAATTGAAGACGCCGAATTGCAAACAATATTGGATGAAGATGACACTTTGAGTCAGAATCAAATGAAACGTTAAATGTTGCACAACGAATAATTTTTGACCGTTTAAAAGCTATGGGAAATATCCCATAGTCTGAAAAATGGGTGCCACATGAATTGAATGACGAAAACTCACTCCTGAAATTTTCCTTCAAAGACATGATTAAAAATCAGTGTTGCAACGAATTTTCACTAGCTTTGCAAAATGAATTTGTTTTCAGAATTCTAAACGGAAAAAACGTCAGATTAATCCAGGACAAAAATCAACTTCGGCTGCAAACCCCGATCGATTTGCACAAAAAGACAATGCTGTGATTCTGGTGGCATCAGAAAAGTGTAGTGTATCTCGAGCACCTAAAACATGGTGAAAGCGATAATACAGATCACTACTAACAACAAATGATTATAAATTGAACAATGCGTTGATCGTTAAACAACCAGAATACGCACAGTACACAACAAAATAATTTTGCAACATGACGATGCAACTACACACAAAGTAAAATCGGTTCAGGATACAGTCAAAGCATTAAGATGGGAGGTGCTACCCCAACTGCCGATTTACCATCGTGGGACACGGATTATCTGAGCAGCACTTCAATTCCCATGAAGAAGTTGAAAATTGGATGACTAACTGGTATGTTTCAAAAGAAGAAAAGTTTCATTGGCGTGTAATCGATAAATTGCCTGGAAAATTGATAAAATGTGTAGCCAACCAATGGCGAATACTTTGAATAAAATGTTATTTGCTTTCCAATTAAAAATTTCATTTCATACCGGTACACTTAGTATTTTAAAAGTTCATACAATATTCCACAATACATATGTATAGATGTATGTTTTGGCTGAAGTTGACGCTGAAGTTGTATGGGCTGCTACAAAGTCAGTGTTGTATTGGGAAACTGCGGTGTTGTTATATAAATTGTTCTATGAAAACTTGTGATTATAAATTTGTTGTGAACGGCTAAAGAATGATTTTGGAAACAAATCATTTTATTTTTCAAAATAGTTTCATCGGAGCTCCGTTTACTTGCTCCAATATTTCTACAATTCTTTATCCCTTCACACACTATTATACACTCTATTGAGTCTTGGCCCTTATTGTACTTAAAGTATAACTGAAATTTTAAGGAGATATACAGTAACTCAAACATATAATTGGACGCTATGTATGAGATAATTCAAATGGAATTATTTCAAATAATTTAAACAATGTAGATCGAAATTGGGACATTATTACAACTTGCCGTTAAAGTTGGGTTTAGTGAAAGGTAACTTTAGCTAAAGTGAACTTTAAAGCCTCCTTTAACTTTTTTTCCTTATTACAACCTACTGAGAAAATAAAGTTAACTTTTTCAAAAATATGGCAGTGCCTAAGCAATGTCGATAAACCGATAACAAGTTTTTTTATTAATCGCAGTGGCAACGACGGGCTTCTATTTTTTTGTTGTATTTGCTCATTCTGTTTATAATTAAAGCCGCCATATTGATAATTACATATAATATGGCAAGTTCAGACATAAACTTGAATTTAAAAGTTAAAGGGAGGATGATCCTCCCTTTAACTTAACGCTCACTTCTACCTTATTTTCCACTTATTATTATTCCACAATTTATCTGCCCGTTAAAATCCTACCTTTAGTTAACGGCAAGTTGTAATAATGACCCTAAGAATTTCTTATTTTGATAATTACATATAATAATTATTGATAATTACATATAATATGGCAAGTTCAGACATAAACTTGAATTTAAAAGTTAAAGGGAGGATGATCCTCCCTTTAACTTAACGCTCACTTCTACCTTATTTTCCACTTATTATTATTCCACAATTTATCTGCCCGTTAAAATCCTACCTTTAGTTAACGGCAAGTTGTAATAATGACCCTAAGAATTTTTTATTTAAATATACTTTTAAAACATTTTTTTAAATATTTCCATTGAAGTGGAAAAATCGGCATTCGAATAATCTCATATCTAGTGTCCAATTATACGTTTGATCCATTGTACACATTTATGTGTTAATTCATGCCAATGCTTTTAATTTTATACTTCCTGTACACATAATATAGAATGAAATGTTGTATGGTTAAGAGGTGTATGCGAATATATTCAACAAAATTTATTTCAAAATAATGCAAAATCTGTCATGTATTTTTATTTTAATATACTCGTATAAAAGTCTCAATCTCAATGAAATAAGAAATATTACGATTATTTGGAAAGTAAACCAGACAAGTAAGACCCATAGCAACAGTTAACGAACTTAAATACGAGCATGCATGGTTCCTAGTTGTAGTAGCAATTGCTTATTTTACTATTTCGTTATCTTTTCTACCCAAAAGTTGGTATTATTTTTGCTTTTCGCACATAATACCCTTAAGTAACGGTTTATTGAAAGACAATATACCCAAAAAGCATTACAGCCAGACATTTACATATATAGGGTCTTCTAACAGAGACTTCCAGACTTTGAAAATTAATTATGGTCGTCTTGTTGAAACTAGATTAACGAAATTAGTTGCCATTTATTTAATCTGATTTGCCAAGTAACCATGCATGGCCATAGACAACAACTTGTGTTCACTGAATGCGCCCTAGAGCAGTTGGCAACCTGCTCTAAATTTATCGAAAAATCATCTACAGAAATAAAGCTCATTTCTGGATGAATGGGTACGTAAACAAATTAAATTGTTGAATTTTAAACGAAATCAAACCACATGAGTATCCAATGCAACCTGAAAATTGTATTAGTCTATATTTCTTTAAGAACGATGTTGGCTAGACCACTAGTACTAAAGGCCTGAATTAGGTGATCAGGACACCAACGGCATGTAGACTCAACACAATGGTGCCACTTCTGTAAAAGTGATTTGACTGCATTGTCATCACGCGTAGAGCTGATGTGAACTGGCCACAGATACCGTGCGATTTAACTACATTAGACTTTTTTTTAGAAGGTAGTGTTTAGCCTTTTAGATGTGAGGCCACTGTTCAAAACCATTGCCAGACTCTCAGACAACATATGTGGTGTGAGAAGCTAAATTGTAATCCTGCCTGAAGGGTCCGAGGAATGACCAATTATGTATGTGTGTATGCGAACAAGCCACAAGCCACAGCGGTTCTCAAAGTCAGCTTAAGCCATACCATCCATCAAAGCCTGATTTATGCATGAAAATATTAGAAAATTGGACATTTCGTATGCGGTCAAACCAGAGAAACTGTGGGAACGTTTAAATGATGTTGTACTCGACGCATAGCACGTTGCGACAGTGAACACCCGAGTAACTACATAGTCTAAGTTATTCACTAGAGTAGAACTCAAAATTATTTATTTTTATACTTCTCGAACCCTCCAAACTTGTTTTATTTGACAAAAAGTAGTTATTTGATCTTTTCGCACAAAATTATTTTTTACCTATTTTAAAAAACTAAAGTTTTTTTTTTGGAAGGGGAGAGATTAGCCTTTAAAACGATATACGTAAACGTTTTCTTCAAACTTACATGACATGAGTTTTGATGGTGTAAACTTGGAAAATATGTTTTTTTCTTATTTTTTCAAGTTTGGCCATTCTTAATTGAAAAATTGAAATAAAAATTATAAAAGAAGTGGTATCACTGATAAAGTGCGTTCTCTTGGGAAGATTGACACTTCGTTTGATAAAATCGGACAAAAATTACAGTATTTATTATTACAAGAGTATAACAGGTGAGTCATATTTTTTATATATGTTATCTTATCATATGAACTTTAAGTTTAAAACATTAAAATTTTTTTATGGATCTTGATCGTTTACCGGAGGATTTGCACTTTGCAGGTTTGAACGACTACCAGAAGTCGTCTAATATTTGCGTTTTTCGGTGGTTGGTCCAAGGGTAAAAGCACACATTTTTCAATAAAAACTTAAGATCCATCAAATATTTTGAATATTTTAAACTTTAAAGACTAGGTAGTTACTCGGGTGTATTTAATTTTTTGTATTTTGTCGCGAAGAGTAACAGGTCTTTCAAACGTATAAAAATTTAGAACATATCTTATAGATAGAAGTCGTCTAATATTTGCGTTTTTCGCAAATATTATTATTTCGTTTTGCGGAAACATTAGCCAACTTTCGGTAGTTGGTCCAAGGATAAAAGCACATATTTTTCAATAAAAACTTAAGATCCATCAAATATTTTGAATATTTTAAACTTTGAAGAGTAGGTAGTTACTCGGGTGTATTTAATTTTTTGTATTTTGTCGCATAGAGTAACAGGTCTTTCAAACGAATAAAAATTTAGAAGATATCTTATGTTCACTTTGTTTCATTTAAATTTAAAGATAGAAAGCGCTTAAAGAACGATCCTATACTCTTGTTCATGTGTATCTACAATGCCTGCCTTTTAGAAAATTGCAAAAATTTCTAAACTCATGTCTATGTTCGTTTCATATAATAAATACTTTATCGTTTTCATAATTTCAATCCCTTTTTGTTTTCTTAGTTTATTTTTATTTATTTGGCAGTAGTTTTAGTTGGTTATCGTATAAACATCCCAGCACTCTTGGTTATAGCAGTCTCATCCATACACTGCTAAGTAGAAGCCAGTGCATGTTCAGAATACTTTTATTTAAAATGAAATAAATTGTGAATAACTAGTTGAAATTTTATAAAATTTTTAAAAGTGAATGTTTAAGAGATAAACAACCAAATTTAATTCTCAATTCAATGATAACAGAATAAAAACAAAAATATTAAATTTAAAAACATGACACAACTTAATTCACAATCTTTCACAATTCATAATTGACGTCTTCAACACTTACTGGTATATTTTGGATAAAGTTTTCAGTAAACAAACTTAAAGAACTTCTCCATTCTGTCTGTTCCAGTCACTAGATCAACAAAGGCCACAAATGTTGTTCTTGCCACGGCTTCGGTGGCATACCTTTATCCGATGGTCAATATTTTCAATAACTCTAAGACATATAATTAAGGTTCAATGTTGATAATATGCCGAATGATGTCATCCTTTAGCTCTCGAATTGTTCTTGGTTTATTGACTTGACACTTTTGTTTTTAAATATTCCCAAAGAAACAATTGGTGCTTTTATTCCACATATCGTTTGGGTTCATATCCTCAATTTCTAGCCAAAAGAAGTAATCACGTTAACTACTTGGCCGACCTCATTTTCTAAAGAGTACGACGAGATGACACCGTCAGCACACAAACAGTCATAAACGCTTGTTTACGAATCCACTGAAGTGAAAGTGCTCCTACTTTCTAAGGACCCCATTTACTTCTGCCTGTTCAACACACCAATCGGCGTATTAATGACGCTTAGCTCTTGATTCAATTGAACCTTCTAAGCGTATAAGTTCAAATCTTTATGGAAAATTTACAACAGTGATGTTCGTGTGGTGTTTAATTGCAATACTATCGCGAACAACAGCAATGTTTTTTGCAGAATTGACTGGACGAGCTGCACTGGTGTTTTTACGTTTCCTACGTCGTGCGCTACGGTTGGTTGGTTACCATTTCGATGCCCGTACTTTATGATTTTCTGCGCTTGATGTTATCATAATAAATTCTGTGGTTTCTTTTTAAAGCGAGTATTTCAAACATCGTTAAATGACGGTAAATTTTTTAGGGTTCAATGCCTACATTGAATGAAATTAAATCACAAAAATTATAAAGAATATCTTAAAGCAATATTTACTTTGCCAATTGCTCTGTAAACTGAGATACAAAACTTAATTGAAGTAAATTCTACAACAAAAAAAAAAAATATTTACTTGAATTAAATATTTTGTTCTTACAACTATCATCACTTTTCTTTCCCCCTAGTCTATATTCCAGTTGAGACCTGCTGAAAGCTTAAGAAAATCAATGGAAAAACGTTTGTTCTGTACTCAACAATATAATTAACGTTTTTTTCAATATTAAATACAGTGGTGGACATATCATTGAAACATACGAATGTTCGGAAGCTCAGAAGCTCTGAGACTAAATAAAATTGCCATAAAAAGGTTTCAGAAAAATCTGTGGTGCGTAGTGGACTTTAATCTATAGGTACCGCCACTCATGTATAAAATAAATACACACAACATAAGTGGTATGAGATCCTAGGTCGTAACCCTGACTGAGGGGCTGTAATGACCAATTATCTATGTATTTAGGTTTATTGATTTTAAAAATAAAACGAATAATTTAAAATCATTAACGAATATTTTAGTTATCCGACCACCACTGTACATTTTTGAAAAGTTAGGAATACTGACTGATGACTGTATGCCGGTAAATAATAATAACGTGTTGTAATATAATCGAATAAACTATCTATGAATCATATACCATATAAACGGCAACATTTACTTTACTATTGTAAGAAGACAAAACTTTCATTTCTAGGGTTTTTGCAATTCCGAACAGAATAATGCACTAAAGGAAATAAAAAAAGCTATTCTTTTTAAAAAACGTTATTGAAACTACAATTCAATACTAAAAGCCTTAATGATATGGGAATACATACATATGTAGATATGTACATCCATATAAAGCAATAATATAATAAAAACCAAAAAGGAGAGAAACCAAAAAGAGGAAAGATTATTACCGGATGTATTAGAAAATATACGAGAATAAAAATAATTTTTGTATCTTTATAAGGAAGATTCACAAAAGATTGTGAAAGTAGTGTGTAGGAAAACAAAGTCATATATAATATATCGTAATGCAGTTTAAAAGTGTAAACTGAATATAAGAGTATAAAATAAGTATTAGATTTCAAATCAATTATAATACCAAATACAATCTACTAATACACATAAAATTGAGTCTTCATAAAATCCAATGCAATTCTGTTCCTCCTGAAAAAGCAAGCCAGTAGAGCTCATGCCTATACACCACTGTAGTAAATTTATTTCTATCCAAACTGAAGAGGACGGAATATGCATACGAAATATAGCATCTAATTAGCACACTCATCTATAAGATCCTTTTCCAGTAACAAACAAAAATGAAATATTTTTTTCAAAATTTATTTAAGGTCAGTTAAATATTCTTTGGGGTATACTTAATCGATGTTTAAGTAAAGGAAACTTCAATAAAAGAATTTAACAAAACATGACACTTTTGAATTATAAAAGGAAACATTTAATTGGTCACGTAATTAGCACATCCACATTAAATGTGTGAAAAATCGTCATTTGGGCTCAATTCTTCTTTATATTTTATAGAGACCCTACTTCTCTTTTACAATCAATTATAAACTTCCAGGAAAACTTTCAAAAATTCTCTGTCATCATTCCATGCCACTGAAAACACTATCATTAGATCTTGAAGATTTTTAAGGGATTTGTTCAACTTGTGTTTTAAGATCGATCCATGGACTGGATTGGAGTTAGGGTTTTAAGCTGGCTGTTATATAACATCAACTTATTGATCCTCTAAATACTTTGTCTAATAGTGCAGGATGTTAGAGACGGAGGAGGAGAAACGATCCTCAAAATTATTTTTTGACACGTAGCGCAATCCTGCTAAGCTCACATGCCAAAGGAATTCAGTCCAAAGGAAGTTGGTAATAATCAGCCTAATCGTTGACAGCGATAGCATCGCCAACGTCGTTCTCATGGAAATATGGACTGATTACGTCGCCGGTCTAAAATCCACACCAAACGTTATCTTCTTCGGAATACATTTAACGCTCTTGAAACAGTGAACAGTTCTTACATAAATACCAACATAATTGGTCGTTACAACCCTTTAGGAAAGATTTCGACCTAGCTTCTCGCACTACTTATGTTGGGTGTGAGTGGCGGGACCTACAGTTTAAAGTCGACTGATGGCAATTTTATTTACTCTCAGAATTTTTACCAGAAATCTGTTGAGAGGAAGTCGCCGAGGAAATATTTTTTAATTTTTCATATTGCTAGACTACGGCGACTTCAGTTTTTACACAACGAATTACTTTACAGTGAAAACTATTGAAGTACAGGATTGGCCAGGATATTCCACAGTGAATGTTATAGTAAAAAATTTGTGGAGAATTTTATTTAAGTTTGCTTTCATCAAAATCCACCAATTTGATGACGGTTCTTTACTAAAAAGTGCAATGTTAGCTGATGTTTTGGGCTGTGTTTGGTGTAGTGCGTTTGGCAGTAATTACAGCTCCTATATAGCGTTGCACTAAATTTTTACAGCATTCTAACACTTCACTGCACACTTCTTCAAAGATTCTGAAAGAACAAGGAGCACCTATTTTGAGAGTTTTCCTGAGGTGTTCGATGGATTTAAAATCCAGCAGATGCCAATAAACCACTTGTTTTTTTTTTTTGTAATTTATTGGAATGTTTAGAGTCGGTTTAATGTTAGAAAACGCCGTCTATAATACGGATTTTTCTGTACTGGAGGACAGTTTAGTGGTCGAAATGTTTGTATAGGATTCAGCAGACATCGTACCAATTATTCTGTGGACTAAGTGCCTTAGCCGTTATGCAACCATATATCATCCTGGGTTCACCGCCAACATTTAAAGTAGATCTGACATATTTTGCTTGTAAAATTTTTCGTAGCACCACTCCTTGCCCTCTGAGTCCAGACAATTAATTTTGATTTCACCTAACTAAATAGCCTTCTGTAAGTCGTCCGAAGAATATGTCTAAACATCGTTAGATTGACTCCATATATATGTAATTCATTTATGTGAAGAATTAAATTAAATTGATTATGTAAGTATCATTTAACTTTTTACACATCATTCGAATGCTCTGCTTAGGCTTGCAAGAGTACACACATATGTATGTCTCCTAATTTGTTAAAAAAAAAGAAATTAATTCTGTATAGTGATTATAATCTGACTAATTGTGTGGGTACAAAAACATTTTTAATTCTCCTTATTTAAAATTTAAAATTAAATAATTAAAAAAAATAAAATTCTTTAACTACAAAAAAATTTTAATTTAATAGACATTTAAAGCTGGTTATTTCATGTTTCTGCTGATTATTTAAAAAAAAGGAATTTCAATATAAAACTCGAAAAAACTATGCCAACCATTTGGAAAATATTAGCATTTAAATAAATATATTTTTATTTGGATTAAATTTAGGATTTAATTTTAAATTCAATGAATTTATATTTGAAAATCAATGAAACAAAATTTATTATTTAAAAAAAAATTATTAATTTTACATTTTAATTAAGTAATAGGGTTAAACAAATATTTTAGAAATATACATATGTAAATGCTTTGCATTTAATACAGTATTTTTTAATTTAGTACTTAAAGACACCGTAACGATTAGCAATTAGATAAGTATTCAGATTTACGCTCAAGTTTATTTTGAGAAATCGCCGTAGCCTGGTAGGTAGTGTAATGGCTTATTATACGCAAACCAGTAGTTCAAACCTCAACTCAAATATCTCATACAAATCAAAATAATAAAAATGTTTCATTGGGGATGTCCTCTCAGCTGTCTTTTAGCAGAAACTCGGAGAGTAAATAAAAAAAAATTTCCTTTATTCTCACTCAAATATTTCTAGTTCGGAGTCAGCTTTAAACTGTAGGTTCCGCCACTCATGTGAGAAGCTAAATCGTAATCCTAACTAAAGGGTTGTAATGACAAATTCAGTAAGTTTATTTTAAAAGTGATCTGATGCTTTCAAATGTTGGTTTCACACAGGTTTCGGCTAGTTTTGTAAATAAATTAACCTCAAAAGAAAAATGAGGACCTTAAAAAAAATTATATTGTTTTGTACATATTTTGGAATAAAATAAAAAAAAAAAGTTTTAAGAGAAATGATCTTAAATTTAAAATACAACAACAACAACTATTATGACTTACTTTTACACACCACTTATGTTGGGTGTGTTTATTTTATACATGAGTGGCGGGACCTACAGTTTAAATTCAACATCGAATAACAGATTTTTGAGAAACTGTTAATGGTAATTTAATTTTACTCGCAAAGTTTTTTGCCAGAAATCTGCTGAGAGACATTCGCGAAGAAATATTATTTTCACATTTCGTTTTGTTAGAGATGTCTGAACTGGGGTTTGAATCGTGACCTCACGTCTAATAAGAAAACATACTACCTACTAGACTATGGCGACCATTAAATACCATTTACCAACAAATAAGCCATTGATTTTGAAAGGGCATTTGAAAGTTTTATCCGTGAATACATTTAGAACACACTCAGATTTTTTAAATATGTATGTATATATGTATGTATGTACATACTGTATCAGTGGATTTAAGCAATCTAATGACTATTTTTGATATTATTTTTGTGTGATTCAATTGCTCTGAATTAAATTTCCAATGATTTAAATTATTCTTAAAGTCTTAAATAATTTAAAAATTCTTCATTTAAATTAATATTTACTACCCTATTAAACATTAAATGTCCTATTAATTAACAAATTAATTATGCATATTCCCTGACAACTTTTTTTTTGCAATTAACACTTTATTTTATTAAAAAAATACAAAAATAACTCGTATAAATGAGTGCAAATTTAATAAAAAAATTTCATACCAAAAATTAAACAAGTAAAAAATGCTGCAGTGGGTCAACCACGACTATATATTGTTAACCTGCTTTAAATGATTTTTGTCAAAACAAAAATTGGTCATATGTTTTAGCCTAAAAGACAAGTATTTCTTACATACATGTATATACCAGTTATACCGGTAAGAACTGATCTTCAAGACACAAACATATGTTTCATCGTGTTGAAGGTGGCGAAGAAACGATAGAAAAACATTGTTGCATGGAATTGTTACTAGCGATGAAAAATGATTTTATTTTCAGAATTCCAAAAAAAAAATGAGGATTAATCCCGGACAACCATCAAAGCATTATATCGGGAGCTACTACGCCACCCGCCATTTTCACCAGACTTAGCTTCTTCTGGCTACTAATTGACTACGGCGACTTTAGGATGTATTGTATTGTTCCCCTGATATGGAAAACCTTGTCCAGAGTATAGTTTGTTAAAAAGTACTTTTTTCTTAAGCCATACCAGGTATCAATAATCATTTAAGGAAGTTCTTTTCCAAACTGCGATCTTTACTTTTATTAAGTAGTTTACATGATTAGATCAGATTATGATACCACTGTCATCATATTATGATACCACTTCCAGTAGTCAAATAGTGTGCAAATATAACATCCACGATAAAAAATTATTTCCGCAAATTCGCAAATCATTAAAAGTTAAATGACAATAAACAAAGAAATAAAAGTAAAAAGCAGTTTAATGCTATGCATATCAATAGATATGCAAATAATTAAATAATATGGCATTATATGAGCATCGTATAAGGAAAGGAAAAAACGCATGTACGAAATACATCAGTACCTATCCAGCATGAACAAACATTAGACTGCAAACATTTGTATACAAATGAAATGCCAACGTATATCTAAATACTGCAAGTGTTACGATTAAATATAAATTTTCCGAGTTTCCATCAAATAATTAAATTCGTTCATTCCCAGGGTAGCTTTCTAGGTTTTATTTTATATTTTTAGGCTCATCCAACAGGGACTTCCGAACATTGACTGTTTATGTAGTTATAGCTCCTAGTAGGCAACTCTCAACCATCCCAAGAGTCCAATGAATGTTAGAATTTTTCTCAAATCATATCGTTGAAGCTTCTGCGGAAGTCGTTATGCGGTATTCCCAGATCTTCAAACCGATGAAGTCGGGTTTGAAAGCTATTACATAAAAGGTGCAGTACCGATTCAATTTCTTCTGTATCTGCAATAATCCTGGTGGAGCAGACCGAGCTTTTCAGCGAAACTGCCAATAGCGCAGTGTTAAAATTCCTGTTAGATTGCAAACGGTTTTCTTTTCGAACTTATATAGTTCCTATTGTCCACTGCTGGACGCTGCCGTATTGAAATTCGGTAACCAGGTATGTTGGACCATCTAATCTTTGTTGAAATTTATGCTGCTTCTTCCAATTTGAAAATGTATTCATGTACAGGCGTATCTATCTTCTCTATCGTGTCTTCCCCAGACATTACCGATAACTTCTGTGTCATTTCATCCGCCTTTTCGTTTCCTGTCATGCCACAATGCACGGAATCCAGTAGAAGCGGGTGTTGTGTCGACGTATATGATGTAGCTAGTCTATGCATCTCCTGACGCCCTTTGATTTGATGACGTAGGAACTCAGTGCTTAGATTGCACCTTCTTCGTCCACACATTTAATCAATTTGGAAGGAGGTAGGGTCTTGGTTTCAATCATACTTACAGCTTGTTCAATATGTAATAAGGGTTACAAATTGTATTTAATTATCGGCCAGTCGTATTTCTGTCCGGGTTTGTTTATTATTAAGGCGATCACGCCGCTTGGTTATGGCTAATAAGCCGCAGTTTAAATGAGAATAAAAAATATTCTTTTTCAGCTAAAGAACCGTTTTGATCATCAATTTTATTCTGTTTTCATCAATCAAATTTACAGCTATTTATATTATTTTTTTCATATGACCTAATTTAGTTTTACTTAACTTAGAGTTTGGGTGGTCAGCATTTTCCTAATTTGCAGTTATTACATGCTGAAAATTTGTAAAATGCAATTTGATTCCTCGCGCCGTCACAATTTTTAAGTCATTAATAACACGGTGCGACAGTGAAAATACACCCGAGGAACTACGTAGTCCACGTTGTTCAGTTAGTTGAGTAGAACTCAAAAATTCCTTTTTTATATTTCTCGAACCCTCCAAACTTGTTTTATTTGAGAAAAACTGTTTTTTTAACTTTACGCACAAATTTCTAGACTACTTAAACATTTTTGACCCAATTTCCAAAATTTAAATCTTATTGGAAAGGGAAGAGATGTACCTTTAAAACGGTATACATACATCTATTATTCGACTTAATATTCTATGAGATTTGATGAGGCAAACTTGGAAAATTCGAATTTTTTTCATATTTTTTCAAGTTTGTCCATTCATAGTAGCAAACTTTAATAAAAAAAAAGATATAGGACAGGTGATAATATTCTTAAAGTCTGTTCTCTTGTGAAGAGATTGAGTCATCATTTGATAACGTTGGATAAAAATTACCGTAGTAATTATATAAATAGCATAACAGTCGTGTTATATTTTTTATAAATGTCATCCCATTAAAAATTCTTTTAGTTCAAGAATTTTCAGAATTTTTGATGGATCTTGATTGATTATCGGAAATGTGTCAATTTCACGTTTGAGCGACCACCAGAAGTTGGCCAATGTTTGCGCAAAGAGAAATAATAATATTTGCAAAAACACAATTATTAGCCGACTTCTGGAAGTCGTGCAAACGTGAAATTGACACATTTTGTGATAAACAATCAAGATCCATCAAAATTTTTTTTCCTTTGTTATTAATAATTATTATTATTCATTCAATTTGGACCTTGTTATTGTATGGTATGTGGTTGGAAGGTATCAAAAGAAAATTTGCTTTACCATGAAATTTTCCACATTCATTATGTGAGCGGGATTTTTTTGTGGTTTCACAAAATTAAAAAATCTGTGTATACATATTAAAAATTTCAAAAAAATGGTTCATTACCGCGATTTTTTTGTACGTAAGTAACTATTCATGCGCTTATTAGAATTAAGCAAAAATGGAAGTTAAAAACAATTTTGCAAATACAAACTTTAGTATGAACTAAAGATTCATAATTGTTATAGGTCTGGATAAATAAATGGACTGATGTACAAGCGAAATAAAGTCGCCTCTCATGTATTAAATTAATATACACAAATTAAGTGGTGTGAGAAGCTATGCCGTAATCCTGACCGAAGGACTGTAATGACCAATTACGTATGTTCTTCTGGTCTACTACGCAAAGATTAGAAAGAATACAACTAAAATTATTCCAATGAAGTAATTGGTTATAAATCGTTAAGCATTGGTTATAACCGTTACTTTTCCAAAGAACACTAGTTTTTCAAAGAACAGGATTTTCTCAATATTTTCCTTCTTTGTTAGATAATTTAATCATTAAATTTAAAATATTTCCTGTCGAGACATTTTTTTTTGGTTTGAAAAAAAATTTATTTGAGTCTAAATCCAGAGAACTGATGAGAGAGCAAGCTGTTGACAAATATATTAGATTTTGTCATTATTGAACAACCTTCACTTTTTAATTTTCTTATCTAAACACGTGGTAGTCTGACAACAATTGCTGTCAAACACTAAATAGCTCAGCTTGTACAAATATTGACAGAAATCAAATGACAAACACCAGGAAATGTATTCTCCTTTATGTTAAGAGGCCAACTGAACTTCGCAGGATTCCTTGACCATTTTTTCAAACTAAGGGAATAGATCGAGTATCTATCATGACCTGCTATTGTCGTCTTGTTGAAGTCGGATGTTCACAATTTACAGAACCCATCGAGGTGTGTTAGTGGCCTCTAGTCATTTTCTTTCCAATAAAATTGTAATGGAGAGGAAAAAATTTAAATCGTCTTTACCTAGAGGTTAGCTAAGTAACAGAGCAAGATTTCTGAGCAAAAAAACCTTCTCGATGAATTCGCCCAATGTAAATGATGTCGTAGGTCATGGGTTCATCAAATTAGCAAAATGCTTTGATCATGACTGGGATATACGTATACAAACAGTTCATTATCAAAAGCAGATGCAATCAATATTAGAAGATAGTTTGTTGTTTGGTTTGAGATCGTTTGAGACCTTGATGGTCAATGCCCATACTTGGTAAAATATAAGTGTAGTACTAATTGACTAATGCAAGTATAGCACTGACGAAATGCTTCAATTGTTTACATCGCTGTACGAGTAGCAAAAACTATTTTCATGTCGTTCCATATCAAAATTATTTTATGGTCTCGTCACTTATGTATAAAATTAACACACACAACTTAAGTGTTGTGAGAAGTTAGGTCGTAATCCTGACGGAAGGGTTGTAATGCCCAATTATATATGTATGTATGTATCTGACTGAAACCTCATCACAATTTTACTTTAATGTAATAATCGGTTTTTAGATATTAACAGAAATTAACACCGAAATAATATGAGTTTTCATTCTCTGCGGTGCTAAATATGATTACGTTCATGTTACGATCACTGAAAAATAACTGTGAGCTGTGATGTTGCTCTTCTTTTCAAGGCTCAGTTAATCAATTAATTTTCAAAACAATCCGAAAATATGTAATTGTCTTAATTAGTTTAAAATTTCAAATTAATATTACTTATGTCTTTCACTATATTTATGTCTTTCACACACTATGGTGTGAAACTGATTATAAGTTTTTCCATGGCGATTTTCTTTTAATGTTTTCCTTCTAAAATTTTAATCTATTTTGTTGTACATCTATTCTTAATGTTCATTATGGGCTGCCAGCATTGAATTCAATGAACAAGTATTTGTATTCACAAAACTTTACTCTCTGTACGCTTATAATTTACCCTTGATTCCATAATTTCAATTCTATACCCTTGCTTCTCTGCATACAATATTTAGTTTTTCTATCAAGTTAATCTCATCTACCACATGGAAAATAGTTTGTGGCATTAATGAGAAAAATTTCTAGTTTGTCTGGTTAAGGGCTTGGCTGTAATTTTTATTTCTATTTTTATATGCAAAACTAAATGAGCGAGCGTATTGCCTTTAATGCGAATGTTGAAGCATTTTTTTCTTTTCACTGGCGGAATTATAAAACTTTTCTAATGCTCAATTTCACTCGAATAAACGAAAAAAATTGGTGGTGAGCATAGAAAAGTAATTCCACTAACTTTATTTGATTGAGATCGCTTACAATTTAATGTTCACGAATTGAAGTTTTTTCCCACCCCTGGTTTATTTATATCAGAATATTTGCTGCAGTTGGAATGAAATATTAATAGGGGTTTCAGACGTTTAGTATATTTTGTGTGAAAGCATTTTGTTAAAGAAAATGTTAAGAAAATTTGTTGTCTTATAAATTTCTATGAAATGAGACTTTTCTTTAAATTCAACAATAAATATGTAAGTGTAATGTATTAAAACTTTTCGAAAAGCTTGTCGATGAATGTATTTATTATTGAGTTTCAAATTTAATATCTTCGTGTTATCAAGTCTCCCAAAAGCAATTTTACATAACCACTAATCATTCTCATCTTGCGATCATTATGACAAGAGAACGTTTGGCATTCTAATAGGAATTCTAATGGAACACTCCGCTATTGGCAGGTTTGATGACAAGCAAGTTGTGCCCCACCAGGATTACTGTGGAAGCTTCTATGATCTGGAGGAAATGGAATGCGAGTGCCCTGCACTTCAGGACAGGCGTTATCACACAATGGTCCATATGGGGCAGCGAATGAACTGGTCTGTGAACAGCAAGTTACCCCCTAACCTGACTTAACCCAATGATCATTATGAATGTAAATTGATGTCATTTACACCAATTTGAGAAAATTATTTGACAAGAATTTGTAATCGCCCTAGTATAGTAGGTAGTATGTTGGCTTATTAGAGGTGAGGCCACGGCTCAAACCGCAGGTCAGACAAAACGAAATATTATAAAATATTTCTTTGGAAATTACCTCCCAGAAAACCCCTGTCAAAAACTCTGAGAGTAAAAGCTGTCGTTTTGAGTCGATATTAAACTGGAAGTCCAGCCACTCTTGTGTAAAATTAACATACACACCATATGTGGTGTGTGAAGATGGGTCGTAATCCTGACTGAAGGGGTGTAATGATCAATTATGTATGTATTATCAAGAAATTTACAGATGAAAACATGATGTGGGTTGCTTTAAATCTTATTTAATGTTGTTAACAGTGTCATAGGTAGGAGAAATACGAGTTTCGTTCAAGGGTAATTAAATGGATCTGTCTCTGTAGTGTAATCAATCTCATGCATGGCTGCACAGTACTAGGTACGCTAGGTACGCTTCAAAGATGAGTCTTGGGCTTAACGCACGCAATTAGGAGTACTACTCAAATATTTTTAACCCATTAACGCCGAATGGGTAGAAAAATACCCAAAAAATTTTAGAATTTTTAAAAAATTCTATCTTGACCCAACTAAACGAGAGCCCAAACGTTTCTTTAAGAACGAATAAAGAAGACATAGAACGGTTTAAAAAAAATAGTGAGGCATGATATTCCCATATTCACGAATTTTTCAAAATCAAAATTTTGTAGAAAGAACTTCTGTGGAATATGTATGGACGTTATTCTCAGAAAAACCTTTAGATGCCATGTAATATAATATATCTTCTATCCGATAAAAATACTTTCACTTGAATTGGCCTACTTACCTAAGCTACAGGTGCGATTAAATGACATGGGTATAAAAATACCCACTTAGGCATTGGTATGAAATATTTTTCATAAAACTTTTAAAAATTAATTTCAAATAGAAATTTCAAATCATTTATTTTTCTCTATTTTTTTATATTTTTGGTAGTTCCGGCATGAAATTGTGCAAAAGAATCCCTTGGATGCACATTCAAACTATATTTTTCACAACCGTACACTGTTTTCCCACCACATTGCGCACAGCGTCAACGTTTTTCAATTTTATCAATCATGTGGTCAAATTTGTCAGTGTGTTTTGCTGTTTGCTGCGCATTTGTGACAACTTTTCTATCACGGCGTCGATTTTCACGAATTTTTACCAACACTTCAGCAACGCTAACCCAAAAATCGAGTTGGCTAATAGGTGGCAAACCTTTACATCCCCTGCACAAGCAGTGTAGTTTGCATGCGTTTATCAAAGCTGCGTCAATAGTGTTAGATAGTAATGGCCAATACCACATTTTTCCGCGGACTAGAATACAATAATTGTAGACGCCATTATCGAATAAATCAACCACACCCATTCGCTGATTATATGCAGGTATTATGTATGGTTGTTCAACGACAGCCATCATGCGATGTTTACGGTCATATCTTTTGGTTTTGCAAATCGGTTTCGCACCCAAAAAATTAGACATCACTGTTACCACCTTCAGAAAGATTTAAAATATACACATACATAGGTATAACATGATAATAAATATGTATACAGGTAATTACCGAATTATCGTTCCAGAGAACTGCGAGAATATTGTTGTTTGTCAAAGCAAAAATCTGATGAACCCCGAGGTTTCTTTTTCAGCAATTTTAATTATGGCTTGTCGAATGTAATTATATTGACTTGGATCTGAAATATTATGTAATAGTCGTAGTGGTATGAAGTGGGATGAAGGTATAACAATATCCTTGCGTAGAAGCCAACACCCATTATTTGTAGCCAAATGGCGACCATAATATGCGATCATCTGTTCATCCACAGAAAGACTATGAGAAAATATGCCAAATTGCATGAATATTCGCAATCGAGTTAGAGTACATTCTTATTTTGCCAGACTGGCTTACATAGTGTTAAAAGTTTTAGAACCATTCTTAACGCATTATTTTTCATGAAAATTAAAAAGGGTGGTATCTAGCATATATTGGAGCGGAATGACTAAGAACTTCTGTATGGTGTAACGTAATAGACCTGAGTTTCTAACTTATAAATAAATACCTTCAGACAAAATGAGCACCCAAAAGTACCCACATTATTTGCTGTTATAAACTCTGTGTCTCAAAAATTGGAAAAAATGCGTGACACATATCCTGCAAACAAAAAAGCCAGATTTATGAACATTTTGGAAATAAAGAACGAAATTTGTGATTGACCTTTCAACCTTTCGCCCTGTTTAGAAGTAGTTGTAAAGTGTGAATTTATTGTAAGAAAAAATTGTATGAAATTCCGCTTTTACAAAATTGTAGTAATCGTTCGGCTTAGAAAAAGAAAAATAGTTTCTAAAGGACCTAAAGTATGTGGTCTTCCAACAGGGATCCCTTAACTTTGATAGTGCAAATATTTAGTTTTTTGCAAAATTACTGTTGACAGATAGCCTTCAACACACTAAAACGGGTATTCTGTTCTAAGAGCGCAGCTCGTGCTTCGCTAATTTTACGATCATCATAATCTTCTTAACGGGAGACTATTCGCCATGTGGTGAATAAATTCCAGTTCACTGGTAAATAGTAAGGGATCGACCAACATCCATACGAAACACAAGATCTGAATGAGAATGTGAGCGGCCTTTCACAAGCATAACTTGACGAGTTTTTCGTCGATCCATTTTTCTTTTGACAGGTTTTCCTACCTCTAGAGAAGTCGGCGTAGTCTAGTAGGAAGTGTGTTCGTTTATTATACGTGAGGCCACGGTTCAAAGACCAGCTCAGACATCTCCAACAAAACGAAATATGAAGAAATATTTTTCCGGCGACTTCCTCTCAGCAGATTTCTAGCAAATACTCTGAGAGTAAATAAAAATTACCATGTAAAGTTTCGCAAAAATTTATCGTTCTGAGTCGCCTTTAAACTGTAGGTCCAGCCGCTCATGTGTACAATTAACATACTCAACCAGAATGATCTGTCGGACTAGGTCATAATCCTGATTGAAGGTTGTAATGACCAATTGTTTTATGTATGTATCTCTAAGAAGTAGACAGAATAAACCTAATCATGTGTGTCTGATTAAAATCTGACGGTATAAAGGTTAACCACTTAAAATCTTTTCTTTTACTTCAGCTGAAAGTAATATCTGTACCAAACAAAAAGTGTTCCTACGAAGAGAGTCAAAAGTTTATTTTAGTTTCACTCTTTTTCATGTAAAATTATATTGTGTGCTGGTAGAAAAAAAGTACAAAGAAAATCGCAAAGCAATTGAGTAGAAAAGTTGATGTTTTAGTTTTAGTTTTAAAATACGCAGCATTTAAGTGTGAAAACGTGTTGCCATAAGAATTTCACGAAAAAATTTTGGCATATTTTTTGATTTATAACTTCCACTGTGATTGAAGAAATACTGACCGTTACTTTGATTTCGTTAACCATCTCTCTGAGTAAACATGCGTAATGATTGAATTTATGTACTTAGAAAGTTTATTTCTGTTAATAAGGGATCCGAAAAAACATCCCGCAAAAGAAAAGTCGATGTCTTCAATACATGTATATCCGCTTCGTCGCTTCGGATCAAAACCAGTTGTCAAAACGCCCTCAGAAAGTGAACCTTACCCAACTATTGCATCCGCCATCTCGTTACCAGGCATACAGCTACGCCCCGGAATCCAGCGTTAACGAATCCAATATAATCCAAATGTTGTTATAGATTCCTCACGAACAAGTCGTTATTTACACCATATCGAAACAATGGCCGTGAGGGCAGCCTGACTGTCAACGAAGATCATAAGAGATTTCGAATTTGAAGCGGGCACATTAGCTACAGCCTCGAAAGCAAAAAATAGGAAAATACTGGTTTCAAGACATTTACAGTTTCTAGAGTACCTGGCAGAAACGTACAAAGTTTTTAAAGAGTTTCAAAAAATAAATATGTTTGTCTTTCATATTGAAAAACACATCGTGTGTAAACTATTGAGACGTATGGTAAAATGAACTTTTTCCTTAATTACGGCTGTTTTAACGCATTCGTATAAATCGGGGTAGTTTTTGTAATCTTTTACCATTTGCGGTATAGATTTGCTGTGTAGATAATAGGATTTCTTTTCGCATGCAGAGCGCAAGGGTAAATGAAATATAGGACAATAACAGGAAACGGTATCAAGACTTCTTCTTGGCACCAGGTATAGAGCGATGCGCGTTATATGGGTATATGGTTATATGGGTATCTAGTCCTCAAGAAGTGATCGCAAATGAGAAAGCAAATATTCTGGCCAATAGAGACATAGCATTATATAGCATGTGCTTGGATAGCTTTCAGTGCATTGAAGACCAAGCTGAAAAAGTAGGTGGCAACGATACATACACTATAGCGGAAAAAAGACACAGTGTATTAGAACTAAATAAATGCGGAACACTACGCCTTACATGCACACTTAAATTGACAAGGTGTGCAGACACTAATGAATGCTGAAAATGAAATACTTTTTATGTCATTGCTCAGGTTTTGTAACCTCAAGGTCCCAATATTTTATAAAAGATGCTGTACAATGGTTCAACCCAGTGGCTGAGACATCGCCAACAAAACGCAATATGAACAAATATTTCTTTGGCGACTTTCTGTCAGCAGTCTTCTGACAAAAACTCTGAGAGTTAATTAAATTGCCTTGAGAAGTTTCTTAAACTCTGGAGTCGACTTTACAGTGCAATTCGTGGCACTCGTGGTTAAAATTAGCACATACACAACATAAATGGTGTGAGAGACTAGGTTGTTCACTTGATTGAAAAGTTGATAAATTTATTGTTATTTTAAGTGTACATACGTATAAAAGCAAATGCGCGTTACTCGACAGAAACAGAATTGCTAGCGTTTGTTTAAATTTGACTAGAAAAATTCGTGCTGCATTGCATTCGCACTGATTGTATGTAAAGTATTTAAAATGCAAAGTGATTGAAATTATTTATTCACAAAAACTGTCTTGTTTAGCTCTTTAGAGAATAGATTGTAGAATTTTATTGAAACTAAAATAAATTGCTGAGTATAAGTTTAAAAAGAAATCATTATAATAAAAGTTCTTAATACACTTCTTTCCAAACGCATCAAAATATTGTAGCTTGTTTAGCGCTCTGCATAGATAAAAAAAATTTCCTTGTTGCCATTAAGATTAAACAGTAATTTTTTTTTCAAAAAATTTTGATTTGATTTGTTTTTAAGAACAGCTGCTGTGACTGTCATAAGCACCCTGCCAACAAACATTTGCTTCCAGTTACAGTTTAATAAATGTTTAAAACCTTTGCCAGTGAATGCACAGAATACATACCATATTTTAGAAATGTTTGCTTAATGTTTCGAAGTTTAATTTTTGGTTGAAAGTAAAGCAATATTTGTTATGATAAAAGAAACAAAAAATGCCAGACGACATAACTTTTTTCGTTTGGTGATTTGTTATAACATTTTTTTAAAAATTATCCCCACATACATATTTCATACCAAAAAGACAAAATTCAATTTGATTAAAAGTTGTACTTGTACTTCGACTGTCGCTTACACTTTGATTAGTTGTACTGTGTGGCTTCATTTTGTTTTCATTGTTTTTTTTTTTTAATAACAAAAATTTATCAAACAATTAGCCAATTCACACGACACTTTGTATCGTGTATGTTGTATTGAATACACGTTTTGTTTGTGAACGCTCAATGCTATACTGTATTGTGTATTTCATATTTCAAACGTTAAAAAGCGATAAAAATAAGAAGACCAGTATACATAGTATTCATAATTTGATTTTCATGCAACAAATAGAAAAATATTACGGAAAAAAAGTAGATTAATTAATTATTTGTGGAACAATATAATTTTGAAATAATAATTGTTGACTCAAGTTACGTAGAAAATATCTTGTATTTTTATTATTCTTCTTGATTACTTGCATTTGCATAAACTGATAGCACGAAGCCAATACAACTTTTAAAAACATATGAAAAAAATGTGTGTAAGTGTATCGGATTTTTATATGAAAATAATCAGCAACAAGCATACACTGTTGTATATTTATTTAACAATACACTCAATACAACGATACAAGGGCTTGTGTGAATTGCCCGAATGTTTTACGACGGCAAGTGACTAAATCAAATGAAAGCTGATAAGATTATTAAAAAAGTTTTCTTCATTTAAAAAATACAATAAATGGCATGAACAATTTTGTAAGGTGAACACTCTCCTACAACTACATAATCTGTTTGTGGCAATGACATGCAATTGTTAAAGTCGACTTAACCAAAGTTTCAGACATTTTTGCAGAAATGTTTAGAATATAAAATGATTTACTTGTGCGAAAAATTAAAAAATTAACTTCAAAGTAAGTTGTCCCCGCGAGCTTTTTTAAATTTTGTAAAAATTAAATTGTGTAAAATTCTGTTATTCGTTATAAAAAAAAATTCTATATCACTAATCTTTTTTTTAACAATGAGAACAAGAAAACTATCAGAATAAGAAACATTTATAAGTTTTGAATATGACAGCCATGGCCTCATCAGTTTTAGTTTCCAGGATATCACCTGAAGAAGACAGAGCGCATAAAGATATCTGATGTATATACAGTGCAGAGCAAAATTATATGTACTTCAATATATTTTAACAAAAAAAGTTCCGACAGGCTTAATACTCTTGCACAAAGTCCCGTTTTATCTTCAAGAGAGTATTTAGGAGATCATTTGAAAGAACGGTTACGTAATCGCTAAACCTCATACAATAGTCAACCGAAAAACTTTCTCATGGTGCCACCAAAAAACATCAAACAAAACTTGTACATTCAATTTCAAATGGGTTAAATGGAGTGCTTGACCTTAAGGGATATTCTACTAAATACAAATGATAACATTTTCATATATTAGGTCTTTGAATTTTAAATTTACTCAGGGTTCTCCTTGGGGGTACCTATGGAGTCATCTGAAACTTGTCCTTATTTTTCTCTTGTTTTATGAAAAACATTAAAAAATTGTTTGTTTTATAATAAAACCGAAATAAATTAATAAAATAAATATATAAACTATATATTTTTATACAAACTTTTGGCAAAATTCATAATTACTGTATATATACGAGGCCCACCATTAGTTTGATGCCAATATGAATATGAGAAGATGAATACAGAGAAGACTGCCAAACACTTTACGATTTATCATCGTCATGCTTTGGTGCATTAGGAAAGAAAATATTCACAAGGAGACTAGACTAGAGAAGAAACTACGCCCTGAAGTTATCATCTCATCCAAACATTTCGAGGTTCGTGTGTTAATTTTATATATGAGTGTTAGAACCTACAGTTTAAAGCCGACTGCATACGACAGATTTGTAAGGAACTTTTCAGTAATTTTATTTACCTTCAGATTTTTTGCCAGAAATCTGCTAAGAGGTAGTCACCGCAGAAATATTTTTCATACAGTGCACGCACGCTAATGTGAACACCGCATTATGTGAACACCGCTTAATGTGAACAGTTTTTTCGTTCATTGGCTACTCTAAAAGATGAAAAAATGTAAAAAGCTCTATAATTTGAACAAAATTTTTTTTAATTTGAAACGTTAGATACTGTGAAGAGAGTTTGTAAAGATTAAATTATAAATTTAAATTATAAAAAATTCATAAATAATGATTTTTGTTTAAAATATGGTAAAATTCTGTTAAAATTTTCGGTATTCGGAAATGTGAACAATTCGCCAAAGTGAACAACGCCAGTTTTAATTAGTTCACATTAGCGCGCGTGCACTGTATTTCCTTTTGTTCAAGATGTCTAAGCTAGGAGTTGAACCACGGCCTCACGTCTAGTAAGCCAACACATTACCTACAAGGCTACGACAACTTCAAGAAAACATGTCCGACCACTAACTATGGTTTGGCAATTCTTTACGCTATCTTACAATATTGAATCTGTAGAGAATCGGAATGCTAAAAGCGTGAATATCACTCTTTTTGTACTTTACTTATGTATAAATATGTCATAAAATGTTTTAAAACTCAATTTCGTTTTATATAAAAAGAGTAGCGCAGCTAGTCGGGTTTTAATTTTGTATCGAATTGAAGTTTTAAAATCATTTACGCAATGGTCTTTCATACAGATTTATTACTGCGTAATTATTCTGAAAATATTTTTATTTTAAATTGTTCCTTTAATTATCTCGTTTGGTCAATGCGAAATATAATCTTCTTTGAAAAGGCAGAATATAAAAATCACTTAATAATAACGAAAATATTTAAATTTATTTTATTTTCACTTTAATTATGTAAAATTTTATTACATTTATTATAGAAATTATTGTAGAATTTTGCAATAACAAAGTGTAGTTTTAAATTAAATGTATACAACTGGAATTTATTGTTTGTAATCAATAAACAACATGAAGTTAATTCAGTAATTTGTTCTCTAAGTTAAATCCTAAAAGGTTGTCAAATCAACAAGTTAACTATTTAAGTGCCGTAATTGATTTAGTATGTAAGCGTTAAACATCATTTTCAATTTCAAATTGAATTTGAAACAATTCAATCGTGTTACCATTATAGCCAAATTAACTGATCAGGGGAAATCTTGAAATACAGCTTAGAAATGTAATGATTAACTACTGGACTAATCTTAAACAAATTTGATAGAGATTGAATGCCAATGATATTGGACTCAGAAGGTATCAGAAGGTATTGTGTTCAACAACATTCACCGCTATAGAATCAAATCATCAAACCATTCCATGTTGACTCATAAACTTCCTCATTGTGGTTTCTAGTTAAACTGAGGCGAGTTGTGAGAGGTAATTGTATCTGTTTACCTTGTTAGGGTGGCTGCAAACGGGTATTTGTTCTTCTGAACTTTTGACAGTTGATAACGATCATATTGTTGAAACTACATCTGTCATAGTAATTGTCATTTTCTCAGTCTATTTGGCCTAATTAATGTATTTCATGAAAATGTGTGTTAGAATTTGACCCAAGTTTTTATCCTGTTTTTCTAAGAGGTTCTATGAATGGAAGAAACCAAATTGTCAAATCTTGAACGAGACCAATCCACTTGAGATCCAAGAGCGTACAATGCATCTCTAAAAAGCCAGTCTTAAGTACGATTTTCGGATGGCAACGTCAACGTATTATATTCTTTAGAAAACGACGTTGGCCACACCGTCACTGTCAACGACGGTGGCCTGAATTGGACGATCTGCACTCTAACGAGATGTAATTTCAACAGGACAGTAGTACGTGCTACATACCTTATGTCACAAGGGCATAGTCTTTACACGTCGAGATGATATGGACTGTCTACCGAGATCGTGGTATTTGACCCTGTTAAACTTTTTCGTGGGGGGGCTTTCCCAATTTGTTGGTCACAAAGCCACAAACCACAGCAGTCATCAAAGCGAACATAACCATGGCATCGGTAGAATTCAGCTTGATTTGTTTTCTAGAGTTATAGAAAATAATACAAACATAGTGGCATCAATAGGTTTTCAAAACGATAAAAATTTTCAATGATATCGCCCACACACTTTTTTTTATTTAATTTTGAAGACAGGAAAAGCTTAATCTCTAACATATGCGACACATATACAGTCAATCTGTTGGTTTAGATGGCAGGCTTAGGGCAGAGTAGTAGGCTAATTATCTGCTTATCTGCAAAACTCATGAAACCGATGTAGAAATCTACAACAACGACTTTTAGCATTAAGAAATAACCTAGCATTCTAGCACAACTCTATAAGCAACTAAATGCCAACCGCCCATTGATTTTGGAGATATATAACATCTGGTTGTCTCACATTAGTAAAATTCATATCGCTTCCCATTCAAGCGATATTGAATTACTGCTAAGAATACAGAAATGGCATTTATATAGATTTTTCAAATGGTTATACCCCAACGAATGCTTCATGGGCAATAATTAAAAGCAACCATGGTACCATACAAATTATGAGGAATGATTATAATGCTCATACTGGGAGCCCACGCACTTGGTCTCAGAACCCAAATTGGCGAAGTTTTTCTTAGTATGTGTGCCGAACAACTTGGTGTAAGTGAATCATTTTGCCTCTGCAGAAGGATACACAAAGCAACTTTTGTATTGCCGAACAAATTAAGAGAGAATTAAACAGACCACGTAACGAGGATCATCACTTGAAGAAATAGCAAGTGACGAGCAGCTATTATTCATAGAAATACAGTTGAAATTTGCAGCCATTTGGAATTCTGACTGTTTGTGACCCATCGACAGAAATTAAAGCATAGGGAAGTTTACGCTGTTTGCTCCGGAGCGTTGTAATGTACCTATAGTACTCAGAGAACAGAAGAGGTAGAATCAATACTTTTGGAACCATTCTAGAATATTCAAAAGAAGTAAATTTCAGTATTGATACCTGAAGGGTAACTGAGCTACGCAATAATGAAAAAATGATTATAAGCGTACTGCTGTATCAGCAAGAAAGCACAAATTACAGTGGATGCCACCAAATCGATAATATGCACAGGGCTTTTACTAAACCCACTCACAGTGTCCAAACCATGACATTGACTGTATATGTGAATAATGAGAGGATGATGCACATTTGCCTCAACATGTTACACTAAGCAGAAGAACGCATTATCAATCAACCTCCTTATAGGAAGCTAGTCTACATTTGTCAATTGGATTGCAGCGTAGTTGTTAAAATGCAAATCAGTATATTTTTTTGCTGAACGATGGTCGATAATTTTATTGTAAATGAATCAAAAAATATAGACCTCAGAGACCAACAACTGGAGCGCTATTTCTCTACTCTAAAAAATAAAGAAAGAAATGTACTTATTGAGTCACATCCTTTACTCCACATGTAATTCCTCTTGATATCCTTAGTATAACGTTATTGTTGTGTATTCTTCACAAGTTCTTTATTGAATAATCAAAATAAATTATTGTATTTTATATACATAAAACAAAGGTAACATTGATTTAAAATGTCTGAATTTTAACAAGTATAAATACAACAAGTACACTACAGTTATGATAAACTTTTCTTTCTGTAGCTGAAGAGCTTTTTCAATTTTTCAATCTTAAATATATAAAAGTCTTGCTTTATGACGGTAGACCAAATGCTGTTCATAAATTTGTCGACATTAAAGAACAATTTGGCTATTATTGCAGGGATGCACGTATGTGCGTGACTGTCTCGACTGTGTTACATATTATAAAAACATAGCATGGTTGGCTTTTTCAGCGTGTATTTTATCATTGTCCCCCTATAATAAATGTCGTAATTAATTATCCTTAACATTGTTTTACAAGCATTTGTTTGCACCAGCTGTCTTCCATGACTGAATATGAGCACAATGTTTGCTCAATTTTTTTTTCTATGGCGTTAGATATAAAATACTTAGTTTTGTTTGTGTTTGCTCAGTATACATGGGGTATTACAAAGAAAATCATAATTTTTTTACATTAGAAGGATGCAGTAACTCACAGTATATATGTATATGTAAGTGTAATTGGATCACATATAATTTTTTTGTGGTAATAAAAGATTTTTTAAAGTTCGGGTAGTGCATAGTTCAGTATTACAAGAGCGAAATTTAAAGATTATTAACAGCCAAAAACAAAAACTTCCACACTTAGCTAAGTGTACTCCCAAATGAGGGTAACACCTAAACCTATAAACCATTGGCGCACACGATAAATAAATTTCAAAAGCTGGAATTGCAATAAGTCAGAACTTATGACAATATTGCCCGAAAACAATCGTAGCCGAATGGTCGTAAGCAGAGTTAAAGTGTAACCTTTCTAAATTGATATTCATCAAGGGTTTACTGCATACTTGATGCTATTAGCAAGAGCTTATCTACTATTTTCAGTGCATCAGCGATCTTGCAAACAATTCAGATGAGTACTGTCCAGATGGCCAGTCTAAATGCAAAGATAACATCAGCCTATACATATCGATAGAATATTAGTTGTTGTGTTCTTATCTATCCACCTCATAGTCCGAACAGCAAATGATTGCTAACTGTTTATGTATAGACTTAACCTAGCTGCGCTACCCTTAACAAAAGCTTCTGAACATTGTTTGTCTAAGTTTCCTTCTAATGGGAAGGTAAAAGGCTCCTCTTATTGGAAGAGCTCCCACAGCATTTAGCCCTATTATGTTGCTACATTCACCCAGGAATCAAACATCCCGTGGAGAAAACCAAACCGCATCCAAAATAAATTTTGCTGGTGCAGCAATCTTTATATAACAGAGCTCGGTCATAGGTGATAAAAAGTGAGAGGTCGAAAAACCTCCGTCTCTTTATGACAAAGAAGGACGCTGACACATGAGGTGAAACACAGTCTCTTTCTCCTCCTCAGATCTACATTTTCAGTAGAAGTCATTTGATCAAATACTAAGTCTTTCAACATGTCTACCAAAAAGATAGTGGTCCGTAAGAAATGTTTAATTTTCCATGATTTCAGCGCATAAATCGCACTTGACCGATGACACTGATAATGTTGGCTTTGAGGTCGTTTTTCGATCAATACATGTTTCAATTTGTTGTTGGTAGTAATCAGACTTTAGGAGCTCGTGCTACATCACACCTTTCAGGTCCCACCAGACACACACCATTGTCTTATTGCCTTCTTCTTAAATAATCTAGAAATTTCAGCCTAAGTTGATGGTTGTCCCGAATTAATGAATGATTTTATCAATTTAGGATTCTGAAAACAAATCCATTTCTCATTGCCAGTAAAACTTCGATGTAACTCTGATTTTCTAACGTAGTTTTTAACCAAAATTTCAAAAGTAGCTTTTAGGTTTTCCATATGTGTTGTTCAATTCACGTGGCAGCCATTTTCTAGAGTTTTGTGGTTCAATTCACAGGGCAGCCATTTTTTAGACTTTTGGATCTTTCCCATAGCTTTTAAACATTCAGAAATTATTATTTAATGCAAGAAAAATTTAAATATCCTCCGGAAGAAAACTTTTTTGTAACAGTGTTCTTAAAGTGCTTGCAGCCACCTCTAAAATTGTTATTTTATAAATAACTTAAATGCCATTTAAACAATAAATTCTTGTAGAAATTTTGTCGATAAATATCAGTATAGCTCCTTAAATTATGACATTCTCTGAGATCATCTGTTTTCGGTGGCTTTAAAAAAATAAAATTTTAAATCGGAAAATCTAAGGATATTTCATCAAAAATGAACAACTAATAAATTTGAATGTTTTATATTGAGCTCTGTGAATAAATATTAAATTCTAGCTGCACAAAAATGCTTCGTCTCAGGCTACTATTTCCTGCGGTCTACTATTCTTCCTCATCATTACAACTTCTGCAAAAGGTATAGTGCCCAACCTATCTAGGTCCAATATCCATATGACTGTTAGGTTAAATGCAAATATTATTCTGCATATACTCACAGCGTGATAGATTCTGATCTTTTTACAATAGAAGTCCATCTTTTCATTTTCCTTTGTCTGAGGTATTTTTTTTTTTATAGCTTTACGAGCTAAAGGTTGGGAATCTTCGAAAGACATTGGTAGGCCGGTCTACCAATGTGCACGATTCGCCGCAAGACTTACTCTCGGCTTGCTAAACGCATACGTACTAAACCCAACCAAGTTTGTCACACTTCCATTAAGTCGCCCGCCCCCGGGACCACAATCAAGTATTACATCGGGGGAGGTAAAGATTCAGCTAGTGCTGCTATCCATTTCTGCTGTTCCTGCTCTCTCTAATATTCTCTGTTGTATCAGAACTTCCTTCGCGAAGAAACATACCGCGCTCCAGTTTTCGCTAGATATTAGCATCAGGTTAACCACGTTATCGGGGGTCATCTGGGATTCAATCGTCCTCTCCAAGAAATTTCGTTGGTATTCGTAGCGCGGGCACGTAAAGAATACATGCTCCGCTGTTTCGCCCGTGTTATGACATGATGGACACGCTTTATCCACATCGTTCCCATACTTATAGAAGTATGACCTATGGCATCCGTGGCCCGTCAAGAACTGAGTGAGGTAAAAATGTACCTGGCCATGTCTCCTTCTAGTCCATTCTTCTATGTTTGGTATCAACCGGTAAGACCATCTTCCCTTTGTGGAAGAAGTCCAATCGCGCTGCTACTTATACATCACATCAACATCCACCCGATCAGGGCGCACTAGTCCCGTTCTTCTACTTGTCAAATGATTTTTCTTCTCTACATCTACTAATAATCGAAGCGGCATCATCCCCGCAATCACCAAGGCTGCATCCGTAGATACTGTGCGGAAGGCAGAAATTACTCGGAGGGCAGATCTCCTGTAGGCGGCATCCACTCCTATCCTATATGTCTTCTTATCCACGGCCTCGGCCCATATGGGAGCTGCATATAGAGCAATCGATCTAACCACTCTCATCAGCAATTGCCTCTTCTCCTGTGTCGGACCTCCCAAGTTAGGCATTAACCCCGCGAGTGAACCTGTTGTTGCCGCGCACTTCCTACTAATATACGCCAGGTGTTTCTTGAATGAGAGCCTGTTGTCAATCATAACTCCTAAGTACTTGATAGACTGCTTCGATGTTATCCTTTGTTCGCCGACAGTTATGGTGATGTGTTCTATTTTCTTCCTACTGCTTACCAATACGACATCCGTTTTATGATCAGCAAGTTTCAGACCTATACTCGCGATCCAGCTTCTAAATTTGGCAACCGCTGTATTGCACGTTCGTTCCAATTCGTCAAGGTGCTTACCCCTCACAGTGAGGGCAATATCGTCCACAAATCCGAATATTAGTGCGCCCGTCGGAAGCCGAAGCCTCAGTACACCATCACACATGGTGTTCCATAGTATTGGGCCCAGGCACCGAACCCTGTGGTGCACCTGCTGTTACAGCGTAAGACTTTCTGCCCTCGTCAGTGTCATACAAAAGTACTCTATCCTTAAAGTAGTCCATTATAATTTCCATCAAATATCCAGGTACGCCCCTCTCATCGAGTGCAGCCAGGGTGGCATCCCAATCTGCCGAATTGAATGCGATTTTGACGTCCAGAGTGATGATTGCGCAATACTCCTTGTCACCACCAAACCAGCGGTCCCCACTGATAGCCTCTTTCGCTACGGTTATGACCGCCTCCATTGCATCCAGCGGAGCGACCTCTCCGGAAGCCAAAAGGCGATCCGGCAAGCCATCTCTCTCCAATATCATTTCCAGTCTTCTACATATTATTTTCTCCAGCAGTTTACCTACGGTATCAATCATACAAAGTGGGCGGTAACCTTTGGATCATGCGCGCCGTTGCCCTTCGGTATGAGTACCAACCTCTGTCTCTTCCATATCCTAGGGAATTTTCTCTCTTGGATGCATGTACCAAAAACCTTCCTAAACACATCAACGTTGTTCTCTATAGCCACCTTAAGTGAAATGTTCGGGATCCCATCAATCCCCGGCGCTTTCCTGAGTTTCATCTCCTTCCAGACTGTATCGAATTCCTGGCCGCTGATCTCAGGAATGTCCTAGTGAGACCTACTGTCTCGAACAGCATGTGTGATCTCGGCCCTCTTCGGAAAGAGGCCTTCAACAATTGACAGCAGTTTTTCCGCATTTTCCGTAGCCGGTGATCGAAAGCAGCTCAGCTTCCTCATTACCACCTTATATCCCGTACCCCAGGGATTTTCGAGGTATGTGTCTGAGGTATGTGTAAGATCAATTGTTTACACCTGTGAAGAGGAAAGTCCATCCCACAATTCGACTTTGTACAATTAAATTTAGTTAAAGGACTCTTTAAACCTATTCTATGGCATAGTCGACCCTTTCATCTACATAAGTTTCGCAATCACAGAAAAGGCCAAAATTTTTAAGACAATTTTTACGGAGTAAGTATCGAACGATATGAATAAAATCTATTTATATTGAAATCAATTTGTTATTTGGGGACATTTCGGACCACGGATGGGCGTTTCTTACTCTTCTTTACAAAACTAAAGAAAAGCTTTATCGAAACGATAGAATTCGCTGTAGCCTAGGTAATGTGCGTTGAACCGTGTTTCAAACACTAGCGCTAACATCTCGAACGAAATATGAAAAAAATATTTCTTTCGGCGACTTCCTCTCAGTAAAAGTAAATCAAAATGCCGACAATAGCTTCTCAAAAATGTGTCGTTATAATCCTGACTAAATAGGGAATATAATGACCAAAAAAAAAAATTTGTGGTTCCAAAGTCGATTTCAACAGTGAATAGTAAGAGTAAGAAACGGCTTTTTGTTGATGCATGTTTGTTGTAAAATTTTCAAATTTGATATGCAATTAGTCATCTCTAACAGGCCTAAAATTAAATAATTAGAAAATACATTCTGCTTGAAATCTTGCAAACATTTTTGGCGAAATTTTCAGCCAATTTTTGTCTGACCTCATAAAAGCAATGGTTTTTTCAAGGTGGTGTAGGTCTATCGTAAAAATTGCATTTGTTAAGAAAATATATTCATGGCCACGTAAGTTTCCAGTGAATATAAATGCAGCGACTTAACCCTCTTACCGGCGTCACAAAGCATTTTTTTCTTTAAAAATAGTTAAGTTAAAGTTAATTAGTCCAGTATATCATTATGATTTATCAGAGTTCATTTTGGTTAGAACAGTGTTTATAAAAATTAAATTAACAGCCAAAAAAGTTTACCAGAAATCTTAAAAAAAGCTTATGGCTGTAAAGTATGGCATGTCTATAAGGATACTTAAGAGTTGTAAAAATAGGCTGTAGGTTATATATAACTTACAAATTAGATTGAAATAAGTTGAAATAAAACACTT
This sequence comes from Sarcophaga caerulescens, assembly GCA_927399465.1. Classification (NCBI taxonomy): domain Eukaryota; kingdom Metazoa; phylum Arthropoda; class Insecta; order Diptera; family Sarcophagidae; genus Sarcophaga; species Sarcophaga caerulescens. The sequence goes on from OV656873.1 coordinate 69,128,142, forward strand.
TCATTTTCAATTGTTGTAATTATAATGCCTAGTCAACAGTGTTTCCCATTTTTGTCTAGACTGTAAATAACTATTTTTAGCAGAAAATCTTATTACTTTACATTCATTTAAAGTAGTTTGTTCTACTAAAAGTTAAATTTAAACTAAATGAAAGGATTTCAGCACGTGTCATACTGCTTGTCGTTATATTTGCTGCATATATGATGAAAAGCCAAGGGGCTTGAGAAGGAAAGCGGTAGCTACTATAGCAGTTTTAGCATCGAAACAAATACAAGGGGATATAGCTCAGTGGTAGAGCATTCGACTGCAGATCGAGAGGTCCCCGGTTCAAACCCGGGTGTCCCCTGTAAATAAAGTTTATTTTTTATCCTTTTTTTAATTGCATTAACTATGAAATCTTGAAGAGGCAAAGAATATTCAAATTTAGGTTAATTATGTGTTGTAACTTTTATAAAAATGTTCATGCCTCATGAGAAATACAGATGTGTGTTTGTTTTATTTCATACCCTGTAATGTAAATATAAAAAAAACTCATTTCAATTTATTTACAAACTACACAATATAAATTCTAATATTTGCTTATTATGCATGAATTACCGTTACAGTACAAAATTTTCAAATTAATTTATTTATTACACTCAGTTTTTTTAATTTAAAATAAATGTAAATAATGGTCTATGCAATGAAATTATATCAGTAACATAAAATGAAAAGCTAAAAGAGCATACGCAAATTAACAGACAGTGATATGAAAAATTATAAGCACAACAATATAACACTTAGGGCCATTATTACAGCTTCCCGTTAAACTTGGGTTTAGTTAAAGGTACCTTTAGCTAAAGGGAACTGTAAAGTTACCTTGAACTTATTTTCGTTATTACAACTTACAGATAAAATTTTTTCAAAAATATGGCAGTGCCGGAGCAATGTCGATAACACTGCTCAATTAAACAAGTTTTTTTTTAAACGCAGTGGCAACGACAGGCTTCGTTTTTTTGTTGTATGTACTCATTTTGTTTATATTTGAAGTTGCCATATTGAAAATAATACATAATATGGCAAGTTCAAACATAAATTTAACTTTAAAAGTTAACGGTAGGATGATCCTCCCTTTAGCTTAACGCTCACTTCTACCATATTGTCCACTTATAATAATGAAAAACAATTTATCTGCTCGTTGAAATCCTGCCTTTAGTTAACGGAAAGTTGTAATAATGGCCCTAAAGCTTTTATTTCTCCAGTTGAAAATTTTGTTTCTGTAGATTTTGTAGACGCTTCCTAAGCATTCTCACGTGTGCTAATGAAAGCAGTGTTATCAGTAAAGATACAAGTATCAGTATGACAACTAAATATCAAATAAAAAACGGATTCCAATGTACTACCGTAGTAGCACGCAAAAAGTCACTGTCATGATGTAGAAATGTTAGGAAAAGTTTGTTGTAACTTTTGTATTAGATGTCTCTTGAATGCTTGAGAAACATCAATAAAAATAGAGGGGTAGAATTTCTTTTCTTCAAAAGCTTTATTATGGCTTCCTCCAATCTGTGAGTTTGTTTATTTGGTTAATTTAAACAAAACCAATGACTAACAAGCCTGAAAGGCATATTCTCTTAGGCAAAGTATAGAATAATTTCTTTAACGATACCGTTATAAGCTACTTTTCATACGAGCATTTCAAAGCAGATTTCAAAACATAGATTTTCTATTTCAAATGTTATCTTTCATGCACATTTTGTATTATTATTTCATAAAAAAATTTCAGTCGATTGCATTGTACAAGTGTGTCTGGCATACTTTCTTAATTCATTCGGTTTTTTAGAAAAGCACACTGTTCGAGATTATAAAAAATACTATTAAAGGCAACCGTACAAAAAATGGGTCTGAAAACTAAAAAATTCCTACAATAATACACAGGCAGTTGTGAAAGAAAAACATTCTTTACGAATGAAAGAGAAATAATGCATAAGGTTCATAGCAACGGAAGGCATTTTTAAAAAGAAAGTCTGAAAAAATAATCAAAGAAAAATTACTCTTGAAACGGACTCTGAAGTTAAATTTTCGAAGGTAACATTGTGATTTTTCTTTTACCAGTATTTTATTTGTGGGTAAGCATAAAAAGAAGAAACTTTACAGATGAAAAAGATGCTGCCTTCTACAATCGAGTCTTTTGAAAAAAAGCAGGTGCCCAGAATTATTTTATGTAATCATCGGAAAAAATACTTTGTTTAGGACAGAAAACATTTATTGGTCTAATCATTAAAATTTAGTTTGAATATCAAACTCTTTTTCATTTAAAAATATACCGGTGTGAAATGAGCATCAACATACAAATGTCTCCATGGGGAACATTTATTGTGAAAGAGACTTAAATTTTTGTGTTTTGTGTTGCGAATGACATCTATCAAGCATATGTATGTAGTATATGTTCAATCAGTGAACAAGCAACAACACACGGTATTTTTTCATCGTGTTAAATATAACGAATTTTATTTTTATTTTATTTTTTATTTTCATTTGTAGAAAAGTCTTGTCTAGGCATATAGTGACCATAATCTATCAGAAGCAACGCTGAGAAGAGGGTTCAAGGGTTCAGAGATAACAATTTTGTTGTAAGAAATGAAGAACGTAGAAAACCACCAAAAAAGTTTGAAAACGTCGAATTCCGAACAATATTGGATAAAGATTTGACATTCATAAGCATTTAAGAAGAATGTTAACCATTGTCACAGTTTTCCTTGCGTAAGTTTCTTTAAGTAATGGTGGAATCTTTACGACAGCACTCACATAGTATTCATATTAGCTTAACTGTGATGATCTTGATAGATTAATTTTCTGTGTAGTTTCAATTTTATTTCTGTCGACATATACTACTTCTTTCCCTGAATTCCTGAAACCGTTCTCCCTCTACCCATTTGTTTGAAATAAAAGGCAAAAGTCTTACTCCTTTTAAAATGCACCACACGACAAGCCATTCGTTATTTTACTCATCAAATGTTATGAAAAAAGTTACAATGATACACAGTGCATTCAAATGCAGCAGCAATGCTATGTGGATACATATTCTGTAAAATTTCACTGCAAAACTGTTGCACAAACGTAAATATTTATTTTAAATGGAACTTTTGCCTCTTCTTTAGCATTTATTTCATATTTTTTTTTTTTGTTCACAATATAATGAATTGAATTTCATTCATAACAAATGGTCCATTCATTAAAATGCATACATATGTAAACGACGGGAATATTTTATTAATTATTGAAAAATATTTTGTATTGGCTTCTTTATGAAAATTTAATCAATTTAATGGATATTGAAAGTAACAGAGTAACAGAGCTCTACATATTTAATTAATTAAATGGCTATTTTATTATATTTATTCTTAAATTTTTAAATATTTAAGACATTCATTGTGAGGCCTACGTAAGGATCTAAAGATTTGTTTTTATTAGAGATGACTTTATTAACAGTCTCCAACTGATATTAGTCAGTATGCCACAGTAGAATTTTGAACCTGCTTAACATTCTTGTATATACTCAGACACATTCATACTTCTACCTTTTCTGCCAACACTATTTTCCTCAGCATGCATAAGAACCCCAACGGAGCATTTTGTAACTTACAACTGATATCAGTTGGTATGCCGCAGAAGTATTTTGAGCCTATTCTTGTATACACACTCATACTCCTACCTTTACTGTACACATTGTTTTCTTCAGCATACATAAGAACCCCAACGATGCCTCTTGTTACTTGCTGGGTGAAATTAAGCATTTAAAAGTTTTTAAATGAAAATACATGTTCAAGTAACTTTTTTCATTACGTAAGTAAATATGCTCCTATGCTTCACTTTCAACCAAATGAATCTCATTCTCTGTCACATTCAGACGAGTAACATATTCTCTACGCTGAACAAAGTATAGAGGTTGGCACGCTTTAACATCACGGGTGCTCTGAAGTTCATGCCGCAGGCTAACTTTCAGGTCATCATATTTTTACAACCATTAGACATCTTCCTCCAAAGCATGGCTGTGGTATAGAGTGAAACGAAAAATGGGACAAAGGATCGGACATGTCTGAGAAAGAGACGTTAGAGATGATATATAAACCCCTACAAGAACACTTTTTCAAACTGGAAAAAGCAGCATAAAATTCAAGACACCAACATACCTGATTGCCGAATTTTAAAATTGCTGTGTCCAGCAGTAGACAGCAGGAAAACCGGGGAACTACTTAAGTACCACAAGAAAACGGTTCGCACTGTAACAGGAATTCTAACGAGACACAACGCTATTGTCAGTTTCGTTGACAAGCTCGGTCTGCCCCACTGCAGAAGCTACCAAGATGTGGAGGAAACAGAATCGGTACAACACCTTTTATGCGAGTGCCCTTAATTGATTTTTGGGTGACAGAACATTTGAAGATCTGGGCATATTAGCCAGTTCCACTAAGGGAACTGGCCGATTTCGTAAGGCCTAAGAAGGAGGAAGTAGTGGGCTATTTCGAAACATCGTGTCACATTGTGCATGCTAGATGGGAGACATTTTGCTTTACTATCCGTTTCTTGTCTTTCTTATATATTATGTTCTTACCTCCGTTTTCTTTCTCTTATCTCTTATCTTATCTCCATCTACATACGATTCTAGTTTTTTTATATTTTTTATCGTTTGAATTTTCTTCTTTCAACACTGGACCGATTGGGTTCCAGAGTAAAGACACGCTACTGCTCTTAAACTGCTAAAAATCTTCATCAAATTTAATCACATACGATAGTCAGATTAGTTACTTTATATTTTGAAGAAGAGTCTTCAATAAGTCTTGATAAGAGTCTAAGAGTCTAAGTTTAAGAGTCTTGATAAATTTCTTTAATATTAGATTCGTATTCTATTCGGTATAAAATTTTTTAGCAACATATTTTCGAAATCATAAACAGGGCACCTATATATATAAATGAATTGGAATAAATTAAATTATTTGTTTTCTTTACTAAGTTATTATTGCCAGTAAACCAAATTTATTTGCGTTCCAGTTCTTACTTTCTCATAAAACATCGTAATAAATTATATTTCCTCACCCATTCAACATTGTATTCTGTTGCTATATTTTGCTACATAAATTGTTTATACCGCCAAAGAAATTCCATGAAAATTGATGGGTTTTTATATGGAATTTCAATAGCTGTGGTTATTGTTTCACACACACAAAAATGTTATAAAAGCGTGGTACTTGCGTACTACTAAGAAGGGTATAAAAAACATCATGGTTATCCTTGATTGGGGTAAATAAAGTTGTTCTCATATTTATGTGGTTATATGAGAAATATACGTTTGGTTTATATTCCTCAATTGCAATGCATGTTGCATGCACGAAATAATCCAGCATGTACTGATCCTTAATATATTCAATAGATACATACGAGATATATTCCAAATGGGACGTAATCTCTTATACAGGACGTCGTCTCCTACAAAATATTTGGAAAATCTTGTTTCAACACAAGAACAAATTATTCATTGTGACATGCCACCAGGAACCTTAAATGCCCTGTCATGTTAAGGCCTCATTTACGAAACGAAACTGGTTGTGGGGAAAGAGGTTGAATACACAAAATTGGCGAATAAAGGGCTTAGAGAATTCTCTTACAATTCTTTTACTATGTAAACTCAAAATATTGTTGTTTCATTTTCTACTAACCAAATGATGCAGGTAATTCATTTATTAGTTGGAAATCAACTGACAGTTGATGAAATTTAAGGTCAGTTGCCAACTGCTGCAGAGCCTATTCAGCGAATACACGTCGCTGTAAATGTACCACACGAACTGAAGCCGAGAAATGTTTAATCGCTCTAAAAAGAAATTACTTTTGCATCAAATTACCAAGCGCGTGTAACGAACAAAGTTTACGTTCAAGTAGAATACACATTGCGCCGAGGTAACGCTCCCTTCTTACAACCATCAGTTTCGATCGATACAAGATCATTATTTAAAATAAATGCTTTGCGAAAGAAAACTTATTCATTGAGCAAATTCACGTCGTTTTCTATCGTCATTTGGCAAATCAGTATAAATAAGTGACAACAACTAAGCTGACAGATGTAGCTTCAAAAGGAAAAAGAAACCTTTATCGCAAGTTCAGAAGACCTATTTGGAAGACCCTTTATATTGCGAGTTCAAGGGGAAATGATAAAGAAAGATTCCGTATGTAAAATAAACAGTAAAAGAAACATTTCTTTCTTTACTAATGGAATCTACATACTCTGCTAAACTGAATATTTCGTGGTATACGGTTAAAAGATAGTCTCCGTAGTCTAGTAGGTAGTGTGTTGGCTTATCAGACGTGAGGCCACGATTCAAACCCCATGTCAGACATCTCGAACAAAATGAAATATGAAAAAACTCTGATAGTAAATCAAATTGCTATGAAAAGTTTCTCAAAAAAATATGTCGTTCGGAATCGACATTAAATTGTAGGTCCCGCCACTTATGTCAATATCATATAAAATTAACACACACAACATAGGTGGTGTGAAAAGCTAGGTCATAATCCTGACGGAAGGCTTGTAATGACCAATTATGTATGTATGAATGTGTACTGATACATACTATGTTAGAATTTAAACAGAATTTTCTTTAATTTAAATAAAAATTTGAATACTGTCCCAACTAAACTAAGTTTTTATAAAGAAAAGAAAACTACTCATAGAAATATTGAAGTAAATTCAGAGCCACTACATGAAAAGGAGTAAAAAGTATCTGAGTAACCTCAATGAACTGTAATCGAACACAAATGGACAATTTATAATACTACACTCAATTACGTCACGCTTAAAACCACAACTAAATTAAAGGATTTGACAAATTTGAAAACAAACAAAAAATTATTTTCTTGAGTTCTTGAAATCGTAATGTGGTCAATATTTACTTAAGAGAAAGTTTATTAAGTAAATTTTAAGAGCTTCAGTGTGTCCTTTTTCTCCTAACATTTTTAGCTTTTTTGTTTAAGAGTCGCACGATTAATAATTTTACGAATTTGATGAAATCCTTTTTATGCTGCTTTTAAATGTGGGTGAGTGTATTAATTTAAAATTTTTTAAGGTTCTGTCGAAAAAAATTAAAAAGGTTTCTCAGTCAGTTTAAATGGTAATTAAAAGACAAAAATGTAAAAAAGAAAGACGAAAACAAGAATTTAATTACGCAGTTTCTGAATTTCAATTAATTTCGTAGCACAATGCCAAATCAAGGGTTTCATTCAAGCAATTGCCTTTTCTAAGAAGAAAAAAAAGGAATCATTTCTGTTTTACGACTAAACAGTGCGAAAAATATTATTGATGGTGGTGTCTTGACAAAATACTTGGAAATACTTGACTAACCTTTCTCAACCATATTTTTAACAGCTTTTATTTTTGTAGCATAAAAATTGTTACGCAGAATAAATGCATGAAAGGAGAAAAATTAATGAAATAAAAATATTCAAAATCTCATTGTCTTTACCATTAAGGTTTACTCTTGAATGATTATAAAATTTAATTTGAGTTTGTTTATATCGTAAGAGCCAGTATAGACTTTATTTTTGTAGCATAAAAATTGTTACGCAGAATAAATGTATGAAAGGAGAAAAATTAATGAAATAAAAATATTCAAAATCTCATTGTCTTTACCATTAAGGTTTACTCTTGAATGATTATAAAATTTAATTTGAGTTTGTTTATATCGTAAGAGCCAGTATAGACTTCTCTTCTATTCTAAAAGCTATTCGAACAGAGACTTCCAAACTCTGACAATTAAGTAACAGTAGCGAGAAAAAAAATGCAGCTCGATGCCATATTATGTTCAATACCGTGTCTTATCTTATTTACAGAATGTTGTTTATTCACGGAATTGTTGTGATTATCTTTGTTTTGGCGGCCAACGAATGTAATTTAACCCATCAGAGCCAAATAAGTTAAACTTTGATTCGTCGCTCCACAAAACTTTGCCCCACTGCTCTTTTGACCAATGCAGATACCGTCTAGCAAAGTCAAGCCGTTTTTCTTATTACATACATAATTGGCCATTACAACCCTTCAGTCAGGATTACAGCCAAGCTTCTCACACCACTTATGTTGCGTTAATTTTATACGTTAGTGGCGGGACCTACAGTATAACGTCGACTCCGAACGACAGATTTTTGAGAAACTTTTTCATGGCAGGTTTATTTACTCTCAGAGTCTTTGCCAGAAATCTGCTGAGAGGAAATCGCCGAAGAAATATTTCTATTTGATGCCTGACCTGGGATACGAATCCGGGCTTTACGCCTAAGAAGCCAACACACTACCTACAATTTCTTATTAATTCTTTCTTTCTTCTTAACCTTACTTATAAGTGGCTTCTTGTCTTGTCTTCTAGCTAATAAATTTCGCTCTCTTAATCGGTTTCTGGCTGTGTGGACGCCAATAGAAACCCCTAATTGCTCGTTTGCATAATTAGTAACATCTACTGCCGTTTTCCGAGGGACAACTTTTACTATTTTTACCATTTGACGGTCTTGGCGGGCAGTAGATTTACGAGGTCGACCACTTCCTGGCTTTCTTTCCACGTTATTTGTTTGACGATATCACGATGAAATCCGACAAACCGTTAATTTGTTGATATTAAATTGATGAGCAACTTCATTCATTGATTTGCCTTCTTCCAAAGCCCTTACAATGGCAAATTTGATATCTGCTGACAGCTGTTTCTATTTTAAAATTCACAATTGACAAATTTTTCATTAAACTTTTATTTTAATTACTCTAGTTGATCTTTTTTTTTTCATTTTTTTTTCTCGCTAAATTTTTTCATTTTTTTTTATAAATCTAAAAAAATTAAGTAGAAAGAGAAGCAAACAACGCTTAATGATGCTTTTTAATAAAATTTAAAAATCAACGAATAAAAAAAACAAAAGTGGATTGGAATTGGTTACCATTATAAGTTTCGAGCCTCGATTGAATATCATATGACATAGCGTTGTATTTTTTCTCGATACTGTACATTTGTCAATTTAGTCAGTACTACTACCTAGCTTCTCGCACCAACCTTATTGTGTGAATTAATATTTTCCATGTGGAGCGGAACCTCCAGTATAAAGTCGACTCCGAATGAAAGATTTTTTGGGAAGCTTTCCATGACAATTTTATTTGCTCTCAAAATTTATGCCAAAACAGTACTACTGAGAGGAAATCACCGAAACAATAGACCACGGCAACTTCTAACTTGACATCTGTCATGTTAGTTGCCATTTATTCACCCTGTTTTCTCGCATTATTGTAAACGACCATAACCGTGTGTTTGCTCAATGTGCTTTGAAGCAATTGGCAACTCTTTATAATTTGCATTAAAAAGTTATCTTCAGTGATGACGACCATTTCTAGATAAATGGGCACGTGGACAAACAAAATTGTGTGAATTTGACACGATATCAATCCACATGAAATCCAAGACTGTGTAATGCACTCCTACAAAGTCACTGTATGTTGTGCATTTTGGACTTTTTAACCACTATAGGTTAAAGATCACTATTTTTTTTTTGCTGGTATTAGATGATCTATGTGCCAACGTCGCGTGATGTAAGCAGGACGGCTTTACGACCACACAGCTCATTTCACATTACATATCCTGGGGGCATGGTTATCTCATGTTTAGTAGATATGAACTGGCCACCAAGATCGTGAAACTTGATCCCATTACACATTTGCTTACGGTATTTTCTTAAGTTATGGGCGTATGCGAATAAGCCACAAAACACAAGGATCCACAAGGCACATTAAGTGAAAGGACAACGTACTGTTGCGCTCTTCGCGCACTTTGTACAAAGTACGGTGCAAACTTTTAATTACACTTGCGCAGTGCCATTATTTTTGCTCTGCGCATAAAAAGATTGGTACAGGAATGCTGCTCTGTACTTCGAACTTTTTTGTGCCGCTCTGTTTTTGTGCTCTGGTCCTCACTACTATATGCAAAGGGCTTAAATTAAATAGATGTGAGTCCACGGTTCAAACCCCAGGTCAGGCATTGAAATATGAAAAAATATTTCTACGTCGACTTGTCGACTTGCTCTTAGCAGATGTCTGGCAAGAATTCTGAGAGTAAATAAAATTGCATGAAAAAGTTTTTCAAAAATCTTTCGTTGGGAATATACTTTAAATTGTAGGTAAGTAGTATGAAAGACTAGGTCGTAATCCTGGCAGAAGGATAATAATGACCAACTATGTATGTATCAGTGATCAGCAATAAGCATTCAAAACGATGAATAGATTCGAGTCATACTCATAATTTCTGATACTTATACGCATTCATACTTATTTTAATATCATACTCATACTACTCATATTCAAAGTTTGAAATACTCATCGTACTCATACTAACAATACGCATGATGTTGTTGATTTCGACTCACCTCTACTTAACATTTACACGAAGCACAAAATAGTATGATTCGCGCACGAACACTACAATACTTACAAGAAGGTTGTGTGTTTGCTTTGCTTGCTGTCTTTGTGTTTTTCTTTCTTCTTTTTTTGTAAATGCAACAATAACTAAGACTGTAAATTTTGATGAATGATTCGAATCACTCGAATAATTTATAAGTATTATAAGTACTTTTCTAAATCTATGAATCTGAATGAGTAGGCGTATGAATCAAACATATTTCGAATGTTATGAGTTTGATGTCAACGTTGTACTCATACTCATTGCAACCTGTACTTATAAATCAATGTTGTACTGAGTACGAATGAATCAGAGTAGTTGAATTTCAATACTGTTGACTCACTCATACTCAAAATTACATGAGTACCTATGAGTGACGAAAAAACGATTCATTGCTGATCTCTGATATGTATGCATGTTTTGGACAGGTAATCCTCGACACATATATACTTATGCAACTCATCTAACTAAACCTGTCCGATAAAGACAACTTGACTCTTTCGTGTTCAATAATGCACTGAATTATTTATTAAAAACAAAAACTTCTTACAGCTAAAAGAATGTTGAATTAATACTTACAAAAACAAAATATGTATAAAAAAGGAATCGAACGATTACTCCGTTACTTTTAATATTAGTAAATAGGAAGTACAAATTAAAGTAAATAACAAATTTAAAAATAGAAATTAACAAAAACAAAACATAGAATTCAATTCCGTAGGTCAATTTAAAATTAATTAGTAAAATTTATAAAAATTAAAATGAAAGGAAAATTTATACTGAACATTTCCGCCAGCCTTGGACGAAGTTCAACAATCTTTGGGCAGAGGGTATAATTTAGTTACTGGGCGTTTGAAAATTGAGTTTTTGGTTTTAATAGTAGCAACTCTCACAAGACCATCACTTCTAGCATGGGTTTCAATAACTCGACCAGTCTTCCAGCAAGAGGGTGGTAGGTTTTCTTCTCGAAGGAGAACAATATCATCTATTTTTAGATTTGGCTCATCTTTTAGCCATTTTGCCTTAGGTTGAAGAGACAGTAGATAATCATTTGACCAGCGCAACCAAAAGTATTGGGACAGTTGTTGAACAAGTCTCCACTTAGAAATAGCTGATGTTTTTAAATGAGTGACATCAACCTCGGGTAAAGCATTTAAGGGTCGACCAATTAAAAAGTGACCTGGACTGAGATATGGCAGGTCATCTGAGTCAGCTTGGACCAACGGTCGTGAGTTCAGTATAGCTTCGATTCTTGTTAGTAGCGTAGTTAGTTCCTCATAGTTAAGGGTAGCTCGACCAATGGTTCTCCGAAGGTGATATTTTATACTTTTTACCGTGGACTCCCATGCACCGTCAAAATGTGGTACCGCAGGTGGAATAAAGTGCCACTGAATTCCCTTTGTAGCTAGAGAATTTGAAACATTATTATTAAATTCTGAATTTTGTACCATTTTGTAGATTTCTCCTAGTTTCTTGGCAGCGCCTTGAAAGTTAGTCCCGTTGTCACTGTGTATGTGACCACAAAGTCCTCTTCGGGCCACGAATCTGTCTAAAGCAGCTAGAAAGGCATCAGAGCTTAAATCCGTGACAAGTTCGAGATGCAGAGCTTTGGTGACTAAACAAATAAATACAGCGATGTATGATTTGACGATAGGAGACTTGCGTCCATTATGTTGTTTATACATTTATATACATTATATACATTTATACAACTTCATAAAAAGGGTACGCTGTATTGACTCTAAATTTAGGAAGATCACCCATAAGTTGATAGTTGGCCTTTGCGTTATAGCGTTGACAGACTGAACATTTGTCACATACTCGTTTAGCTAATTCACGTGCACCTATAATCCAATATCGTTGACGCAGTGTAGCAATCAGAAGGGTGATTTCAGCATGCAAATTTTTCAGGTGGCAATCATGAACAATTTTATACGTAATAGAACTGTCGTTGTGTAGTATAATTTGATGTTGGCTATCATATGGCAAACTAGCTTGTTTGAGTCTGCCACCTACTCGTAAAATACCATGGTCATCTAAAAAGGGTGACAATCGTTTTAGTTTTTTACTGGTAACAGGTGCCCCTTTTTTAATTTTGGATTGGATAATTAATGGATGATATAATATCAGCAAATTCAGATTCAGATTCAGATAGATACTCCACCATCTGCTAATGTTTTACAACAATAGACTACAGCTGCATAGGCTGCACTGGACGCATCACAAAACCCATGATAAGTAACGTTGGTTTCTGTAGAGAAAATAATTCTAGGAATATTAATATTATTCAGTAAATTAAATTCAGAAAACAGTTGTTCAGCCATGGTTTTGATTTCACTAGGAAGCTGATCGTCCCAATCCAAACTGATTAACCATAACTTTTGCATAATGATTTTAAGGGCTATAATAACAATCCAAGAGGATCAAAGATTTTTGAAATTTCTGATAATAGTTGTCTTTTAGTATCAATGCAGTAATCTTTAGTTTTAACATTGTAAGAAAAACAATCGGCTATAGGATTCGATATAACACCGAGAAGACAAACCGTAATGTCTGTAGGAATATTCACTATACTCTCAATCTTATCATTTTCAGGAATGTTAGTTAAAACTTTACTCTCATTAGTTGCCCATTTTCTTAACCGAAAGCCGCCAGCCGTAAGAAGCTGGTTTAAATCTTCGGCTAATTTTTGAGCATCTGTAATAGTGTTGGAGCCAGCCATACAATCATCAACGTAAACACAGGTTTTTAACGTCTCACATGCTAGTGGAAAGCGGTTACTCTCATCTTCACTTAATTGTAAAAGGGTACGTATTGCCAGATATGGAGCAGAGGTGGTACCGTAGGTGACAGTAGTGAGTCTATAGTGCCTTATCTCTTCACTAGGACTATTCCTCCACAAGATTCTTTGAAAGTCACGATCGCACTCTTGAACGTCGATCATGCGAAACATTTGTTTAATATCGGCTGAAAAACAATACTTTTTGCACCGATATCGTTAGAGGTTTTGGCAGATCCGTCAAAGACGACTCTCAATTTTGTAGTCAAACTATTATCTTTGAGCACAGCGTGATGCGGCAAATAACACACGCTCTCAGCAGGGAGATTGAATTTGTTGCAAGAAACAAGTTTCATATGTCCGTCAAATACAGGGATATTCAGCTTAGGTAGTCGTACGTCAGCAGACTGGACAGAGGTGTTGACCGCCTCTTGGGTTACAGTTGAAGTGGTTTGCAGCGCTGACAATTTCTCCAAAAATGCAGGTTGAGACTCCAATAGTTTCTGCATGACATCTTGTTGAACTGTTGCGGAGTTTAGACGATCACCTGGTTAAGAAAATTCTCCAACCTGGTCGCTATTCCCTTTAGATGGCTTTGTGTTTTACGCAGATTTTCAAGATTACTCATAGTTTATGTAAAATTTGATTTTTTAATTAGTACAATTAATTTCAACCACGAAAATTGTCTTTTTAGTTAAAAAACTTTGCAGCTGGGCAATGGAATTTTTAAAACCGTTAAATTCTTTTTAAAACAAATATTTTTTAGCAAGAAAAAACACAAAGCACCGGTTTGCCCTTTTTTTTCAATGTTCTATTAATTAGCACATGAATTAAATACACATTAGCACTTAAATTAATACAGTGATGTATCACGTCGGGGTCACCAAAAAATGTCCGATAAAGACAACTTGACTCTTTCGTGTTCAATAATGCACTGAATTATTTATTAAAAACAAAAACTTCTTACAGCTAAAAGAATGTTGAATTAATACTTACAAAAACAAAATATGTATAAAAAAGGAATCGAACGATTACTCCGTTACTTTTAATATTAGTAAATAGGAAGTACAAATTAAAGTAAATAACAAATTTAAAAATAGAAATTAACAAAAACAAAACATAGAATTTATTTCCGTAGGTCAATTTAAAATTAATTAGTAAAATTTATAAAAATTAAAATGAAAGGAAAATTTATACTGAACAAAACCTAAGCTATTTTCAAGAAACCGATTATGTATTGTATATTGTAGACTTGTAGCGGGTGGGCCATTTATCGTTTTTAAACGTAAACCATCGGATATTTCGAATCTGGCAATACTTATGACATTCTATAGTGTCATAAAATTAAGTACATTATCTGCACTGAATTTATTGGATCAACGAGAAACTGTACGATGTTGTTGATTTTGCAAAAAAAAAAATATCTTTCACCTTGGTGGGTGCGCTCATAAGCAAGATTGCCGTTTTTTGGGCTTAGAAAATCCACACGCGGTCTCACAGAAGCTAATGAGAGTGACTGTTTGGTGCGGCTTGTGGAGTGAAAGCATCATTGGCCCACATTTCTTTGGAAATAAGGGTGGCACAACCATTACGGCCAACGGAGACACCTATCGCACTATGATAAACTATTTTTTTGTACCCGCTGTTCATGATATTGAAGTAAGCGATGTTTGATTTCAGCAGAATGGCGCAGCTTGCCACATATCTCATTCCACAATCGATTTATTGCATCAAACTTTTGCTTGCCGTTTAATTTGTTAAAACGGTGATGTTAATTGGCCGCCAAAAAGTTGCAATCCGACATCGTTGGTCTATTTTTTTTTGGGGCGCCATTTAAGAAAAATGTTTTGCCGACAACTCAGAGACAATTGAGCATTTGCAGACCAACATTCGTGATCCCAATGCCGAGATACGATTCGAAAAAAAGCACTAAAATTGGGTCAATCGAAAGAGGTACTGTTAGACCAGCCGCGGCAGCCATATAAATGAAATAATATTCCATTTATTACCGAACAGTTGTGCTTCACAACAAAAAAGTAAATTTGACATAATTTCAAACAATTTTTGTTTTATTGCATTTTTAAATTTAAACTTTTAAATAGCCCACACACAACTCATCGTATTTAATATGTAAAATTCATAATACCATGAACATATGTGACGTATGAGTGATATCTAATTCCATTAGTTTCAGGCATGACAATCGGCCCTATTCCATTTGGCGTTGTCGTTTAAAAACGGAATAGAAACGACAGTTTGGCATCACTGTTGGCGTTATCGACATTTATCGAAAATATATTGGTATTCCCCATTTTGAAACGAAAATAAAAACGACAGACAATCAGTCTTTCTCTGTCGTCAGAATTATTACAACCGAAATTAAAACGACTAAAGCGAAAATGAAAGTAACTACCAATCAGCAATTTGAAATTTTAGTCTCAGAAATGGGAAAAAATCTAGAATTTGCTAGGGGTTTTCGGAAGGGAATAAAACCATTAAATTTTAACACATTTTGGAAGGAAATTTCAGAAAAATTAAATCCGTTTGGACCGCCAGTTCGTGACGGAGATGGTTGGCACAAAGTAAGTGCATAAAGCAAAATTTTCATTTAATATGCATAAAAATTTGAATAATAAATATATATCTGTATATAATTCAAAATAAAGGTGTGGAAAGACATGAAATTTAAAGTAAAAAAAAAACTTGTACACAACAAAGCTGAAGTAAGAGCAACGGGAGGAGGCGTTTATAAGCAAATGGTTTTGTCACCACTGGAGGAAGCGGTGGCAAATATAATGCAATTTGAAAAACAGGTGAACCCAAAAGGACAAGTAGGCGGATTCGGCGAAGAAGTTGAGGCACTGCTAAACGAGGTAGGGGAAACACCCAACTTTACATCGAGAAGTGGTGAAAACGTTGAACTAGTGACTCCTTCCGCAATGAACATAGGTGACGATATACCAACCGTTTCAACTAGGGGCACGTCATCAAAAAATAAATCCGCTGAAAAGGAAAGGATAGCGTTATTGAAGAAGCAAACCGAAATACAGCAAGAGCAATGCAGCCATTTGGAGTCCATAAAGGATTGTCTGAAAGACATATCTCGCTATCAGAGAAAGAGGCTCGAAATAGAAGAAGAACGCCTAAAAATACTTAAGAGAAAAACACGTAGAGAAGAAGTGATAATGGATCTTGATGCCTCAATAAAAAAGAAAAAGACTTGAAATATTAGAAAAACAATTAAATTCTCATTAGTTTTATTTAATTTTTTTTTATTTAGTATTTTATTTAATGAACTATAATTTTTATTTTATTTTGTTATTTTAGTATTATTTAATGAATTATTCTTTTCATTTTTGAATAAAAATTTTAAACTTATAACAATAAGGTATTTTTAATTCTATCTCTAATTATGGCAGCTTCTGGGCAATCTTCTCTGTCATAAGTTTCGTTGCTTATGTTATAATTTAAAATTTCTTCAGAAGACATTTCTAAATTGTCATCGAGAAAAGAAGCATTATAGTGAATGCAAATATTGTGCAAAGCAGCGCACGCATTAACGATTTGTAATGCTTTTTGGGGATCATAGTTTAGTTCACGTGCACCAAGAAGGCATCTAAATCGTGATTTGAGCACACCAATGACTCGCTCAATAATATTACGGGCTTTTGAGTGAACAATATTGTAACGGCTTTCTGCACTTTGTTCAGCAGCTGACCGGTACGGTGTCATTAGAAATGGTTCTAATGGATAACCAGCATCTCCTAAAAACTTAAATGTCAAACTCATTTTAATATATGTATTTAAAATTTCATACCAAGAATCCATGAATTACGTCCGCCAGCTTCATACTTTTCTCTTAGAAATGTTCTTACTCGGCTGGTATTCCAAATTAAAGAATCATGGGCGGAGCCTGGATGCACTGAACCAAAAATTTCCGTAAATACTGTAAAAAGGGGTGTAGAATTGAAGAATTTTCGTTATATATCAGCTAACAAAAATGTGTATTCATATCTACGTGTTCTTCTTCTTATTGAAGAAATTTCTTCATTTATTCATAGTAAAGTAATTTCTTTAATATGAATAAAATGCTTTCGTTATTTTGAGGGATGTAGATATGACAAAATTTAGTTGAATTTAATAAAAAACTTTATTCTTATTGAAGAAATTTTATTTGAATTTACTAATAATTTTTATCCATATTAAAGAATTTTTAATTAATTTTATTAATATTTTTCGTTAATATTTATTTATATTGACGATTTCGTTAATTTTAAAATATTTTAAAGAATTATTACTCACCATTTTGTAACTTGTAGGCAAAAACAAAAATAAATTTAAAACCTTTCTTTCAATTTCATTTTTTAATAAAAAAATACATACTCTTATTATATAATATATATATATTATATGTATTAATATATATACATATATATACAATGTTATTATTATTAAGTACATATTAAAAGATAAATATTATAAAGTTAAAAAAAGTTTTATTATTATTATATATACATACATATGTACTTTTAGGAAAAAAAACTTAAGTTTGAAATCTTAAAAATATGTAATGAAAAACGTAAGTTTACAATTAAAACAAATTATTTGAAACTTGAAATTAATGTATTAATTTGTGGGCTGTTTAAGTCTGCATTTGTGGTAATATTAAATATTTTTCTAAGAACATTGTCTTTCTCAAAGCATTATTTGAACTGAAACTTAATAGGCAACAAAATTCCTTTAGTGTTAACGTCGTCTTAAACAGCATCACCAAGATGTATTACAGGTCTTATAGTTTGTCAACAGAAAATTGAACACAGTCTTCCAAAAAAACATTCCTTTTTAAACATTTATTCATTAAGTAATCAATCTTGCACAAGTAAAATGGATCGGAGGTATAATTAATAATATCGTTTAAATAACATTTTGCTTCATAACTGGAAATATGAGAACGGAAACTTTTTAAATGAGTTGCAATAGGAGATATTATTATACCATATTGAAACAAATATTTTTGTTTTACTTCATATTTTGTTAAATTTTAATAAATAATCTCACTCACACTTTTTTTTTTTAACTAAAAACGCAATTTTTAATATATGTATACACTTTTTTAACTAAAAACACAACCTTTTAATACGCACACTTCCGTAGCAGTTATTAAACTAAAATTCTGACAATATTTCTGCCAACCCCTATTTTGTTTCTTACATTCTGAGAATAATTTTTCAGCGCCTACTTTGTTTTTTTTTTTTAATTTCAAAACAAAAAGAGTCGAATTAACGAACTTTCTTCAATTTTATTATAATAAAGGAGTTAAATTGATGAAATTTCTTTAATTTTACAGTACCATAATAAACTAAACAAATTTTCTTCAATTCTACTAAGTTATATTTAAATTAACAAAAAATAATTATTCAATATGACTAAAAATTAACTAAAGTTTTTTGTTATTTTTATTATAGTAGATTTATTTAATTTTGGGTAAATTTTAGTTAATTTAACAAAACATTTATTGTTTTTAACAACATTTTATTCAAATCAACAGGTTGAACTTAATTAAATTTTAAATAAAAATCTAATTTCGTTAATTTAAATAAAAATCTATATTTTTAATGAAATGTATGTAGATTTAAAGAAAATTTATGTAGACTTGAATAAAAAATCTATAGATTTGAATATATTTTTCGTTGAAGGTTTACTAAATTTTTTAGTTAAAATTACCTACGATATTTTTTTCAGTGTGTCTAGCATCTACGTACCTTATACGCATCTTGTGATCACAAATCTAAAAAGAAATTAATCTTTAAAAACAAATTCAGTGTTGCTAATTATATTCATTGATGGTACTTACAATCATTGCATTTAAGCTAAAGAAACCTTTCCTGTTAAAATATAAATGTTGAACTTTTGCACGGTCCAATTATTTTTATATGGGTTCCGTCTACGCATCCTATGATTCCAGGAAAACCAGTTCGTTCATAAAAAAATCGTTTGCACTCTATTGCTTCATCTTCCGACATTTTAAATTTTATCCAATTATTACAAATTGTAGTACTCATCGCGTCCAAAACTTCGGATAAGATTTTACTGACCGTGGGTTGAGCCAAGGACAAATTGAAGTCATTCCCAACGCTAAGTTGATACGACCCTTGCGCGAAAAACCGCAGGGCTGTTGCCAGTTTTATTGTTGGAGTAATTGCAGACTTTCGCATGCTGTTTTTTAGTTTCGGACGGATTTGTTCCAGGACGTATTGAAATACAACTTTATTAAGCCTAAATGTGTTGACAAATCTTAAGGAAAATACACACATGATCATATTTTTACAAATGATTTAATAAAAATTCAATTTCTTACATTGTATCGGGCATGGTAAAGATATCTATGTTCTGTCGTAAAATCTTCCGATGTATATTTATCTTTTTTGTTTCATCATCATCACTCGAACTAGAAAAATAGAACTCAGTACTCGCCATTCTTTAATTTTACTTTTAAAATAACAAAACGATTTAAAAAATGTAAGAGAAACAACGAAAAATATTGTTCGTGCTACCAAGTTTACAATATTATTTTTGTTTGTTTTCGATAACTTCTATTCTTCGTTTCGATGTATTTCAAGAATGCCAATTTAGTAACGAAACGACGATAAAAACGAAAACAACTTAGAAACGACTTTTAAAACGATAACGCCAAATGGAATAGGGCCGAATATCAAAGATTTTTATTGCATACTTTTCGGAGTAACTATTCCAGTATGTGTAATATGATGCGTATGAGAAATATATTTCAAATACAATTAAAGAGAATGTATACTCCATTAATATGGAATTAAACATTTACAAGCTATGATATGGGCTGAGTGCCATTGGCGAGATACGATCCCATACACTCGTAGAAGTGCACGAAAATTGGTCCAATCGAATGAGGTACTGTGTTAAATTTCCCACCCTACATATTATATACATATTTGTATTGAGTTCTTAACTTTGATGCATCGAATAGAAAGCATCGATGTTTTATCAATGTTGGTCAATAAAAAACACATCGAATTGCTTCGATGTATCAAAACATACATACAGGTATATACATCGTT